>CM056053.1:469433420-469933420 GCA_029574335.1 Rana kukunoris | reverse complement strand
TGGTCCGGAATATTTGAGCAGCGACTGGGACCCAGTCATCTACTGGGTTCCCAACTTTTGAGCATCCCAAGCGGTATAGCTGTTTGGTGGGGAGTTTGTCTGAGGAGCGCCAATTAGATGCTGGCGGTCCAAAAGGATTTTGACAAACCACCAGGGATCAAGGTAGCCAGACACTGAAGGATTGATCCAGGCGTAATTCACCTAAGGAGGAGAAAAAAGAGGATGAGGCACAACCCCAACAAGGAAGCCATCACTGAAGAGTAGAGAGCAGCCACCTTGTTCCATCACATTGTGGAGCTGTTATTTCCTGGCCCACTTCCCACAGCTTAACTGTCTGGGCCTTTTTTAGCAAATGTGCAGCCGATCGCACTGTTCCAATTTGCAAATTTTGTCTAAAGCACTTCAAACGTGGCAAAAACGCCAGCCATTTGGCTACCACATGCTTGACAAGGCATTTAACCTCCCACCACTCAGCCCATTGGCAAGAGCACCTAAAAGCCTCACCAAAGTGACACAATTATGTTCCTCCTTCTTACTCACATCAGTCTGCCCCCGCTATACCTTCTGACCTATCAGCAGTATCCACTGACAGGGATGATGGTATAGCGCAGGGTGTCCCAGGTCCTTACAGCATCTTTCAGTAGCACACCACCAGCTGTGGACTATAGCTAAAAAGAAATCTCTGCCCCATCTGCTGCACCAAAAAAAATACAGTCACTGACATCCACATGCCCAGCTTCTAAATGCAAACTTGTCAAAGCTGCTGGCTCTACAACTTCTGCCTTTCCATCTGGTGGATTCTGCCCCTTTCCGTGAATTTGCAGAATGTGCTGTACCACAATGGCAGGTTCCAAGTCGCTATTTCTATTCACGTAAGGCCATTCCAGCTCTATACCATCACAAAGTGAACTGTAACAATGCATGCATCAGTGACACAATCCCTGTTATATTCCTGCTGGAGCAGACTCTGCGTGGCATTATGGACAGGGCACTTGAGGGGTGAGAGGAGAAGGAGGAGAAGGATTCTGGCAGTTTTGGAAGCAGAGGAAGACGTATGTGAAACTGTAATAGATGGGTTTCCATCCCCAGAACCCTTGGGAGTAGTGGAGGCAGTTCCAGATACTATAATCCTCAGTGATCCCAAGGATCCTGCTTCTCATGCCTCCTTAAATTTGCGGTGCATGGGCATCCTCATGCCTCAAAGCCTGTGAAAAGACCCAAGTATATGTGGTGTAAAGGAGAAGGATCACTATTGGTTGGCATCCCTCCTTGATAGCCGTTACAAGGGGAAAGTCTCAGAACTTATTCCGTCCACACAGAGAGTGCAAAAGATAAAATCTCTTGAGGACAAGTTAAAAAGGATTTTATCTAATGCTTTTCCTGACTCTGGTAGGTTACAGTTAGTGGTGTAACGGATCACCGTTGATCCGTGATCCGAACGGGTCACCCCCCTTCGGAACGGCACACACTGTGATCCGTGGATTGTTATGGCCGCGGCTCCGGAGCTAGGCCGAAGCCGCGGCCATACCATTAGGAAAGGCCACGGCTTTGGCGTAGCTCCAGAGCCGCGGCCATAACATTAGGAGAGGCCTCGGCTTCGGCCTAGCTCCGGAGCCGCAGCCATCTTGGTACTCCCGACGGCGGCCCTCCTCTCTGTTGACACCCACAGAGGAGGAGGAGCACTCGTGGGACACAAAGATGGGAGTCATACTTACTGGGGGGTGTCTGTCTGTACTACCTGGGGTGGGGGGGTGTCTGTCTGTACTACCTGGGGTTGGGGGGTGTCTGTCTGTACTACCTGGGGTGGGGGGGTGTCTGTCTGTACTACCTGAGGTGGGGGTGTCTGTCTGTACTACCTGAGGTGGGGGTGTCTGTCTGTACTACCTGGGGTGAGGGTGTCTGTCTGTACTACCTGGGGGGCGTGTACTGAGAGGGGAGTGTCTGTACTGAGAGGGGGGATGGTGTCGTCTGTCCTGAGAGGGGGGGTGTCTGTACTGAGAAGGGGGTGTCTGCACCGATGCGGGTGTCTGCACCGAGGGGGTTCTTTACTGAGGGGAGACTAAGGAGATTTGGATATTAGTTGGGAGATGTGGATGTTACAGTGGGGGAGAGATGTGGATATTACAGTGGGGGAGAATTTTTTTTGCCGATCCGAAAAATTATCCGATCCATGACTCCTGATCCGAGGAACGATCCGACCGTGAGTTTTTTGATCCGTTACACCCCTAGTTACAGTGTTGTGGAAAGCTTAGTTTTGTGGCTTCTGTTGGTCAAGGGAGGACCGGTGGAGAAGGTGGATGCCTAAGGGATGTATTTCACAATTTATTTAGTCCGCGCTGCCCAGGGCTGTCAGCTCCTACATCCCATCGGCAGCATCTGCATCACATGGTTGGCGATTATTTAGGGGCGAAAAACAGAGATGGAGAGCTTTCCAGTCGACGATCCACTGGCTTACTGGGTCATGAGTAAGGATGAGTCAAACACCCCCCGGTTCGGTTCGCAGCAGAACATGCGAACAGGCAAAAAATGTGTTCGAACATGCAAACACTGTTAAAGTCTATGGGACACGAACATGAAAAATCAAAAGTGATCATTTTAAAAGCTTATATGTAAGTTATTGTCATAAAAAGTTTTTGGGGACCCGGTTCCTGCCCCAGGGGACATGTATCACTGCAAAAAAAAGTTTTAAAAATGGCAGTTTTTTTGGGAGGAGTGATTTTAATGATGCTTAAAGTGAAACAATAAAGTTAAATATTCCTTTAACCACTTAAGGACCACCGCATGTACATTTACGTCGGCAGAATGGCACCGACAGGCACATCAACGTATATATACGTTGGTGCCTTGGGGGGGATCGGGGGTCCGATCGGACCCCCCCCCGTACATGCGGCAGTCCGCGCGGCTGTAGGAGCGATCCGACAAGAGGGGGCGGCTATTCGTTTTTGTCCGCCCCCTCCGGATCGCTCTCAGCCAATGCGCGTGCTCCCCCTGCAGTGCACTTCCTCCTCCTGTGTAAACACAGGAAGGAGGAAGCGACGTGATCTCTCCCTCAGCGTTTTTTTCAACCACCGCTGAGGAGAGATCACAACACAAGTAAGTGTGCACCAACACTACACTACACTACACTTCACATAAACACATTTAACCCCCGCGATCGCCCCTCCCCCCTGTCACAGTGTCACTGAATGCAGTAATCATACATGTATGATTACTGTATTTAGTGTCAGTGTGATAGGCAGTGTAAAAGTCAGTTAGTGTTAGGTTCAGGGTAGCCCTGTACCCCCCCTAATAAAGTTTTAACCCCTTGATCACTGCCCTAGTTAACCCTTTCACTCCCTATTGCCAGCGTCACTAAGCGATCATTTTTCTGATCGCTGTATTAGTGTCGCTGTTCCCGCCAGGTAGCTAATTTTTTTTTTATTGCGATTTTTTTTTACTAAAGACATGTGGCTAAATAAATTTTGGCCTAAATGTTTGACTAAAATTTAGTTTATTGATTTTTCTTATAACAAAAAGTAAAAAATATTGTTTTTTTTCAAAAATATCGCTCTATTTTTGTATATAGCGCAAAAAATAAAAATCGCAGAGGCGATCAAATACCACCAAAAGAAAGCTCTATTTGTGGGAAGAAAAGGACGCGAATTTTGTTTGGGAGCCACGTCGCACGACCGCGCAATTGTCTGTTAAAGCGACGCAGTGCCGAATCGCAAAAACCCCTTTGGTCATTTGGCAGCATATTGGTCCGGGTCTTAAGTGGTTAAATTTCATATGTGGGGGTGTCTTTAGTATGCCTGTAAAGTAGAACATTGTTCACGTGTTTAAAAAAGTTCCTGCAGTAAAATGAAATTTCTAAAGAAAAAAATGAATTGTCGAGTCCCGCAATACAGATAAAGGTAATTGAAAAAAATTGCATGGGTCCCCCCCAGTCCATTACCAGGCCCTTTAGGTCTGGTATGTATCTTTGCGGGGGAACTCTGTGCCAAAATGAAAAAAACTGGCGTGGGGTTCCCCCCCAGAATCCATGCCAGACCCTTATCTGACCACGCAACCTGGCAGGCTGCAGGAAAAGAGAGGGGGGGGGGACTTTTTATCCAAAGTGGAAGAGACACCAGACTTTATCCCAAAAAATTCTAATCTTGTTCCCAGTCCATTGTGGCCTCATCATACAGACGGCTCCCCAAGCCGTTGCTTACAAAAATAAAAAAAGGTTGCAGAGAAAATTACATTTTTTGGGCTTTATAAATGCAATTATTGCTGCAGCAGCTTCTATACACAGTACAGATGTGCCACTTTACGGGTAGACTAAGGGGACCCCCCAAGCACTATATTAAAAGGCATTTTTTATTTTTATGCTTTCACTTTAAGCATCAATAAATCACTGCTCATTTAAAAATTACATTTTTTACACATTTTTTTTTCATTGAAACATATCCCCCCAGGGCAGTACCCGGGCCCCCATAACCATTGTATGCCCAATTAATTGCATATAAGCCTTCAAAATGGGCACATTCCAATTCGGGTCCCAAAGACTTCAATGTTGTTCGTTATTCGGTTCCAAACTTTTCCGATGTTTCGAAAGTTCTGGTGCGAACAGTGGGTCATTTGGCCCATCCTTTAATTGCAAGGAACAAAAAAACATATCGGCCAGCCTGCCGGTACTACCCCCAAAGTGCTGGTACCTGGTGTGGATCGCTCCCCCTCCTATATATGCTATTGCTGCAGACAATAAGTCTCACCTCAGCTCCTCTGTTTGGGCTCCTACTCTCAAGTTGGGTGGTCCCCAGGCAGCAGGTGTGGGTCATCAAGTAGGGTGGTCCCCAGGCAGCAGGGTGTGTCATCAAGTAGGGTAGTCCCCAGGCAGCAGGGGTGGGTCATCAAGTAGGGTGGTCCCCAGGCAGCAGAGTGGGTCATCAAGTAGGGTGGTCCCCAGGCAGCAGGGTGGGTCAGGATGGGAGGGGTGAGGGTGGGCCCTCCACTTGGTTGAATGTACTCTACTGGCTGATGCCTCAAGGCACACCCTCCAATAGATAAGAACACTGTGGTCAGGGTAGCTGCCCCTCCATGTTCAGATCACTCTTAAGAGATCATTTGACAGGCGGTGACAAGGTGTTGTATGACCTCCTCACCGTCTGCTTTAACCTCTTGAACCCTGCAACAGCCTGCTGCAACAGTGTGCATTGCGCTTGCAGAGTGGCCCCTGGAACTGGTTGGTGAGCACTATGACAGTGACAGGGAGGTATAATTTCTACTGTGGCATGTGTACACCCCTGGCAGCTCCCTCTGCAGCTAAAAGGGGAGTAGTTGGGGGAGGGGGAATGGGTGGTAAAACGTGTCTCAGCCATGAGGTTTTACCGCCTCTCAACTGCTAGTGACAATGAGCTAAAAAAAAAAAGGGAAAATATCCTCTAATTCATTCAACAGTGTCTACCTGTCTGACCTGTGAACTCCAGAATACATTCTACAAATTCTTGGGATACACTGGGGGCTATATACTAAAACTTGAGAGTTTAAAATCTGGTGCAGCTCTGCATGGTAGCCAATCAGCTTCCAGGTTGTTTTTTTTTTTGTCAGAGCTTAACTAAACAAGCTGAAGTTAGAAGCTGATTGGCTACCATGCACAGCTGCACCAGATTCTGCACTCCAGTTTTGGTAAATCAACCCCCTATGTGTCTTTCCATGGTGTGCACTTTTGACTGTCCTTCTTCAACTTCTCCACTAGAGGTCTCACTCCAGTCGTTAATGGCAGCCCTTGTAGAGAGTGACAGTGCAGCGTGCGCTCCGCGTTCCCGGCCGTCATCTCCTTATTCAGGGAAATGCTGCCTGGGAGCAAAGAGGCCTGCTACTTGCATTCCATATGTATCATTAGACACAGGGAACCTGGTCATGTAGACTTTTCACAGCAAAGCTATCATACTAAAACATTTCCATCATTAGTAGAGAAAAAAAATATTCATCTCATAGGAACTTATTCAAAATCTCTTCCGACTAGGGTTGTCCCGATACCACTTTTTTAAGACAGAGTACAAGTACCGATACTTTTTTACTCACCGATACCGAATACCGATACTTTTTTTAATCTCATGTGACAGAGGCACATGTGTCAATAGTTGTTTTTTTTATCTTTAACAATTTGTTTTTAATTTTTTTTTTTTTTACAATTTTTTATTTTATTTATAATGTTTCTTTTTTTTTAAGGGAGGGGGGTGGACCATGTCAGTGTGTTTTTTTCTTTTATTTTTTTAATTATTTTCTACAATAATATTTTTTATTCTATTTTTTTCAGCCCTGTTGGGGGGCTTTGGTGAGATATCAGGGGTCTTAACAGACCTCTCACGTCTCCCCTTTGAGACAGAGAAAGGGACTAGGGACACAGATTCCCCAGTCCCTTTTTTAGCAGCCTCGGCTGCGCTGAAAATGAATGGAGAGAAGACAGCGTCTTCTCTTCATTCATAAACTGAAACATTGTAATCACAGTTTACTATGTTTCAGTTATGTGAATAGACAGAGTCAGTGATCACTGACTCTGTCCATTCGGAGCAGTAAGGAGCTGGATTTACCGGCTCCTACCCCACCCTCCATCCTGACAGTTCCAGGAGGTGGAGAAGGAGCACGGAAGGTGAGGAATACACGGCGGTATACACAGAGGGATAAACGTAGGAATACACGGAGGGATACACAGAGGTATACACGGAGGAATATATACGGAGGGATACACGGCGGGATACAAAAACACGTGGGACACGGAGGGAGAGAGAAACACGGCGGGGGACACAGAGGGAGGGAGACTGCAGCAAAACGGAGGGGGGCTGGAGAAGGACACTGGACAGTCAGTGGTGATCGTGTGTGGGGGAGTTACAAGCACCGATCACCGCTGATTTTAAAGCCTGAAGCTCAAACAAGTTCTGTACCCTTTTTTGTCGCTCGAATTGAGGGTATTTCAGCGTTTTTCTGTTTTTAACATTGGTGACCTGTCCAAATTTGCAACAAAATGCGGTAAAAAATGCCGCAAATATCACGACAAAACGCAGTAAAAAAACGCCGCAAAATCGCGGCAAAACGCTACGCTCAAGTGTGAATGCAGCCTAAGGCCTCGTACACACCATCGGACTTATCCGATGAAAACGGTCCGCGGACCATTTCCATCGGATATGTCCGATCGGGAGTTTGATCCGATGGCGTGTACACACCATCGGATCAAATTCCCCGCCGCCGGACGGCGCGGTGACGCGGCGGTGACGTTGACGCCGCCACGTCACCGCTACGTCACCGCACCAGGAAGTGTACTAACCAGCAGACATGTCGGGTGGACAGATTCCCACCGGATAGATTTCAAAGCATGCTTTGAAATCTGTCGGGTTGAGAAATCTGTCCGCTAGCCCATACACACGAGCGGAGATGTCTGCTGAAACGGTCCATCGGACCGTTTTCAGCGGACATATCCCCTCGTGTGTACGAGGCCTAAGAGTTACCTTTACTGAAACCAAGGGGCCAAGGCCAACCCCTGAAAAATATCCCCTGCACCATAACCCCCCCTCCACCAAATGATTTGGACCAGTGCACAAAGCAAGGTCCATAAAGACATGGATGAGCCAGTACAGGATCCTTGTCTTTTGTATAGTGACAGAACGGCAATCTGACAAAATTACACAGAAAAGGGGGGGGGGGGGGAAATTAGACATAGAGAGGTGGGACTTTATATGAAGCACACAGTCTTAAGGGAAAACCCAATATCAAATAATATGAAAGTTTGATTGATTTATTCGGTACAATTGAACAATGTTTACATAGAACATTATATAAATATAATATAATATAATAAAGTTAATATTGTTAAGGACCATAAATACATAAAAAAACACAAATAGATATTGTTTGTACACTTCCCATAAAATTCAAAGAACACTCTGGACATGCATAATTAATTTGAACATTAAATAGGAACAGTTACAACAGGGGTAGATGAATCTCCAACCTCCCCAACCTGCATCGATATGACCCGAAAGGGACCCTAAATAATAGCGTCCCAATCTGTGATCCACAAAGCTGTAACATGTATAGTAATAAAATTATAAATTTAATAAAAGTGCAACCACGGCTTATAGCTAGCTTGACGCGTTTCGTGGCTTAATAGTACCACTCATCAGGAGCAGGTGCGTGATGCATATATAGAAAGATATAAAATTATATAGGAGTTAGATTCATGGTTGCTTGACATGTGGCAGAGAATACAATTGCACATATTATAGAATGAACCAATCCCATAGTAGAACTTACAGACAGGCAAGGAGATATAACGTGGCCCATTAAGCCCAGAGGTTCACCGGTAAAGTCTCCCACGGGAACTGAGGGAGCGTGTGCCAGGAACACATCCCACCACAAGGAAGGCATGATTACTCATAGTATAAAGGCAGTTCCAAGTGGCCTCGGTAGTGAAACCAGGTGTAGCGTGGAAACATCTACAGTATTATAGGCTTCTGTAAAGATAACAATATTAGCAATTATATAAAGCTCCATCAGAATGGAGTATGGTAACACAACATAAGGAATATGGGGGATTAGGGTCTGCAATAGACTATAGTAAAACAACCCCAGAGGTGGTTATATATAAGGGCCAGATAAAGTATAAATACCTTAAATGGAATCATAGATGTTGATCCTTGGGGATACAGTGGTAGTGAGGGACTGGGAGCCAAAAGAGAGACCCACCACTGACGGGCTTAAAAGGGGGCATGACCAAAACACACACCCCCAACGTCACACTGCGTGATTACGGGTAGGGAGGCACCGCCGCTGGGCATCAAAGACATCCGACAGTTGGCGCCAAACCAAACCCTGTGTTTGCACGCAGATGGAAAATGTGCCATCACGGCGGACATAGGCAGACTGCCGTTCTGTCAGTGTACTGAAGCATCAGCGGTTCCTGGCAGACATTGAATCCGCCGTACCCGCTAATCAGCTTCCGCTGTGTCTAATCACAGCAGGAGCTATCCAGCGGGGGCATGCACAGGTGCCCCAAACTTGGAAGTGCTAGATCACATACTAAGTATGTAATCCAGCGCATAAAAGCCTCCTTGCCATAGTATATCTACAGTATACGGACAGCAATCGGTTAAATAACATGCCTGGAAGATGCCCTAACTTGCTTCGGAAGTGGCGCATCTGTACAATATACAAAACCTGCTACAGAAACACTGACATGTACTAAGAAATGTATGGGGACCCCATAAAAACAAAAAGAAAATAGAATGGGGTTTTCTCTTAAAATACATACTAGACCCTTATCCAAGCATGCAGCCTGGAAGGCCAGGAAAGGGGAGTGGATTTAGAGTGTCCATCCCCACCCTCCACCAGGGCTGGACTGGGACAGACTTGCCAACTTTAAATTTGATTGTCACCTACAGCACCCCCTTACATCAGTGTCCCCATCAGCGGTCCCCTTACATCAGAGTGTCCCCATTACCAGCAGCCCATTACCATCAGAGTCCCCATTACATCAGCATGTCCCCCCTCTCCTCCCCCTCCCACATACTACATGTAGCGCTACCCTCCGGAGGAACCGCTGGCTAAATACTGGGATTGGAACACCAAGTTATCCTGGTGATGTCTAGGGGTGAAATAACAGTAGCGAATGAGCGAATGTCCAGATGGTCAATAAAGTTTCTTTCAAAGCCTTTTTTTATTTTGCTGTCAACAAGGCAAACATCATGGACCTCACCTTGAAGGTGGATGCCGCACCTGGAACTGGGACCCCACAGAACTGCCTTGAGCACATGGTACCTGTCCAGATATATCCCTCCCCAACATGCCCCGCGAGGGAAAACTCCTCCAATTGGCTGCTGGGGAAGCTTGCTCTGTCAGAACCCCCTCTGCCGCCAACTGGGGACCAGAGATGATACCACATCCCCAGAATGCAGACTGGCCCAGAGGACACTTCTGAAATAACAGGGGTCACCATCCTAAAAATTGTGTAAATGGGAGCAAGGTAACTCTCCCATTCCTGCTAAATTTAGACTAGTGCCCGCACTGAAAGTAAAGGGGGCGCTACATACACATACTGACTGTTCTGCTGTCTTATGTCACGCCGCTGGGATGGGGCTGTACACTTGCCGCGTACACACGATCAGACATGTCTGATGAAACATGCCCAACGGACCGTTTTCATCGGAAAAGGCTGAAGTGGTCTGATGGTGCGTACACACCATCAGACCAAAATCCCCTCGGACCAGAACGCGGTGATGTAGAACACAACGACGTGATGAAAAAACAAAGTTCAATGCTTCCAAGCATGCGTCGACTTGATTCTGAGCATGCACGGGTTTTTGGTCCGATGATTTCATGTACTAACTATCGAACATGTCCAACAGACAGGTGTCCAGCGGACAGGTTTCTAAGCATGTTTTGAAACTTTGGTCTGCTGGAAAACGGTCCGATAGGCCGTACACACGATCGAGCATGTCCGCTGAAACTGGTCGGACCAGTTTCAGCGGACATGTTCGATCGTGTGTATGCGGCCTCAGGAGGAGGGAAATGTAGTGGTCGTGATGAAGGCTATTGACTGGCGCCACCAGGTGCAGGCATAAGCATTAGCGGACCAATCGGCCCACCAGAAAACTCCCAGTAGTACCGATGGCCAGTCCATTACTGCCCTCCCCTACCCAAAGCAGGCCATGTGCCCTCAATATGGGGAGGGTACCTTGTTAGAAGGCACCTCCAATGGCAAAGCATCTTGTCACAATGCTGAGGGTGATAAGGTCCTCTTCCCTATAACCCTGGTCTAGTGATTGAGGGGGTCAGGGGGGTTTATCGAATTCTGTAAGCCCCCGTTAACAATAAGGGGGCTCCAGATATAGCCCACCCCTATGTGAATGAATAAGGGGTGCACAGTACACCTATATTTTGTCAAGTCTCTTTATTAAAAATAAAGAATTAACCAAAATATCCCACATTTTAAATCTACCGAAATCACATCATCCTTTTTGTACAGACTCCCTTTGATTTATATTTCTCTGTTGAATCTCCTTGTTGGTCTGTGACATGTAGCACCTTCTCCTCATCCACCCGTGTGATTGCTGTTTGTGTTCATACCATACACTTGACTTGATGGTTGTTACATGGCAATTTCTCAGCCGTGAAAATGCCTTCACTGTTACAATTAACTCTTCTAGGGTAACCTGTCGGTACAAGTCTGTGCAAGTAGATCCTGTCGCTCCGCTGGGTTCTGGGATTCATATTGTATAATAATGAGTATCTTGGGTGAGTGTACCATTCGTGGCCATTGGATTTATTACCAGGTGCATTTTCTTTGTCATCTTCCAATGGCCAAACTTGCTTTTATTACTATGAAGTGAAAGAGTCTATCTAATATAAAATATATATTGTGATATGGGGGGTGTTAGCTGTTGTGGTAAGTGAGTTCACATCAGTCCGAAACTATGATTAACCACTTCAGCCCCGGAAGGATTTACCAACTTCCTGACCAGGCCATTTTTTGCGATATGGCACTGTGTCGCTTTAACTGACAATTGCGCAGTCATGCGACGCAGTACCCAAATATATAAGTCGTTGCGCACCGCGCGCACGGAATTACAGAGGGAGAGAGCCTTGTGTCAACATTGGAAAAAGAGAAGTGGGAAGAAGACGACGGAGGAGACCAGGCCACCGCCAGTCAAAGAGCGGGCAGAAGATAGCGGAGGAGCCCGGCAGAAGGCCTCCGGAGATCGGGAGAAGAACCGGAGAGAACGCAGAGAAGTCGAAAGAGACCCCCCGAAGTTGAAAGAGACCCCCGGGCAGCCTAATATATTACTTTAAAAACCTGTCTAGTGTGGTTTTTTTTATTGACACTTTTTCCCCCCAGGTGAATGGGTTGGGGTACGATGTACATTCACATATGGTGGTAGGCCGGGATCTGGGGGGCTCCTGGATTCCGATAAGCCCCCTGCCAGAAGACCCCGACAACCAATGGCTAGGGTGACCACGTGTCCCAGATTGCCTAGGACTGTCCCGCATTTTGCACGTCTGTCCTGGGCACATTCATTCCAGGACAATACAGTGTCCCGGAATAAAACTGACACAGCCCCCCCCCGGGCCAATCTGATTTCCCCAAAAAAGGCCGCCACATCAACGGCTTTACTCACTGACAATACTTGTTCTGGCTGGGAATGCCTGGAGGAGCACAATCCCTGCCTCCTGTGTGCGATTGGATAAATCATAAATCCCACCTCTTGTGTCCAATCACTGTGCTGTGATTTGTTACAGCACAAGCTAATTTTTGGGAAGGGAGGGTGTCCCTGAATGGTAGTTTGGAAATATGGTCACCCTACCAACGGCCAGGGTTGTCGGCAAAAGCGGCCCTTGTCCTCATCAACATGGGGACAAGGTGTTTTGGGGTGGGGGGGCCGCAGGGCGCTCCCCTGCCCCAAAGCACACACCCCCCCATGTAGAGGGCATGCAGTCTGGTACAGTTCAGGGGGGGGGGGGGCGCTTGCTCGTCCCCACCCCCTTTCCTAACTGCCAGGCTGCGTGCTCGGATAAGGGTCTAGTATGAATTTTGGGGGGACCCCATGCTGTTTTTTTTCGGCATAGGGGATTACCCTTAAAATCCATACCAGACCCAAGGGCATTAGTGAGGCTTTAGGCAAAACTTGACATGGGCCCCCCACTCACACCCATGATGGGAAAAATAATTCAAGGACAAGAGCCTCTTTCCCACAACACTGGCTGGTGGTTGTCGGGGGCTGCGTGCAGGGGGGGCTTTTCAGAATCTGTAAGCCCTCTTTAACAAGGTGGCCCCCAGATCCTGCTCTTTAATAACTAAGGGGCGGGGGGCACCCGGTGATGTCACCTGGTGAACCCGCCCCCTTGTGACATCATTGGCTGAGGGCATACTGGGTCATTGACATCACAAGGAGTGGTGTCACCGATATTTACTGGTTGTTAGGGGCACTGGTGGCCCCGCTCATGAGTCAGGGCTCTTAACACCGCCTGAGCACATCAGCGTTAAGGTCCCCTGTCCCTCAAACCTGGGGTAATGCATTGGATAAGTTAGGCGGCCACGTGGCCCCTGTGAGTGTGAGGCATTAGGCGACTGCCTAATTTGCCTAATTAAAGAGCCGCCTCTGAGGACCTCCTTCCTCTTTCTGGTGACCTCTCTAGTGATATAAAGATCTATATAGAGCAGTGGGCTCCAAACTGCGGACCAGGGGCTGAATTGGGCCCTTTGCTTGCTTTTGTCTGGCCCTCGGGGCAATATTTAATCTTCTCACACCAACAATGAGGCATAATTCCCTCCAACACTAACAAAGAGGCACAATTACACCAATGATGGGGCATGATTCTTCCCATCCAATCACACTAACAATGGGGCACAATTCCTCTCACTGACACCAAAGGGGCATTTGTTTTCTCCTACTGATGTCTGGACATTTTATACTTGAAATGGCCACTGTCCAGCCCCCGCTTAAGTCTAAAAGACGGTAAACTGGCCCTTTGTTTAAAAAGTTTAGAGACCCCTGATATAGAGGTATGGACTCCATAGAGAGAGATATAATTTTGCCCCCCTGTACAAATCATTAGTAAGACCTCCTCTGGAATATGCAGTTCAGTTTTGGGCCCCAGTTCTCAAAAAGGATATCAGGGAACTGGAGAAAGTGCAGAGAAGGGCAACCAAACTGATAAGAGACATGGAGGAGCTCAGCTATGAGGAAAGATTAGAGGAACTGAATTTATTCTCTCTTGAGAAGAGGAGAATAGGGGGGATATGATCACCATGTACAAATATATAAGGGGTCCATATAGTGAATTTGGTGTTGAGTTATTCACACTATGGTCAACACAGAAGACAAGGGGGCACTCCAAATCTCATCTCCAAATACAGAAAGGTTTCTTCACAGTAAGAGCTGTGAAAATGTGGAACAGACTCCCTTAAGAGTTGGTTCTGGCCAGCTCAGTAGATTGCTTCAAAAAAGGTCTTTCCTAAATGTACATAATATAACTGAGTACTGACATTTATAGGTAAAGTTGATCCGGGGAACATCAGATTGCCTCATGGGGGATCAGGAAGGATTTTTTTTCCCTGCTGTAGCAAATTGGATCATGCTCTGCTGTTTTTTTTTTGCCTCCCTCTGGATCAACTGTGGGTATAGAATTGGGTATATGTAATTGTACGATATTAATATTTAATTTTATTTCTTATGGTTGAACTTGATG
This sequence comes from Rana kukunoris, assembly GCA_029574335.1. Lineage (NCBI taxonomy): Eukaryota > Metazoa > Chordata > Amphibia > Anura > Ranidae > Rana > Rana kukunoris. Next base: position 469,919,215 of record CM056053.1, on the reverse strand, counting down.
GACGAGTGTCTTTGGTCACACGTGTGTCTTGGGTCTCTGGTGATCCTTCAATGATAACTAAAGACCTATATAGAGGAATCGGGATCTCATTCCTCATTACTGGCGAGCCTTCTAGTGATAACTAAAGACCTATATAGAGGAATCGGGATCTCATTCCTCATTACTGGCGAGCCTTCTAGTGATAACTAAAGATCTATATAGAGAAATTGGGATCTCATTCCTCATTACTGGCGAGCCTTCTAGTGATAACTAAAGATCTTTATAGAGAAATTGGGATCTCATTCCTCATTACTGGCGAGCCTTCTAGTGATAACTAAAGATCTTTATAGAGAAATTGGGATCTCATTCCTCATTACTGGCGTGCCTTCTAGTGATAACTAAAGATCTATATAGAGGAATTGGGATCTCATTCCTCATTACTGGCGAGCCTTCTAGTGATAACTAAAGATCTATATAGAGGAATTGGGATCTCATTCCTCATTACTGGCGAGCCTTCTAGTGATAACTAAAGATCTTTATAGAGAAATTGGGATCTCATTCCTCATTACTGGCGTGCCTTCTAGTGATAACTAAAGATCTATATAGAGGAATTGGGATCTCATTCCTCATTACTGGCGAGCCTTCTAGTGATAACTAAAGATCTATATAGAGGAATTGGGATCTCATTCCTCATTACTGGCGTGCCTTCTAGTGATAACTAACGATCTATATAGAGGAATCATGATCTCATTCCTCATTACTGGCGAGCCTTCTAGTGATAACTAACGATCTATATAGAGGAATCATGATCTCATTCCTCATTACTGGTGAGCCTTCTAGTGATAACTAAAGATCTATATAGAGGAATTGGGATCTCATTCCTCATTACTGGCGAGCCTTCTAGTGATGATAACTAGCGATCTATATAGAGGAATCGGGATCTCATTCCTCATTACTGGCGAGCCTTCTAGTGATAACTAAAGATCTATATAGAGGAATCGGGATCTCATTCCTCATTACTGATGATCCTTCTAGTGATAACTAAAGATCTATATAGAGGAATCAGGATCTCATTCCTCATTACTAATGATCCTTCCAGTGATAACTAAAGATCTATATAGAGGAATCAGGATCTCATTCCTCATTACTAATGATCCTTCCAGTGATAAACTAAAGATCTATATAGAGGAATCGGGATCTCATTCCTCATTACTGGTGATCCTTCTAGTAATAACTAAAGATCTATATAGAGGAATCAGTATCTCATTCCTCATTACTGGCGAGCCTTCTAGTGATAACTAAAGATCTATATAGAGGAATCAGGATCTCATTCCTCATTACTAATGATCCTTCCAGTGATAACTAAAGATCTATATAGAGGAATCAGTATCTCATTCCTCATTATTGGTGAGCCTTCTAGTGATAACTAAAGATCTATATAGAGGAATCGGGATCTCATTCCTCATTACTGGTGATCCTTCTAGTAATAACTAAAGATCTATATAGAGGAATCAATATCTCATTCCTCATTATTGGTGATCCTTCTAGTGATAACTAAAGATCTATATAGAAGAATCGGGATCTCATTCCTTATTACTGGTGAGCCTTCTAGTGATTACTAAAGATCTATATAGAGGAATCGGGATCTCATTACTCAATACTGGTAATCCTTCTAGTGATAACTAAACATCTACCATTGTAGATAATAGCAGTCCAACATCACTAACCAGATCAATCACTGTTTTTTGGTATAAATTATATTTCTTCATGGCAAATAATTTACTAGTAGGGGTAGTAGAGTAATAGAAAACCGACAGACCCAACAGTGATGACATACATGCTGCTGATTCTGTAGAATTAAATCATTAATTGAAAGGGGCCGCCATTTGGCGGTGGGCGGGCGGAAAGTGGTTAAAATTTAATGCGCCTGTGAAACAGCAACAAACCTCAGTACCATATATATTTCCCATAGGGAACACTGTAAAAGCCCCTACGGGTCATCAGATTAGAGCTAACAATTAATAATATACGTAGAATTATTGCTCTCACTCTGGCATGCGTAACGATATGTAACATGATTTTGCAATCAATGTTTTTATGCTTAGGCAACCTTGGCGCAACTTACTTTGTAGTCTACCCTTGAAACATGCATTTGTAGGCAGGAGGATAAAAAAAAAATTGTGTGTGTAGGGGGGGGGGGGGGTTTATGTAAAGCCCCTCAAATTCATTGATGTATGATATACATCAGTGGCTGTAAAAAGAGTTAAAGCTTTTAATTACGCCCCCCCATCCCGTCCCCCCTGCAGATCCTCCTCCTGTTTAATCCTTCAATCACTGTTTTTTGGTATAAATTATATATCTACATAGCAAATAATTTACTAGTAGGGGTAGTAGAGTAATAGAAAACCGACAGACCCAACAATGATGACATACATGTTGCTAATTCTGTGGAACTGAATCATTAATTGTAAGGGGACGTGTTCAAAATAATAGCAGTGTGGAGTACAATAAGTGAGGTCATTCAGTCTGTGAAAAAAAACACGTGTCACACAGGGGGCCCTAATTTAAGGATTAACCACTTCAGCCGGACCATGTTGCTGGTCAATGACCGGGCCACTTTTTGCGATTCGGCACTGCGTCGTTTTAACTGACAATTGCGCGGTTGTGTGACGTGGCTCCCAAACAAAATTGGCGTCCTTTTTTTTCCACAAATAGAGCTTTCTTTTGGTGGTATTTGATCACCTCTGCGGTTTTTATTTTTTGCGCTATAAACAGAAATAGAGCGAAATTTTGAAAAAAAATATTACTTATTTATATATTATATTATATAAAAAAAATAAAAATTTCCTCAGTTTAGGCCGATACGTATTCTTCTACATATTTTTTGTCAAAAAAAATCGCAATAAGCTTTTATTGATTGGTTCGCGCAAAAGTTATAGCATCTACAAAATAGGGGATAGTTTTATGGCATTTTTATTAATATTTTTTTTTTACTAGTAATGGCGGCGATCTGCGATTTTTATCGGTACATTTTTGCGACCATTGTCATTTTTATAGCGATCAGTGCTATAAAAATGCATTGATTACTGTAAAATTGTCACTGACAGGGAAGAGGGTTAACCACTAGGGGGCGAGGAAGGGGGTTAAATATGTTCCCTGAGTGTGTTCTAACTGAAGGGGGGAGTGGACTGACCCCTGACAGGACCGGGAGCTGTGTGCTTTTATTGATTGGTTCGCGCAAAAGTTATAGCATCTACAAAATAGGGGATAGTTTTATGGCATTTTTATTAATATTTTTTTTTTACTAGTAATGGCGGCGATCTGCGATTATTATCGGTACATTTTTGCGACCATTGCCATTTTTATAGCGATCAGTGCTATAAAAATGCATTGATTACTGTAAAATTGTCACTGACAGGGAAGAGGGTTAACCACTAGGGGGCGGGAAAGGGGGTTAAATATGTTCCCTGGGTGTGTTCTAACTGAAGGGGGGAGTGGACTGACTGAGGGAAATGACAGTAGTCATTTCTCCCCCTGACAGGACCGGGAGCTGTGTGTTTACACACACAGCTCCCGGTTCTCGCTCTGTAACGAGCGATCGTTTCCGAATTTTCTAAATCTCCGAAATGAAAAATTTCAGAAAATGGTAAATTAGAAATTTCGGAAATCCTAAATTACGAAAATTACGAAAGTGAAAAATGTGGAAATTTCGCAATTTCGGATTGTCAAGGTTTGTTAAAAAAGTAATTTGGAACTAAACGAATTGCACACGTCTACATGATTGTTCTTTTTGGGTCTAGGGGAAACAAACAGTTTGTCAGACAACCCCCAAACACTGAATTCGAGCCACAGTACGCTGTGAAGACAGTGAAGCATGGTGGCTTGAGCATCATGATATGAGGATGTTTCTCATACTATGGCATTGGGCCTATTTATCTAATTTCAGGGATTATGGATCAGTTTGAATACATCAAAATACTTAAAGAAGTCATGTTGCCTTATGCAGAAGAGGAAATGCAGTTGAACCCAAACACACCAGTAAGCGAGCATCATCTTGGTTCCAGACTAGGGATGAGCCGAACACCCCTGGGTTCGGTTCGCACCAGAACCTGCGAACAGACCAAAAGTGTGTGTGAACTTTAGAACCCTGTTAAAGTCTATTAAACTCGAACATTTGAAATCTAAAGTACTAATTTTAAAGGCTAATATGCAAGTTATTGTCCTAAAAAGTGTTTGGGGACCCGGGTCCTGCCCCAGGGGAGTGTTTGTGGACCTGGGTCCTGCCCCAGGGGACATGTATCAATGCAAAAAAAGTTTTAAAAAATGGCAGTTTTTTCAGGAGCAGTGATTTTAATAATGCTTAAAGTGAAACAATAAAATTGAAATATTCCTTTAAATTTCGTACCTAGGGGGGGGGGGGGTGTATAGTATGCCTGTAAAGTAGCGCTTGTTTCCTGTGCTTAGAACTGTCCCTGCACAAAATGTAATTTCTGAAGGAAAAAAGTCATTTAAAATCACTCACCTTAGGGTCTGGTATGGATATTAAGGGGAACCCTGCGTCAAAATAACAAAAAAATGATGTGGGGTTCCCCCCAAATATCCATTCCAGACCCTTCAGGTCTGGTATTGATTTTAAGGGGAACTCCACCCCAAATTTAAAAAAAAAATGCCGTGGACCCCCACACATTTTTTTTTATGAATGATGTTTCTCTGTATTGCCGGGAGCCGACAATTCATTATAGCCACAAGTGATTTTAAATTCCTTTTTTCCTTCAGAAATGACACTTTGTGCAGGGACAGTTCTAAGCATGGGAAACAAGTGCTACTTTACAGGCATACTATACACCCCCCCCCCCCCCCCCAGATACGAAATTTAAAGAAAGTTTTCACTTTTATTGTTTCACTTAAAGGAATTATTAAAATCACTGCTGCCAAAAAAACTGCAGTTTTTAAAACTTTTTTTTGCAGGTCCCCAAACACTTTTTATTACTTTTAATAACTTGCATATTATATTAGCCTTTAAAATTAGAACTTTAGATTTCAAACGTTCGAGTCCCATAGACTTTAACAGGGTTCTAAAGTTCACACGAACTTGCCGCGAACACCCCAAATAGTTCGCTGTTCGGCGAACAGGCAATGTTCGACTCGAACTCGAAGCTCATCCCTATTCCATACCAACAAGATTAACGTTATTGAGTGGCCATCCCATTCCCCAGACCTTAATCCAATAGAAAACTTGTGGGGTGACAATAATGCTGTTTCTAAGGTAAAACCAAGAAAAGCAGAGGAATTGTGGAATATAGTGCAATCCTCCTGGGCTGGAATACAGGTGCCAGAAGTTGTTGGACTCCATACAACACCGATGTGTGAAGCAGTTCTCAGAAACAGTGCTTATACCACTAAATATAAGTTCAGGGATTCACAGGAAAGCTAAATCTTCAAGGGGCCAGATTCAGTATTGGGCGTACGTTACATTCACGGCGTACGTGGTGATCCGGCGTAGCTTAGGCTGTTGTGCCGGCGTGGTTGTGAGCATGTACATGAGGTTGCACTTTCATGCGCATTCGAAGTTCACAGCGCATGCGCAGTTCGTGATACGATGGGCATAAAACACTGCACCATGCTCGGACTATCATTTGCATGGGGTCACGCCCACTTCCACCTACACCGGTTTGCGCCTTCGAAAAATATGCCACGCCGACGCAGCGTTAGGAGCAATAGCTTGCTGAATACAGTGCATGCCTCTCCACGCTGCGTTTGTGCTACAGCGGCCTAACGTGCGCCCAACTCTCTGTGAATCTGGGCTATTGTGTTTTTTTCAAAATTTACACAATTTTTTTGCTTATAGCGCAAAAAATTTAAACCGCAGAGGTGATCAAATACCACCAAAAGAAAGCTCTATTTCTGGGGAAAAAAGGACGCCAATTTTGTTTGAGTACAACGTCGCACAACCGTGCAATTGTCAGTTAAAGTGACGCAGTGCCGTATCACAAATAATGACTCGGTCATTGGGCAGCCAAATCCTCCAGGGCTGAAGCAGTTAATAATACTGACAGCCAGCTGCTGCTTAGAGGGGATGGGAGAGTACAGGTCTCTGACAACCCTTTCCCTCACTCTAGAATCCCACCACCACAATATTGTCTGTGATCTTACAAACCACCGGCTAAAATAAGACTTTTCCAGCTCCTTCACTGGAAGAAAACATAGGGTTCTGATGTATATATTGTTTTGTTTGGCCACATTTACTATGCAAGGGCTCAGATACATATGGACAGAATTCATTTAAGCCAATCAACACCAGATCTTGCTGCAAGAAGCTGGCAGAGAGACCCAGAGTAAAAAATATGTGTAGCGGCGTATAACGTAAGTGTGTTTATTCACGTGACAGGATTGAGGCCGCGTACACGCGATCAAATTTGTCCGCTGAAACTGGTCCGACGGACCGTTTCAGCAGACAAATCCGATCGTGTGTATGGGCTAGCGGACATGTCTGATCGGCGGACAAATTTTAAAGCATGCTTTAAAATTTGTCCGCCGGAGACATGTCTGTCGCATATGTCCGCTGGTTAGTACACTAACCAGCGGACATATCTGCCCGCACATGCGTCCAATGGATTCGACGCATGCGTGGAAGTTTTTTACTTCGTGGTGCGGTGACGTGGCGGCGTCAACGTCACCGCCACGTCACCGCGATGTCTGCCGGCGGGAATTTTGATCCGATGGTGTGTACACGTCGTCGGATGAAAATCCGGAGGAGACATGTCCGCTGGAAACGGTCTGTCGGACAGTTTCAGCGGACATGTCCCTCCGTGTGTACGCGGCCTGAGAACCCCGCACGTGTAAATTCAGTCAAACAGCCCGGACAATATTTTTTTTCTAGCAACTAAAATGAGTTAATACACATATACAGGTGCATCTCCAAAAATGTGTATATCATCAAAAAGTTCATATATTTCAGTACCGTATATACTCGAGTATAAGACGAGTTTTTCATAAAAAAAAATTGTGCTGAAAATGTCCCCCTCGGCTTGAGTCACCTTTTTGCGACCCCTTGACCTCAAACTTGGCACACATGTAGCCACACACTTTGTTGTCCGGGGAACCTACGGCCGGGGAGCACCAATTTTTTTAAAGCCGGGCACCCCTTCTATAGGTTCCCATGTTAAACGGTAATTTCTTTGGTGACTTTGGGGACCAAGTACCGGCCGGTCGTAGGTCCCCTGGACCCGGACCTTGGCACACATGTAGCTCCATTTCTCCTCTATAAGTGTGCAAAGTTTGTTTTCTGAGGGACCTACAGCTGGGGAGCACCCCTTCCACTCCCATGTTAAACGTCAGTCTAGTCATGGACACAGTGAGGCATGGGCATAGTGAGGCATGGGCGTAGTGAGGTATGGACACAGTGAGGCATGGGCACAGTGAGGCATGGACAGAGTAAGGCATGGGCATAGTGAGGCATGGGCACAGTGAGGTATGGACACAGTGAGGCATGGGCACAGTGAGGCATGGACAGAGTGAGGCATGGGCATAGTGAGGCATGGGCACAGTGAGGAATGGGCACAGTGAGCAGGGATGGACTGGCCATTGGGACTACAGGGAGTTTCCCGGTGGGCCGATGGCTCAGTGGGCTGGCTTCAATGACAGCGGGCCGCAGCCCCTCTGTCTCTCCCTTCCCGCAGCATTCACCTGGGGGGGGACAGAGGAGCATGGGGGGGGACCAGAAGGAGCATGGGGGAGGGGACAGACAGCTGACTCAACAGCTATGGCCTGGGAGTTTCTCCCTTCTGCCTAATCTTGTCCCATAAGGGGGGGCACCAAACTGATTCTTTGCCCCAGGGGAAATAATGTCTAGCTTCCCCACTGGTACTGCCTATAAGAGGAGCAGTACCAGCTGTTCTATTCTAATAAAGTAGAATGGCTAGTGGCTAGAGAAGGAGGAGAGGGGGTGCAGTGAGGCATGGGCACAGTGAGGCATGGACACAGTGAGGCATGGGCACAGTGAGGCATGGGCACAGTGAGGCATGGACACAGTGAGGCATGGGCACAGTGAGGCATGGACACAGTGAGGCATGGGCACAGTGAGGCATGGGCACGGTGAGGCATGGGCATAGTGAGGCATGGACACAGTGAGGCATGGGCACAGTGAGGCATGGACACAGTGAGGCATGCACATGGACCCAGTGAGGCATGAGCACAGTGAGGCATGCACATGGACACAGTGAGGCATGGGCACAGTAAGGCATGCACATGGGCACAGTGAGGCATGGGCACAGTGAGACATGCACATGGACACAGTGAGGCAAAGTGAGGCATGCAGATGGACACCCTAGGCTTATACTCGAGTCAATATTTTTTTCCTAGTTTTTTGTGGTAAAATTAGGTGCCTCGGCTTATATTCGGGTCAGCTTATACTCGAGTACATACGATAATTTAAATCAGAAACTCATATTTTATATAGATGTGTTACACACAGAGTGATATATTTCATGCAATTCTTTCTTTTAATGTAGATGATTATGGCTTACAGCTAGTGAAAACTAGAGATGAGCCCGATGTTCGAGTCGAATAGCGAACAATTTGGGGTGTTCGCGGCAAATTCGAAAGCCACTGAACATGAAGAGTGCTCATTTTAAAGGCTAATATGCAAGGTATTGTCATAAAAAGTGTTTGGGGACCCGGGTCCTGCCCCAGGGGACATGTATCAATGCAAAAAAAAAGTGCATTGGAGGGAGCGATCAGGTGGTAAAGAGCCGCTATCATTGGCTCTTCACCGTTATCCGAGTTGTGCCGGGTCCCGTGGACCTGGCGAGCACGGACACTTCCTCAAGCGCCGGGCCCCCCAGGGGGTGCGCGAGACAGGCAAGTGCACGAGGACGTCGTACCAGAATAACTTGACCGCACTGTAGCAGTATTTTTGCTATAGCGCGGTCGGCAACAGGTTAAAAAAAATTGCATTTTTCTTCTCGTTATGAAAAGCGGTCGTGTGTACGCGGCATAAGAGCTGCAATAAATGGCCTTTGACAACCCTTGTGTTTATACGGCTTCCCAGTGAAATAACTAGAAGCCGACTTATTGCCTGTTTTTCTTCCTTCCCGTATGGTGTCTGGCAATTTAACGCATCTTCAGACTTGCTCATTTTTAGCCTGATGAATGTTGGCTCGCTGTGATATTAATAAAACCAGGCACAGCACATTTTGCTAAAAAAATAATTTCTACCCAAAATCATTAGTAGCATTTCGATGGTTCTATTACATGAATCATTTACTCTTCAAAGTAAGAAAATCATTTGCACTTGGCAACTTTTTTAGCTTGAACTTATTTTTTTATGTATTTCATTTCTTATAGTTCCATTGCAGAGACTCTGATCTGTACAGAACCTTTGTTCCTTCTCCATATTCTCTTCTCCATCTTCAGGAAATATTCGGGAAGGCCGGGTTTCATATTTATAACGGTAGAGTGTTAGGCTGCTTAATTTCACCCACAATTTCACTTTTTAAATATAAATACCCCTGTAATACACAAGCTTAATGTATTCTAGTAAAGTTAGTCTGTAAACAAAGGTCTGTTTTGTTAGGTTGTTACAGCATAATCTAGAAATAGACCGTAGCCATCTTAAGTGTGGGCATCATGAAGCCAGACTGTATGACTTCCTGGATTTCAGCTTTGCATATCTCGCACATGCTCAGTGCTGCACAAGCAATGTAATAGGTTTCAGTCAGGTTTGCAAGGACTACTGGGAAACATGATGCCTATCCCAGAAACCCTTGAGAATATCCTTGTGACTTAATAGCCTAGGCTAATAAGGAGGAGGAAGTAATGAAGGACTACAAAATAAAGGTATTTACAAGCAACAAAATAAATCAAAATTGTCCATTCTGAACACTATGGCCCAGATTCACAGAGCAATTACGCCTGTCTAACTGGTGTTAGACAGGAGTAATTTCAAATTTCGCGTGCCGTATCACTAGTTTGAATCCTCAAACCATGATACGGCGGCTTCGGGCTTCGATCCGAGAGGCTTACGTCTTCGTAAGCCTTCGGATCTACGCTGCAATATTTTTGCGGCCGCTGGGAGGAGTTCGCGTCGTTTTGATGCGTCGGGATATGCAAATGTGTTTTTACGGCGATCCACGAAGATACGAGCGGTCTTCGCAATCGCTTACGTCTGTTTTTTTTTACGTACTGTTAGAGCAGCTTTTTGCTGGTCTAACGGTGCGTAGCCCATGTTAAGTATGGCCGTCGTTCCCGCGTCGAATTTATTTATTTATTTTTTTGCGTAACTCGTTCGGGAATAGAAATGTCCGTAAACGACGCTACTCAAACAACGAATGACGTAACGACGTGATTTCGCGCAATGCACGGCGGGAAATTTGCGAACGGAGCATGCGCAGTTCGATCGCCGCGGGAACGCGCCTATTTTAAATCCTTCACGCCCCCTACTCATGTAGATGGATTGCGACGGGAGAAATACACTACGCCGCCGTCGTTTACTGGACAAAATCTACCGGGATTCCACGTAGAGCCAGGTAAAAAACGGCGGCGTAGTGTATTTCTGATACGCTACGAGAATGCAATTCTCTCTGAATCTGGGCCTATGAGATTAGGGCATGCAGCACAGACAAACATAAAAAATGGGTGGAACTCCACTTTAACCACTGGACCTCTTAAAGCAGGGGTGTCAAACTGGCGGCCCTCCAGCTGTTGCAAAACTACAAGTCCCATGAGGCATTGCAAGGCTAACAGTTACAAGCATGACTCCCACAGGCAGAGGCATGATGGGACTTGTAGTTTCGGAACAGCTGGAGGGCCGCCAGTTTGACATCCCTGTCTTAAAGGTTTTACCCTCCTTCATGGGCAGGGCATTTTTTGCTATTAATTACTGCGCTACTTTAACTGTACCCAAATAACATTCATATAATTGTTTTCACAGAAATAGAACTTTCTTTTGGTGGTATTTGATCATCAATGGGTTTTTTTTTTTTTTTTTATATAAACCAGTGGCGGCTGGTGTTTTTTTCTTGGGGGGGGGGCAGCAAACAACAACCCTCCCCCCCGCTGTCTGCCGGTCGGTCCTCTGGCATTTACCTCATCAAGGTGGCGGGCATCGTGTAGCGGTGGGCATCGGCGGGCATCAGGCATCAGTGGGCATCAGGTAGCGGCGGGCATCAGGCAGCGGTGGGCATTAGGCAATGGTGGGCACCCGACAGCGGTGGAAACAGGGCTGAACAGCGGCGCTAGATATGGTGATAACATAAAATTATGCAGCCGTGGGCTTAAGGTAGCAGCGGGCATCGGGCAGGAGTGGGCATTGGGCATCAGCGGGCATCAGGCAGGGGCGGGCATTGGCCTCCTGTGTCTTCTCCTTCATCTCGCTTCCGCCATGCATCTCCTCCCCTCCTCCTAAGCATCCAATAGGATTGCCTGTCCTTTCAGCCATCTGGGTGGCGGGTTTCAGATCAGATCGGGAGGAGGATCAGTGTTAGGCCCCTTTCACATGAGCGGACGAACGGTCCGCTAATTACAAGTCCGTTTACAGACTTGTAATGTGTCCCTATGGGAGCGGATCCGTTAGCGGATGATGCATCCGCTAACGTCCGCTCGATCCGCATCCGTATTTGCGGACGGAAGAATGTCCTATTTTTCTTCCGTCCGGCCAAACGGATCGGATGCAAACGGACAGACGGTCCGTTTCCATCCGACTCCCCATAGGGGAGAGCGGAGGAGAGACGGGGCGGTCCCTGCACAGTGTGCGGGGACCGCCCCGTCCGCCCGACAGCTCAGCGGAGACCCCCCACTGAGCTGACGGACACACGGAGCGGACCGAAAAATGGACCGCTCCGTGTGTAAGGAGCCTTACAACAGTGAATATTCATTCGCTATTGCAACACACCTGGGTGGACTCTGCACACAATGCTCTTACGTCCGGCGTCCACCCTATTTAGAAGCCTATTAGATAAGGTGACCAGATTTTTAAGATGAAATCTGGGGACATATTTTTTCTTTACTAGTAATGGCGGCAATCAGCGACCCTCTCTGCCCCTCGCCCCCCGCCTCACAGCCTCTCAAGTCTTACTCTCCATTCCCGGCTACTACTGGATGGGGAGCGGAGGAAGATCAATCTGCCAGGGAAGTCAAGGAGATAGGCAGGAGGCTGGCAGAAGAACATGCGAGTGAAGCTGAATGGGCATGTGCCCGAAACTGAAGAAATATTCCCTCCGCTCCGACCAGCACATGATCATCAGAAAGGGGCACAGATAATGGGAAAAATACCCCCCCCCAATGCTAGTAGGCACGGGGGTGTGTAATTCTAATTTTTTTATTTTAATTCTGCACTGATTGTCTTTGAAATTGCCCCTGCCCCCTATTAAATCCAATCTGGGGACAAAACCAGGGACAGACTTGGTCCGGGGACAGTGTCCTCAATCAGGGGACTGTCCCCTGAAACTGGGGATGTCTGGTCACCCTACTATTAGAGCCTCATTGTAATTCCTGCGCCTGGCGTCTTGCCAGGGGCTGGATACATGGATGGGGGGGCAGCACCCATGTGCCCTTAATGGATGGGCCGCCCCTGATATAAACTAAAAAAGACTGAACATTTTGAAAAAAATATATATATTTTCTACTGTCTGTTACAAAACATGCAATTTCTTAATTGATTTAGGCCAAAATTTATTTTGCCACGTCATTGGTAAAAACCAAACTGCATTTTTGGGGACACTAGTATAGTTCTGATCGTGATCACGACACTGATCCGTACACTATAAGGGTAATGGAGGTGATCAGCGACTTATAGTGTGACTGTGATAGTGTGGTGGATAATCTGGGCCTAACTGACACTGATGTCGCTAATGACACTAATACAGAGATCAGTGATAATACTGTACTAATGACACTGGCTGGGAAGGAGTTAAAGTGATTGTAAACAATACAAGATATTAGAACGAACCATTTGTTTCATTTTGTTTCGTTATTTGCATAAATGTGTTTAGTTAAATTTCTTTAATTCCTTCAATTTATTTTTTAAATTAGTTTTTGTTTATTCAAATTCGCATCGATTTGAATGTTTCAAATTCCATTCAACTTGCATTCAAATTTGAATCGAATTCCATTAGAATTTTGCAAGTCGATTATATTCTTTCTATTCCGTTCTTTTCTATTGTTTTATTTTCTATTCTATTCTTTTCTATTATATTAACATTTAAATTTTTTCTATTTGAAATTCGAATTTTGGAAAACCGTTATATTGTTATATTCTATTATTTTCTGTTGTTTATTCTATTCTGTTTAAAAAAATTATATTTTATTTTCTGTTCTATTTAACTTCAAATTTATTCTATTTGAATGTCGAAAGATGGTTATACTCTTTCTATTCTATGGTTTTATTCTATTATTTTCTATTCTAGTCAGGTATATTACTTTATTTTCTATTCCATTCAAGTTAGAATTTATTAGAATTTTGGGAAATGGTTAAATTTTTTTATTTTATATTCTTTTTTTTATTGTATTCAGATTCATATTTATTCTGAATGAAGTTTGAATTTCAAAAATGGTTATATTCTTTCTATTTTATTCTATTCTATTTTTAATCTATTATTTTCCTTTTTTTTTCAAATTTTCGAAAATAATTAGTTCCACATTGACTTCAATGGGATGCAACCGCGCACGGCCAGAGGCGGGGGGTGCCGTAAAGCCTTGGAAACGGCCGAAAAGGCCCGAGGACACTTCAGCAAACCTCAGAAAGACTTCTTACCAGTGTTGAGCGGAATACGCCATATTCGATTTCGCGATATTTCACGAATATATAGACGAATATTCGTGAAATATTCGTTAATATCGAATATTCGTGATATTTTATCCAAAAATTTTTTTTGCAAAACTTCGCTAATGCGAATGCGAAATTGATTGCGAAATTCTCATCAACACGCGAAAACGGAGATCATTTCCTGGATTACTAAACTAATATGCACTAAACACTAACTCTACTTACACAAACTTATATGACTAAACTAAAGCTAATTTTTTTTTTTTTTTATACACAAAACACAGAAGGGCAGAGAAAGTATTCGCGAATATTCGTAATACGAATATTCGCATTGCGAATATTCAGCAACATAAAAGGATCGCCTCAGCTACTCGGCCCAGGGTCTCTAATCATACCAGCAATGCTTTTAGACGTCGATGGAGATCACTAGGATGTGATCTGTTTTAAAAATTAATTTGAAAAAATACGAATATTCGCAATAGCGAATATTCACCGCGATATTTGATTTATTCACGAATACTCGAATATGCAATATTCGTAACGAATATTCGCAATGCAAATATTCGTGAGCAACACTACTTCCTACCCGAGATTTACAGAGGTCAGCCGTGCTGTCCTTGGACCTTTCTGTGTATTTCCGAACGGCGCCAATCGCTTTGATCAGCGACGTTCTGCTCTGCTCAGCTCCGGCGCCCCCCCACCAGTACTGCACTTCGCTTCGGCCTGAATCATGCTCGTTTTGCGAGACAACGTTTTGCGAAACGCTTGTAAACCACGTTAGTCGCAATCCGAGGTTCCACTGTATAGTATCAAAAAAGATAAATTGAGTTTGTAATTTTCAAAAAACATGTTAGGCCAGATTCATAGTAATTCGATATGCGCCGCGTAACTGTGAAGATGCGCCGTCGTTTCTATGTGGCCGTACCCACCAAACTAGATGCGCCCAATAACGGGCTATTTCCGACCGGCGGAACGTTCCGACGCCAGAGTATCGTCAGCGCTTAATTTCGCTTGGCGCATCAGTCGCGCCTATTGATTTCCCCTGCAAATATGCAAATGAGGGAGATTTCCCAATTCACGAACGGATTGGCACCATACGCCGGCTACATGCGCCGCGCATATCTCGTCCGTCCGGCGCAAAGTTATTTCTACAAAAGGCTGCTTTATCTTTACTCCAGACGGCCACAGGTCAGCAGGAGAGCAGCTACAGCAGCGTTACCGACGAAACTAGCAAGCTGAACAACCACACTTGCAAGGACAACACCTCTGTGTGCCAACATGCCAGGGGCAATCGTGGTCCTAGAACTACTGATGGGTCCCCCGGAACGAAGGAGGCGGGCACGTGAGAGGATATACCGCACGCGCATGAGCCTCTTTGGCATGGGGGATGAGGAGGTGTATCACCTCTTCAGATTCAGCCCTGATGCAATACTTGAACTAACCACAACCCTGCAGGGTGACATCACCAGCAAGACACACCGCTCACAAGCAGTGCAGCCACTGGTGAAGGTCCTGGCAACACTCCATTTCCTAGCAAGTGGATCATTCCAGCGTACAAGTGGAGTGGTGGCTGGGATGTCACAGTCCTCCATAAGCAGATGTGTGCACCAGGTTGTCCCTGCAATCCTCAGACGCATGTCCAACCAGTTCATCAGACCAACCACTGAGTACCTGCGGCTGAAGGCAATGACAGATTTCTACAACATTGCCAGATTCCCACGCACTGTGGGGGCCATTGATTGCACACATGTGGCACTCCAGCCCCCCAGTGCCACAGAGCACATATACCGCAATCGGAAGCATTGGCATTCCATCAACGTACAGGTGATAGCCGATGCCCAACGCCTCATATGGCACGTCCGTGCCAACCACCCCGGGTCCAGCCATGACAGCTTCATATACAATCAGAGCCCCATCCCAGCAGAATTCGAACAGAACATGTATGGGGACAGCTGGCTGGTTGGTGAGTGACATGGGTGGCAGGCATGACTATCCCCTCCCGTGATGCACAACAGAAGTCGCACATGCATGACTAACATCCTCCTGTCTTTTCCCTTCCAGGTGACTCTGCATATGCACTGGGACCCCATCTAATGACTCCTTTCCGGAACCCCCAAACCAGAGGAGAGAGAAAATACAATGAAGCACACATCAAAACCCGTGCAGTGGTGGAGCAAACATTTGGGCTCCTGAAGTCCCGTTTCCGCTGCCTGGATAAGTCCGGGGGGACCCTATTGTATTCCCCTACCTTTGTGTGTCAGATCATCGGTGCATGTTGCATTCTGCACAACTTTGCTATGAGAAAAGGCCTGCAGATTGACATACGTGATGACCTGACCCCCGACCCACACAGTCCCCACCTGCCAGAGGAGAACCAGTCTGCTGATGGAAGAGCAGTCAGGAGGGTCCTCGCCGTAGGCATCTTTGGACACTAAGCCAAAACATTTATCACACAGACAATGCACGCGTGTACACCACTGATGTCCCTAGATCACACACACCACATGCACATCGCATTGGATTAGCCCAAGTCCAGCATGTAGGACTTGGGAGCAGCAACGCCAGCGTCAAGGCCCCAATGATGTCACTGTCCATTCATACACCTTTCACACGTCATTCATACAGCCGTGGGGTTAACTTCACCACCACGGCCGAGGGTGACACCCCTTACTGTCAGGAGTGCCACCCTCTCACATTCACACACCATTCACACTGCAACGTGTGCAGAATCAAAAATAAAAATCTCATAACCTGAGTATAAATCATAAATCAAAAATAAAAATCTTATAACCTGAGTATAAATCAAAAATCAAAAATAAAAATCTCATAACCTGAGTATAAATCATAAATAAAAAATCAAAAAATCATCGGGGATGCCGGGGGCTCCTTCTTGCCGAACCTCTCTGGCTCCTCAGCTGCCTGGATGGAGTGGGTGGGGGTGGGTGGGCTTCTGGAGGTGGCTGATCCCCGGGTGGGCCACTCCTGGCAGGTGTGGCCTGCATGCCCTCCAAGGCCATGGCTATCCGGCCGAGCAAATTGTTTGTCTGGCCCTGCATCCTCAGCTGCTGGGCCTGCATCCTGAGCTGCCGGGTCACTTGGTAGTGCTGGGCCCGCCGACTCAGCCTCCCCTGGTCCCGGATGGCAGCACTGTTGGCCTGGACGGCTGCAGTGAGGTGCCTAATATCCCCCTGCACCTCCCCCAAACTGGTCACCACTGCAGCGCAGTTGCAACTTACATCCTGGACTGCGTTGCTTATCTGGGCAACGGAGCCCAGGCTGTCAGCCACTTTCTCTAAGTGCCCAACTAGTTCCCCCATTTGTTGAGTCTGTCTGGCGTGATCCCTCGCCAACTGGCCCTGGACAACATCCGACACCCCCCTGGTCTTCTGGGTCGCCTTCCTGGGGCCAGAAGATGGTTGTCCCCGGGGGGATGGAGTCGCCCTTGAGGGGCTTCCAAGGATGGGGGAGGGGATGACAGACGGCCCAGGAGAAGGGGAGGAGACCTCCAACACTAACGAAAAGTCCTGCTCTGCCACAGCAGGATCCTCCACAACCACCTCGGCAGGTGTGGTGTGGGCACTCTCCTCCTCCACCTCGGTGTCTTCACCACCCAGGGGCTCGGGCACACGATGGTGTTGGGGGGATGGGGTGGAATGGACGCTGACAGATGATGGCCCAGCTCCGTCATCTGTGGATGACACAAAGCAGACAAATGTTGGTGGTCCCACACACTTGGCACATGTACCCTCCCCCCCCCCAAATGCAACACATCAAATAGGGGATAAAAAACACTTACCTGTCCTGGAGCCTTCCTCCATGGAGTCATAGCCAGGGACCCCCTCCACCTGCTCCCTCTCCAGGCAGCGAGAGACCACCTCCTCCTCCTCGGTCAGGGTGACCGGACATGGGGGACCACTACCTGTGCCCCTCTCATGCCTCCTGATGGTGGCCACCTTGCCCCTGACCTTGCGCCGCAGATCATTTATTTTCTTCTGAATGTCAGAAGCAGTCCGGGTGGAGTACCCCAAAATATTGACCCGGCCAGCAATGGTGTCCAGGATGCCCTGCTTCCTCTCCCGGCTGGTCTTACGGCTCTTTTTCCCATGGAGAAAATGATTAAAAGGCTCCATCGCGGATATGATCACTGAGACCTCCTGTGAATTAAAGTTGAGGTTCCTCCTCTCTCTGGGGGTAGCGGGAGCAGCCATCACAGCACAAAAGTATCTTCCCTGGGGTGGGGGGAAACGGATATACTTTTGCGCCGGAATGGCTTTCCGCCTGCGCTTTTAAGCGCCCAACGGAAGGCATTGCGCTGACGTTTCCCGGGAAGTGGTGCCGACGGAAGTTGTGAGCATGCGCACAAGGGGGCGAGTGGAGCCGCACTCACTGTGCATGCTCTGTGGATGATGCGCTGAACGTAAGCCTCTCCGCTGGGCTCCGCCCATCATTTACATATGATCACACCCACTTCCACTTGCGTCGGGTTACGCCAGCGCATTATCGTTACTCTGGCGCAAGTTTACGCGCAACTGCTATGTGAATAACAGTACTTGCGCTGAAAGGGTCGTCAGAGTAACGTAAATGAGAAGCGTTACTCCAGAGCAAAGATGCTCCCATCTACCTGAATCTGGCCCGTTGTTGTTTTTTTGCACACCCAGTCACACCAATCCTGTGTCGGAATTGACTTGTCTGACCTCAGCAAACAGACACAGGAATGCTACGTGTTGTTTCACTTAACACACCATCAGTGATCGACTTTACTGAATACATCTGGTGTATCTTCCACTTAGTGAATAAATAGAATTAATGACACATTAGTGCATTTGCATGAGACACTCTAAAGGTTAGCTGCAGTTAAAACATCATATTAAAAATGATAATCGCACACTGCCACATTAGCTCAGGAAAGTACTTTAAATTGACCGAACGATAAATGTTAAACTCGCCGGAAGAGCCAGTTTTATCTTTGAAATTAAGATAATTATACTGGATAGTCTTTATCTTCCCCTAAAGGTCATGGCATTAGCATAGAATGTTAAACTTTGGATATACCACCTGTATACAGCACCTATTAGAGATGTTGCACTTTAATCCCTTATTCTGAAAACTTTTGACTTATGAAATCTCCTGTCCAATCAGCAGACAGGAAAATAGGAGAGAAACGGCACTCAAGGTCAGTTGTGTGTTGTGAGACTGTTGGGTAGTTCTGTGTTAGTGTAGCGCCCTAGAAAAGTAAATCGTTTTTTTTTTTTTTGTATTGAGTAGGTAAGTTGTCAGGCTTGGCTGGCAGAAAAGCCTGTGTTTTTTTATCTGGGTCAAGGGAGTGACTCAGGGAGGCTGGTATGACTCACAGGCAGCATCTTTAAGACCTCCCCCTACTTCTAGAAACTGGTAGAAGATTCTAGAAGAATGGAAGTGGAGGTGAAAAGGAGCTGCCTGTGCCTGGAGTATTCAGAGGGCCCTGACCAATCCCCAAGAGATGGGTTGGCAGGGGGCGGGCCCCCTCAAATGATGGGGGTCAGCCCAGCTGGCGCAGTGGAAATTAGGTGGAAGATGGAGATGGATGTTAGGCTGTGGGGGGCCCTTAAGGGAGTCCCTAGTCTTAAGTGGGTGAACTCAGGCCTGGGCTTGGGTGCAGAAGGGACCCTCTTCATAACACACAGAGGTGTCCTGACTAGGAGGCTCAGGAGCAAGGTTGAGGACAGCAGGTGCACACTTCCGGGCAAATTTCCAGAAAGAAAGACAGCCACCTATTAGAGATGTTGCACTTTAATCCATTATTCGGAAAACTTTTGTCTTATGAAAACTCCTGCAAATCTGCTGACTTTTGTCCAATCAGGAAATACAGACAGGAAAATAGGGGAGAGATGGCACTCAATGTCAGTTGTGTGTTGTGAGACTGTTGGGTAGTTCCGTGTTAGTGTAGCACCCGCTGGTGTGCTAGAAGTGTAAATAGTTTGTTTTTTGCACAGAGTAGGTAAATTGTCAGGCTTGTCTGGCAGCCAAGCCTGTGTTGTTTTATCTGGGTCAGGGGAGTGACTCAAGGAGGCTGGTATGACTCACAAGCAGCATTTCTAAGACCTCCCCCTACTTTTAGAAACTGGTAGAAGATTCAAGAAGAATGGAAATTGAGGTGAGGAGGAGCTGCCTGTGCCTGGAGTATTCTGAGGGCCCTGACCAATCCCCAACAGATGGGTTGGCAGGGGGCAGGCCCCCTCAAATGCTGGGGGCAGGCCAGCTGGGGCAGTGGAAATTAGGTGGAAGATGGAGATGGAGTGTTAGGCTGTCGGTGGCCCTTGAGGGAGCCCCTAGTCTAAGGGGGGTGGACTCAGGTCTGGGTTTGGTACAGAAGGGACCCTCTGACTAGGAGGCACAGGAGCAGGGTTGAGGACAGCAGGAGCACACTGACTGCTGGGCAAATCTCCAGAAAGGAAGACAGCCAGGAGGACTGAGAGGCATACCTGAGAGCACTGGGTGCAAGCAGTCTGGGATGGATGCAGAGTCAGTCTGGGAGGACTGTGGAGTCTTAGCCAGGAGGGCTAGTGAAAGGGGCAGTTGCAGCCAAAAGGGCTGGCAGTGCCTAATGAGGTGGTGATGGGATCAGGAGCCACAGAAGTAGGACAGCTGAACACTGGGACTTCTTGTTTTCCACACTACCAAAGGGGCCCATGGTCACTGCCTGCAAAGGGCATTTGCTACAGGAATGATTGTGCTATTCTCGGTCCATTCATACAGTGCCAGCTGAACCTGGGAGCTGTTGTTTTACAAGCAAGATTGTGCTGGAGGTAGAAGGAGCAGTGTATATACAGGCTGTATATAGTTTGTGTCCCTGAAGAGTTCTGCAATTGATCAAGTGGGCATCCCATAATACCCTCAACTCTATCCAAATTCAATTCCCCTAATAAAATACAAAGCTCCAAGGATTGATTCTTGACTCCAGCATGTGGTGGAAAATTCTGTTTGCCTGGCTGTGCAGGGTGGAAGATACCAACATTCACATGAGGCTCCTGCGGGGGTAGTGCTACACTAGGATAACTGTTGAGATGTAGTTGAATGGAGGCTTCTTGGGCTCTGAGAAAAACCTGTAATATCCATGAAACTGTTGTTGAATTCTGTACCAAGTTAAGGGTTGGGGTTAGGATAAGGACTTTGTGAGTTCTGGGAAGAGCCTGGAACATCTATGAGACTTTTGGCTAGTTATGTGCCACGTTGTAGGGTTGAGGTTTAGGTTAATGAGGGCTTTTTGAGCTCCCAGAAGAGCCTGAGGGGTCTATGAGACTGTTGGTGAGTTCTGTGCCAGGTTAATGGTTGAGGTTAATGTGAATGAGGACCTATTTTGTGCTAAAGAGAGCCTGGATCATTTATACGACTGTTAGATAGTTCTGTGCCAGGTTAAGGGTTGAGGTTTAGGTGAATGAGGGCTTCTTGTGCTCTGAGGAGAGTCTAAAGCAACCATGGGAGTGTTCTGTGCCAGGTTAAGGGTTGAAGTTTAGGTGAATGAAGGCTTCTTGTGCTCTGAGGAGAGTCTAAAGCAACCATGAGAGTGTTCTGTGCCAGGTTAAGGGTTAAGGTTTAGGTGAATGAGGGCTTCTTGTGTTTTGAGGAGAGTCTAAAGCAACCATGAGAGTGTTCTGTGCCAGGTTTAGGCTTGAGGTTTAGGTGAATGAGGGCTTCTTGCGCTCTGAGGAGAGTCTAAAGCATTGGTGCTCAACCTGTGGCCCTCCAGCTGTTCCAAAACTACAAGTCCCATGAGGCATTGCAAGGCTAAACAGTTACAAGCATGACTCCCAAAGGCAAAGGCATGATGGGACATGTAGTTCTGAAACATCTGGAGGGCCACAGGTTGAGCACCCATGGTCTAAAGCAACCATGAGAGTGTTCTGTGCCAGGTTAAGGGTTGAGGTTTAGGTGAATGAGGGCTTCTTGTGCTCTGAGGAGAGTCTAAAGCAACCATGAGAGTGTTCTGTGCCAGGTTAAGGGTTGAGGTTTAGGTGAATGAGGGCTTCTTGTGCTCTGAGGAGAGTCTAAAGCAACCATGGGAGTGTTCTGTGCCAGGTTAAGGGTTGAGGTTTAGGTGAATGAGGGCTTCTTGTGCTCTGAGGAGAGTCTAAAGCAACCACGAGAGTGTTCTGTGCCAGGTTAAGGGTTGAGGTTTAGGTGAAGGAGGGCTTCTTGTGCTCTGAAGAGAGTCTAAAGCAACCATGAGAGTGTCCTGTGCCAGGTTAAGGGTTGAGGTTTAAATTATGAGGAATTCTTTAGCTTTAAAAGGAGTCTGAGGCATCTAAGAGACTGTTTAATCCTATCTTCTCTGATTCTCTCCTCCTTCCACTGTCCCCAATATATTTCCTAATGATACAGAGCCAGGAGTCAGGCTGCACATGCTCAGTTTGGTGTGTATTGCTAATGAGTTTGTTTTTCTTTTTTCTTGGGAGGGTGCATGTGATCAGCACAGGGCCAATTAGCATTGTCAACATAGAGGGTCAGGGGTCCTGCATCCTCATAGGACAGTCAAAGCAGAATGAAAACTCATCACATAAGCTTTAACCAGGAACTGATAGGAGTCACAAGACTGCTATATACTGCTGATGAGAAAGGGCATTTAGCACTTTATATTTACTAAAATAATTGCATTTCCATGTTCTGTGTACTGAGGGAGATATAGTGAATGCAGGCTCCTGGGTTTATTAACAATGTTCAAACTTTAGGGTTGGGGTTAGGGGGGTTAGGGTTAGGGTTTAGAGTTAGGGGTTAGTGTTTCCCATTGAAGAATAAGGCTAGGACTCAGGAATTAGAACAGGGACCTACCCCAGAGGTCAAATGTCAGAAGGTGGGTTCCCACCTATTCTCCTGCTCTCCAGGATTGAGTCTGAAAGAGTGACTCCTCCCCAGGGCTTGAACTGACTCCAGTAGTAATCGGCGTGCGTCCTAAGAGTAGGACGTACGGCTCCTGGAGCCAGATAGGCAGGGTTTTCCTCCCCCAGCATCAGCCTCCACTGTCAGATCCGCTCCGACCTCGAGCCGCCCCTGGATCCCCTGGTTTCTCTCTCCCTCTGGAGCCCCCACCTGCCAGAAACCAGACAGGCAGACGGTGACAGACACTGCTAGGCAAGCCTGCACTATCCCTCCATTCCTCCTGCAATCCACCGCTTGGCTTCCCCCTGCTTCACCTGACCCCCCTGGCTTCCCTCCGTCACCCTTCTCCAGCAGGTAAGCCTTTCACTGAGGCTGCAGACGGCCGTCCTTTTGAGGACAGCAGCTGCTGCCACTTAAAAGCCCCTGCTATCTCCCTATCCACATCTCCCCTCCTATACCCCCTCACTACCCATCCGCCACCTGCCCTGCAATCCTTGGCAATTTTCAGCCATTTCTGGCATTTCTGGCTTCCAGGCCGGCGTTTTTCGATACATCCGCGCCGGCCTGGAAGCAATCGCGGCAGCCGCAATTTAGGAAAGGCCGCAGCTTCACCCGCGGCCTAGTGGCGCGCCGCTTCTCACCCCCTCCAACCGCCACCAAAGTCCGAAAACGGACTTGAACCCCACCCCATACCCCCAGGAAAGTTACCTCACACCCCGGTCTAGTAATCCTGGCCCCAAATAGTAGCACCGATCCACCCAATCTGGAAGCTTTACCAGTCTGGATCCTGCTACCGATCGGCAGGCCATTTTTGCTGCACCCAGCCCCAAATCTTAATCACCACTACAACTTCCAGGGGTTACCCGATCGCCTCTTACAGGGGTCAGGAAGGAGTTTTTTCCCTGCCGGAGCATATTGGCCGAGCGCCGCCAGGGTTTTTTGCCTTCCTCTGGACCAAGCCAGGAGAGAGGAGTTTAGCCAATTCCTCTCCCCACTGCCCTAAAATCCCCCCCTCCCCCCCCTGGTGTATTGGCGAACATGGCATGTAGGCAATATTCTGCCGAGACCATTTGGAGTTTGAGGCAATGCGCCGCAATACTGCCAGCCATCACCAAAAAGGCCCTAAGAACTGAGCGACTATGGAGAACCAATCATAGATCGACGGTTAGACATTTCAGACATTTACCCCAGGTCAAGCACATATCATGTGCTCTGATCAATACTAGATCGGCAGTAAAACACCGACTAGAAATCCGTGACTTCATTCAACAAAAGGATCTAGACTGTCTTTTTATTACAGAGAGCTGGCTCACAGCCGACTGTAACACCATTCTAGGAGAACTGGTGCCAGAAAATTACCGTATCATAACGGAAAACAGAATAGGGCAAAGAGGAGGCGGCCTGGCGGTGATCCACAAGACTCATCTTACGATCACCAAACCAGTCCGCCAAAACCCTCTTCCATTCATGGAAACCCTTACTCTGCAACTGCAAGCAAGTTCAAAGGAGACCGTCCACATTCTGCTCTGCTATAGGCCACCCGGCCCAAAATCGCAGCTGCTCTCATCATGGACGGATTTCTTCTCCACTTATACCCTCAACAGCAAACACCTGTTGCTGTTAGGGGATTTCAATCTCTGGGCCAATTCCTCACAAGACCCCATTGCCGACGCCTGTATTGACCACCTGGAAGGATTAGGATTGCAGCAACTAGTATGTGGGCCTACACATGCTTCAGGTCACACACTTGATCTTATTTTCAGACAAGCTCTGGAAATAAAAATTTGGGAAAATGAAAAATTGCCATGGACAGACCACCATGCAATTATATTCAGTATTTCCACCATCCCCCCTGCAACAAAAACATCAAATCCAGTGGCAACACACTGGACTAGATGTCAGAAGAAGCTCCACTCGGAACTCTTCAAAACGACTTTAAGGAAAAAAATAGAAACAACCCAGCCGCAGCAAACGGCCGTTGAAACATTGGAAGCCATAAACTCGGCCATGCTACAGTCAGCCGACTTGGTAGCGCCGAAACGAATAACCCGCATTCGGAAAAACAACCGCAGCTGGTTTAACAACCAGCTGTCGTTACTGAAGCAAGAACGCAGAAGGGCAGAATCTGCCTGGAAAAGATGTTCTTCTGAGCTAAACCTATCCATCTACAAGGCGACTACAAGAAAATACCACAAAGGAATTTTCCAAGCCAAGAAGAATTATTTTTCGGAGGCTATCAACGGTGCCCAAAACCGCCCCCGCAAACTCTTCAAGATGGTCACCCAGACCATGAAACCAGGATGCATTGAAGCCCCCAGTTCGGACACACAAGAATTTTGCAATGAGCTATCGGATTATTTCGTTAATAAAATCGAGGCAATCCGTGAAAGCATTCAGCAAAATTTTTCTCCCCTCAGCCCCCCCTGTAGCCTCTCACACAGCACCCATAGTAATTCTCCGATATCAGGTAAGTTCACCCTGGAACCCATCTCCATCGAGTCCACTAAGAATGTCATTTGTACTCTGCGCAATGGCGCAGCGCCAAATGACATTATCCCCACAAAACTGCTGAAGGAATGCGCCGACATCCTGGCTCCTCCCATCACGCAGCTTATCAACCAGTCTTTCTTGGAAGGCATAGTGCCCTCACAGTTGAAAGAGGGTATAATCCAACCCATCCTGAAGAAACCCTCCCTGGACCCCAAGGACCCACTCCACCGCCGTCCCATAACAAGCCTCAACGTATTCTCTAAGATAATGGAAAAAGTAGTGGTACAACAGCTGCAACTGCATCTAGATACCCACAAGCTACTTGATCCATTGCAATCAGGCTTCCGTCCCGGACATGGGACGGAAACAGCATTACTGAAAGTATGGGACGATGTTCTCAAGGCCGCAGACGAAGGAGAATCTTGTCTCCTGGTTCTGTTGGACCTAAGTGCAGCTTTTGACACTGTAGACCACAATCTGTTACTGACTCGGCTTTCTGAAGTAGCCAGGGTCGCAGAAGGCGATTTATCTTGGTTCTCCTCTTTTTTGGAAAACCGATCGCAAACAGTGAAGCTAGGACCTTTTACGTCTGAAAAACGCACAGTAACATGCGGAGTCCCTCAAGGATCGCCTCTGTCACCAGTGCTATTCAACATCTACCTTCGTCCTCTTTTTGAGATTATTAGCAGCCAAAATCTGCTTTATCACTCTTATGCAGATGACACACAACTGTATTTCCGCATCTGCAATAGACAGGATCACCACCTCAATCTAGAGACATCCCTCTCTTTGATAGAGGACTGGATGACAAAGAGTTATCTTAAACTCAATGGTGCGAAAACAGAACTTCTTCTGTTTCACGCCAAGCGAAGGAATCAACCCTCAACAGCGTGGTCTCCCCCACCTATTTTGGGCAAGCTCATCACCCCTAGCGCCAAAGTCAAAAGCCTAGGGGTCATTTTTGACTCCTTTATGACAATGGACGCACAAATAGGGTCAGTGGTCAGCGGATCTCACCATCTACTGCGCCTACTACGCAGACTCACTCCGTTCATCCCTAAAGAAGATCTAGCGGTCGTGGTGGGAGCAATTGTAAACTCCAGGCTGGATTATGCAAATGCCCTTTACCTCGGCCTCCCCAAGTACCAAATCGCTCGTCTGCAAGTCGTTCAGAATACGGCCGCCAGACTTGTGACTGGGAAAAAACCCTGGGAATCCATCTCACCTTCACTGAGAGCCCTTCATTGGCTGCCAGTTAAAGACAGAATCGCTTTTAAAGCCCTCTGTCTTACGCATAGATGTGTCCATGAGAATGCCCCCCTTTACTTATGCGAATTAATAAAAGCGCATAATCCAAATCGCGTTTTGCGATCCACGAATCAGAACCTGCTCCAGGTTCCGAAAGCCAACTTCAAGTCCAAAGGAGAAAGAAGATTTGCGATCCAAGGTCCCAGACTATGGAACGCTTTACCAACCAGCATTCGGTTGGAGGAGAACCACCTAGCATTTAGGAAAAAGGTCAAGACTTTTCTCTTTTGATATCAAAGGAGACAGGAACAACAAGCGCCCAGAGGCGATTCAGTTCGCATGTGCCGCGCTATATAAGTTCTCATTCATTCATTCATTCATTCATTCCCAGAGGTCAAAGGTCACGGGGACGTGGCTGACCCACCCCCACCAAAGTGTACCACCTACCCCAACTTAGGCCCGGATTCAGAAAGGACTTACGCCAACGTATCTCCTGATATGCCGCGTAAGTCCACGGATGCGCCGTCGTATCTATGCGACCGACACAAGTCTCCTACGCCATCGGATCTTGGGCACATATTTACGCTGGCCGCAAGGGGCGCTTACATAAATGTACGCGTCGAATATGTAAATGAGCAAGATACGCCGATTCACGAACATACTTGCGCCCGTTGCTGTAATCTGCGCCGTTTACGCAAGGCATACATCCGGCGTAAAGTTACTCCTGCTATATGAAGCGCAGGTAATGCAAAGGTATGGGCCAGGGAACGACACCGTCTAATTTTACGTTGCGTACGCCGTTTACGTAGTACTAGGTGAATAGGGCTGTGCGTAGGTTACGTTCACGTTGTAGGCATATCTTAGGCAGCTATTTCGACGTAACTGTGAGCATGTGCACTGGGATGCGTCCAAGAGCCGATGCATGCGCAGTTCGTTTTTTGAAGCTCAGCCCATCATTTGCATGGGGTCACGCTTCATTATAATATATCACGCCCACTTCCAGCCCACTTCCACCTACTTTGACTTACGTCGGCTTACGCCGACAACTATACGCTACGCCGGCGCAACGTTGAGCGCATATTCTTTGAGAATAGCATGCTTGCCTCCTGTGCCGGCGTATCGTAAAGACGATGCGCTACGCCGGCATAAATATACGCCACTCTACGTGAATCTACCCCTAAGTCTGGGAATGAACAAGTCAGGGAAATATTGTAATTGTAAATATGATTTCTTACTACTGTTCCTGTCTTCTGAATAGGAAGTAAAGTGAAATCTACCCAGCGGGGGCTTGGACAGAGGTTCCATCCATTCTCTACTCAAAAACAAAACATTTTATAAAATGTTTTGGACAGTGGTGGTGCGTCCATTAGAGGTGCATGGGCGCCGCCCCCTCTCTCCTGCCACCTCTCTATCACCATAGATAGATAGATTCATGCATTGCATGAATCTTTCTATGGTCGCCGCTGCCACCCCCTATTCATGTCCCGGGAGCCTGAATTACAGCAGGGGGGTATTTTTTGGAAGCACTTGATTAGAGCCGTAGGCTCTAATTGGTGTCCAAAAAGGTAACAGCAGGCACCGTGATGGGCACTCTCAGTTCACTCTGCATTGTGTTAGGAAAGCAAATGAATATTCACTTTCCTAACACTGAACCGCCTCTCAGCCAATCAGGTGCTTGGGTCTGTTACCTGTCACCTGATTGGCTGAAAGGACATGTGCTGTGATTGGACGCCTATTAGGCGTCCAATCATAGCAGAGGACGGGAGAAGACATTGAGGAGCGTGGAGAACATCGCTGTGACCCGCTGCCCCACCGAGACAAGGTAAGTGTCGAGCGGGGAGGGAATGCACACTGGCATCATTTGATGGGAACAGTAGCAGAAATTTATGGGCACACAGGCAGCAATTGATGGGTACACTGGCAGCAGTTGATGGGAACACTGGCAGCAATTGATGGGCACAGTAGCGGCAATTGATGGACACACTGGAAGCAGTTGAGGGGCACAGTAGCGGCAGTTGATGGGCACACTGGCAGCAGTTGATGGGCACAGTAGCGGCAGTTGATGGGCAAGGTAGCAGCAATTGATGGGCACACACTGGCAGCAATTGATGGGCACACTGGCAGAAATTGATGGGTACAGTAGCAGCAATTGATTGACACACTGGCAGCAGTTGATGGGCACAGTAGCGGCAGTTCATGGGCACACTGGCAGCAATTGATGGGTACAGTAGCACTATTTAATGAGCACACTGGCAGCAATTAATGGCCACAGTAGCGGCAATTGATGGGCACACTGGCAGCAATTGATGGGTACAATGTCAGCAATTGATGGGCACACTGGCAACAATTAATACAGTACAGTAGCTGCGTTTGATGGCACAGTGGCGTCAGTTTATGGGCACAGTGGCTGCGTTTGATGGGCACAGTGGCTGCATTTGATGGCACAGTGACGGCAATTGATGGGCGCAGTGGCTGCGTTTGATGGGCACACTGGCAGCAATTGATGGGCACACTGGCAGAAATTGATGGGTACAGTAGCAGCAATTGATTGACACACTGGCAGCAGTTGATGGGCACAGTAGCGGCAGTTCATGGGCACACTGGCAGCAGTTGATGGGCACAGTAGCGGCAGTTCATGGGCACACTGGCAGCAATTGATGGGTACAGTAGCACTATTTAATGAGCACACTGGCAGAAATTGATGGCCACAGTAGCGGCAATTGATGGGCACACTGGCAGCAATTGATGGGTACAATGTCAGCAATTGATGGGCACATTGGCAACAATTAATACAGTACAGTAGCTATGTTTGATGGCACAGTGGCGTCAGTTTATGGGCACAGTGGCTGCGTTTGATGGGCACAGTGGCTGCATTTGATGGGCATAGTGATGGCAATTGATGGGCACAGTGGCTGCGTTTGATGGGCACAGTGGCTGCAATTGATGTTTTTTTATTTTAGTTTGTTTGCGCCCCCCCCCCCCCAACATTTTTGAGCACCAGCCGCCACTGGTTTTGGCTATAGATACACTGAAGCTGTCTACACAACACTTTCAATGTAAAACTGAGAGTATTTGCTAAAACATTCCATGTAAGATCTGACGTGGTTATCATACATACAGAGCAATGTTTATCTCCATGATCTTGGAACATTCTTTATCACAGGAACATGCCCTGAATTCCCTCATCGCAGTCACCAAGATCCACATCTGTAAACACGAGGTCCCGGCATGCACTATCAAGCTACGACTCTTTGGGTGTAGACAACTTTGTTTGGAATACCTGGACCCACATCAAACACGGCGACTAAGGAGAAAAACGACACCCTTGGAAGCCAGTTGAAGTTAAATAAGGTTTTTTTTTTGTTTCCTTCCTTTGCATGATCCATTTATCAGGACGAGTCTGCATCACATTGCTTTTATGTTTGGCTGTCATGCTCAAACAGTTCCTGGGAGGCCCCCGGGTCCTACTCATGTTACTGTGTTCTGATCTAGTTTTGTTGGGTATGCCTTTGTGCATGCAAAGGCAAAGCCTTTTCTTTACCTTTTTTGGAAAGGGCACACAAGGATTAGACCCCTGGTGTCCAACCTGTGGCCCAGGAGCTGCATGTGGCCCTTTGTTGCATGTCATGGGCCCCATCAGCCAATTGGGGAAATGTGACCATGGATATGTCAAGGACTACAATAGTAGTGCTCTGCAGCAGTCTGAGATAACAAGTCCCCAGTCTTTAATTGTCTCCTGCTACATATCTCCAGCAGTACCGGCTGTTGCTCCAAATTTTTGGGGGGCGCAAAAAAAAACCCATCAAGCGCAACCACTGTGCCCATCAAGCGCAGCGACTGTGCCCATCAAACTCAGCCACTGTGCCCATGAATTGCCACCACATGCCATCAAACGCAACTACGGTACCCATCAATTGCTGCCACTGTGCCCTTCAATTGCTGCCACTGTGCCCTTCAATTGCTGCCCGTGTGCCCCATCAATTGCCACCACTGTGCCCAATCAATTGCCACCACTGTGCCCAATCAACTGCTGCCAGTGTGCCCAATCAATTGCTGCCAGTGTGCCCCATCAATTGCCGCCAGTGTGCCCCATCAATTGCCACCACTGTGCCCAATCAATTGCCACCACTGTGCCTCATCAACTGCTGCCAGTGTGCCCCATCAATTTCTGCCAGTGTGCCCCATCAATTGCCGCCAGTGTGCCCCATCAATTGCTGCAAGGTGGTTAACCCCTTCACTGTCATTTACACAGTAATCAGTGCATTTTTATAGCACTGATCGCTATGTAAATGGTCCCAAAATAGTGTGAAAAGTGTCCAATGTGTCCGCCATAATGTCGCAGTCACGAAAAAAATCACTGATCGCCGCCATTACTAGTTAAAAAAAAATATATAATAAAAATGCCATAAAACCATCCCCTATTTGGTAGACGCTACAACTTTTGCACAAACCAATCAATAAACGCTTATTGCGATTTTTTTTTTTACCAAAAATATGTAGAAGAATGAGTATTGGTCTAAACTGAGGAAAAAAAATAAAAAAAATTGGGATATTTATTATAGCAAAAAGTACAAAATATTGCTTTTTTTTTTAATTCTCGCTCGTTTTTTGTTTATAGAGCAAAACATATTTAAACCACAGGGGGGATCAAATACCACCAAAAGAAAGCTCTATTTGTGGGAAATAAAAAGAAGTCAATTTTGTTTGGGAGCCACGTCACACGCGCAGTTGTCAGTTAAAGCGACGCAGTGCCGAATCCGAAAAAGTGGCACGGTCATTGGGAAGCCAAATGGTCCGGGGCTGATGTGGTTAATAAATTTTTTGTAAGCAGTGTAAGTACCTAGACTTGTCTTTGTATCAGTCTCTTGCAAACCCTGTACAGCAGAGCTCAGATGGGGACCCAGCGTGGGGATCCAGTTAGTTGTGCTTTAGTGTAAGGAGCAACGCCGACAGGAGTAGAGAGATTGAGGGAGGGGTAAGAGCTGTAATGCCGCGTACACACGACCGTTTTTCGGGTTCTAAAAAATGATGGCCCAGATTCAGAGAGCGATTACGCCTGTCTAACTGGTGTTAGACAGGAGTAATTTCAAATTTCGCGCGCCATATCACTAGTTTGAATCCTCAAACCATGATACCGCAGCTTCGGGCTTCGATCCGAGAGGCTTACATCTTCGTACGCCTTCGGATCTACGCTGCGATCTTTTTGCGGCCGCTGGGTGGAGTTCGCGTCGTTTTCAGCGTCGGGGTATGCAAATGAGCTTTTTACGGAGATCCACGAAGTTACGAGCGTCGTTCGCAATCGCGTACGTCATTTTTTCGCCACGTAAAGTTAAACCAGCTTTTAGCTGGTCTAACGTTACGCGGCCCATGTTAAGTATGGCCGTCGTTCCCGCGTCGACTTTCACATTTTTTTTTATTTTTTGCGTAAGTCGTCCGGGAATAGGAATGTCCGTAAACGACGCTACTCAGAAAAAAAATGACGTAACGACGTGATTTCGCGCAATGCACGGCGGGAAATTTCTGAACGGAGCATGCGCAGTTCGATCGCGGCGGGGACGCGCTTAATTTAAATGCCTCACGCCCCCTATTCGCGTATTTTGATTCCGCCGGGAGAAATACACTACGCCGCCGTACCTTACGGGCCAAAATCTCTCTGAATTCCTCCTAGAGCCAGGTAAAGTACGGTGGCGTAGAGTATCTCTGATACTCTGCGGGAATCTAATTCTTGCTGAATCTGGCCCAAAGTTTTTTTCAACCCGATTGTTGCTATAATAAATAGTCCAATTAAAAAAAAAAAAAAAAATTCCCAGTCTAGGCCGATACGTATTCTTCTACATATTTTTGTTTAAAAAAAAATAAGGGACTGGTTGAGCAATAGTTATAGCGCTTACAAAATAGGGGACAGAATTATTATTATTTTTTAATATTTTTTTTTTACTAGTAATGGCGGCGATCTGCGATTTTTATTGGGACTGCGACATTATGGCGGACACGTCGGACACTTTTGACACATTTTTGGCGCCATTAACATTTATACAGTGATCAGTGCTATAAATATGCACTAATTACTGTATAAATGTGACTGGCATTGAAGGGGTTAACACTAGAGGGTGAGGGAGGGTTAAATGTGTACCCTGCATTGTGTTCTAACTGTGGGGGGGGTGACTGGGGGAGGTGACCGATCTATGTCCCTATGTACAAGGGACACAGATCGGTCTCCTCTCTCCCTGACAGGACATGGATCTGTGTGTTCACACACACAGATCCACGTCCTTGTCTCTGTAATCGCTGATCGCGAGTGTCTGGCGGACATCGCGTCCGCCAGGCACGCGCACCGGCATCTCAGTGATGCGGCGGGCACGCTCGAGTGCGCCGCCGGCAGAGCTTGCGCACCCCCCAGTGGCCCGGAGGAGCGGAGGGCATAAAAAGACGGCGGGTCAGAGATTTAGAACCACTCTGCGGCAGTATATAGTCGTACGGCCGTCAGGAAGTGGTTAACCACTTAAGCCCCAAGCCTGTTTTTCAGATTCGGTGTTTACGAGACTAAAACATTTTTTTTTGCTAGAAAATTACTCAAAACCCCCAAACATTATATATATATATTTTTCTAACACCCTAGAGAATAAAATGTCAGTCATTTCAATACTTTTTGTCACACCGTATTTGCTCAGCGGTCTTACAAGCGCACTTTTTTTTGGAAAAAAAATCACTTTTTTGAATTAAAAAAAAAGACAACAATAAATTTGGCCCAGTTTTTTTATACATTGTGAAAGATAATGTTACGCCGAGTAAAATAATACCCAACATGTCACGCTTAAAAATTGGGCCCGCTCGTGGAATGGCGTTAAACTTTTACCCTTAAAAATCTCTATAGGCAACTTTTAAAAAATTGTATAGGTTGCATTTTTTGAGTTACAGAGGAGGTCTAGGGCTAGAAGTATTGCTCTCGCTCTAACGATCGCGGCGATACCTCACTTGTGTGGTTTGAACACCGTTTTCATATGCGGGCGCTACCCGCGTATGCGTTCGCTTCTGCGCGCGAGCTCGTCGGGACGGGGTGCTTTAAAAAAAAATATATTTTTTCATATTTTTTTATTTATTCTTTTACATTTTTAACACTGAAATAAAAAATAAAAAAATTTCATCTTTTATTCCTTTTACAAGAAATGTAAACATCACTTGTAATAAAAATAAGCATGACAGGTCCTCTTAAATATGAGATCTGGGGTCAAAAAGACCTCATATTTAGGGTTAAATGAAAAAAAAAAAAAGAAAAAAAAAAGAAATGTTGTCATTTGAAAAAATGTAAACAAAAAATGTCTCTTTAAGACGCTGGGGCGGGACTGACGTTTTGACGTCACTTCCGCCTAGCAGAGCTATGGTGACGGGTGGGGGCCATGTTGCCCTCACTCACATCCCCACACAGCAGCAGAGAGGACCCGATCGCCTCTGCCGCTACCGACGGCTACGGTAAGCGGAGGCGGAGAGCGGCGGGAG
The DNA here is from genome assembly GCA_029574335.1 of Rana kukunoris. Lineage (NCBI taxonomy): Eukaryota > Metazoa > Chordata > Amphibia > Anura > Ranidae > Rana > Rana kukunoris. Next base: position 469,885,386 of record CM056053.1, on the reverse strand, counting down.
GGGGAGGCGAATCCGCCACGGAGACCGCCGTTATCATTGACAGGACCGCCTACTGAATAGATGGATATCTCGGTTGTGGCAGCAGCTGCTGCCGTTACCGAGGTATCCATCTTTAAAGATAGGACGTATATATACAGTAGGCGGTCGTTAAGTGGAAAAAACTTTGTGAAAAAATCGAGCATGTTCGGGAAAAAAATTGCCTATTTTTTAGATCATAAAAAAAGTTCTGAAGCCCACACACGATCGTTTTTAATGACATAAACACGGTCGTGTGTATGCGGCATCCGTTATCTATTCAGGTTTCTTGCCCGGCCCGACAGGACTTTATTGTGTGGCAGATCTGTAAAAATCTCAGGGCTGGATGGATAGGAATACAAATCCTTTGGTGGGAAAAAAAAAGCTTCTGTATGTGTCTTAATTTGTGTATTTAGCTGTTGGAGTTCAGTTTTGAATTTATGGTGAACTGGGCCAAAAACACTCCTTGTAAAAATACAACATACTATGGATTCTTAGAAGAAAAACATATCTAATAAAAAATACTTTATGAGAACAAACACAGTAAATAAAATAATTGATAGGCCCATATAATGTCTTATTCTGAGCCCATAACACACGTACTGCAACACGCCTATGAACACATCATCCCATGTACAAATCTTGTAAAAATGTTCCTACTACACCTTGTTCTCATCCCCCGAGGGGAGAAAGAGATAAATTAGCCCAACTATTTATTGCCTATAAAACGTCTGAGGGAGCAGCAGTGGAATAAAAACATTATCTCCTTCCAGTAAGAGTGTTCTGGAGCTGCTGATTACAAAATTACTTTTTTATTGCATGGCCCGGGGGAAGAGGGCCTGTCACACAACTGAAGGCTACGTACTGGAAAAACAACGAGGAGACATATTGCATGGAGGGGGGGTGATAAAATATGGACCAATGTCGTTTCATCTGGGACTTAATAGCTGCGTTTACATGGAAAAAACATAAATCATTGCATTGGAGCATTGTCGTGCTCAGATAAAACTGAAAAAATTTAAAACACATCTGGATTTTCCCGGATTCTACAAACCATGATTGGAAGAATGAATGCTGAACTATGGGCAGCTATAAAAGATGCAGTTTAATGCCACTAGGTGTTAATTAAAGAAGAATTTTAGGTATAGATACTTTTAACGTAGTTCCATTGGTCCAACGTGGATCATACCATGTCTGTGGGATCCCTCTAGAACAGCCATTCTCAATCAGGGTTCTTCCAGAGGCTAGGGGTTCCTTGTACTGTGGTTGATTGACCTCCCATCTGATAAGGTCTTTATAGTTCCAGGGCCAACAACACTTGGTAAATGCAGCTGCGTGGCACCAAAAATCTTTTCAGCTATCTACAGGGGGGGCATTGGCTTTAGCCAGGGTTCCCCAAGACCTGAAAATATATATGGGGTTCCTTAAGACCTGAAAAGTATTTCAAGGGTCCCTCAAGACCTGAAATTCTTTTCAAGGGTTCCCCAAGACTTAAACATTATTTCAAGGGTTCCCCAAGACCTGAAAAATATTTCATGGGTTCCTCAAGACCTGAAAAGTATTTCACGGGTTTCTCAAGACCTGAAAAGTATTTCAAGGGTTCCTCAAGACCTGAAAAGTATTTCAAGGGTTCCTCAAGACCTGAAAAGTATTTCAAAGGTTTCCTCAAGACCTGAAAAGTATTTCAAGGGTACCTGAAAGTATTTCAAGGGTGAAAAAAAGTATTTCAAGGGTTTCTCAAGACCTGAAAAGTTTTTCAAGGGTTTCCTCAAGACCTGAAAAGTATTTCACAGGTTTCCCAAGACCTGAAAAGTATTTCAAGGGTTTCTCAAGACCTGAAAAGTATTTCAAGGGTTCCTCAAGACCTGAAAACTATTTCAAGGGTTTATGAAAAGTATTTCAAGACCTGAAAAGTATTTCAAGGGTTTCTCAAGACCCGAAAAGTATTTCACAGGTTTCTTAAGACCTGAAAAGTATTTCACGGGTTCCTCAAGACCTGAAAAGTATTTCACGGGTTCCTCAAGACCTGAAAAGTATTTCAAGGGTTCCTCAAGACCTGAAAAGTATTTCAAGGGTCCCTCAAGACCTGAATTTTTTTTCAAGGGTTCCCCAAGACTTAAACATTATTTCAAGGGTTCCCCAAGACCTGAAAAATATTTCATGGGTTCCTCAAGACCTGAAAAGTATTTCACGGGTTTCTCAAGACCTGAAAAGTATTTCAAGGGTTCCTCAAGACCTGAAAAGTATTTCAAGGGTTCCTCAAGACCTGAAAGTATTTAAAGGTTTCCTCAAGTCCTGAAAAGTATTTCAAGGGTACCTGAAATCCTGAAAAGTATTTTACAGGTTTCTCAAGACCTGAAAAGTATTTCAAGGGTTCCTCAAGACCTGAAAAATATTTCAAGGGTTCCTCAAGACCTGAAAAGTATTTCAAGGGTTCCTCAAGACCTGAATAGTATTTCAAGGGTACCTGAAAGCCTGAAAAGTATTTCAAGGGTTTCTCAAGACCTGAAAAGTTTTTTAAGGGTTTCTCAAGACCTGAAAAGTATTTCACAGGTTTCCCAAGACCTGAAAAGTATTTCAAGGGTTTCTCAAGACCTGAAAAGTATTTCAAGGGTTCCTCAAGACCTGAAAACTATTTCAAGGGTTTATCAAGACCTGAAAAGTATTTCAAGGGTTTCTCAAGACCCGAAAAGTATTTCACAGGTTTCTTAAGACCTGAAAAGTATTTCACGGGTTCCTCAAGACCTGAAAAGTATTTCAAGGGTTCCTCAAGACCTGAAAAGTATTTCAAGGGTCCCTCAAGACCTGAAATTTTTTTCAAGGGTTCCCCAAGACTTAAACATTATTTCAAGGGTTCCCCAAGACCTGAAAAATATTTCATGGGTTCCTCAAGACCTGAAAAGTATTTCACGGGTTTCTCAAGACCTGAAAAGTATTTCAAGGGTTCCTCAAGACCTGAAAAGTATTTCAAGGGTTCCTCAAGACCTGAAAGTATTTAAAGGTTTCCTCAAGACCTGAAAAGTATTTCAAGGGTTCCTCAAGAACTGAAAAGTGTTTCAAAGGTCGCTCTGGGATAAATAGGTTGAGAAAGGCAGCTCCAGAAGCTGGAAGCAGGCACTCCAACTACACTGATACTCCAATGATCACCACTTGCTTCCATGTCCCAAAGCGGTTGCCCTGCTGCATTGTGAACACAGGAGGTCAGCCACTGGGCATGGGGCCCATTCAGACATTTCTTTGCATTTCCTTAACAAACATAAAATGCGTGGTAACACCTGCGCAAACTGTAACACGATCGAATCTATCTGCTGGAAACGGTCCGACGGACCGTTTCAGCAGACAAATTCGATCGTGTGTACGGGCGGACAGACAGGTTTTTACAGCAGATAGATTTTAAAGCATGCTTTAAAATCTGTCTGCTGGGAACCCGTCCGTCCGACATGTCTGCTGGTTAGTACACTAACCAGCAGACATATCTGCCCGCGCATGCGTCGAATAGAATCGACGAATGCGCGGAAGTGTTTTACTTCCTGGTGACGGTGACGTGGCGGCGTCAACGTCACCGCCACATCACCGCGCTGTCTGCCGGCGGGGATTTTGGTTTGATCGTGTGTACACGATCAAACCAATCTATCCCAACAGACAAATCCGATCAAATCGGTCTATCAGACCGATTTGATCGGATTTATTTGGTCGTGTGTACGCAGCCTAACACAACAAAAAGCTCCATCAGCTACTTTGCCACGTTTGTCAAGCATAGGGGAGCCCATTCAAGTGAAAGGCCTGCCCTATGCTGTCACCAGGGTCAGGACAAGGGGTGGGCAGAAGGAGAAGCTAGCCTGGGCACTGTGATAACTTGTGAGTTGTGTTGGGTGGGGGAATTTGGTGGGCAACAGGGGTCAAGAATGGTTCTAAGGGGGGAAATTGGCGAGGGGTTGCTAGGAAATGTGATTTGGGAGATTTGTCATGGGAGAGGGATGGAGGAAGATAATTTGTGCTAGAAAGGGTGATATGGTAGGGGGGAGGGGGGAATTTGTGCTAGGAGGGAATTTTTTATGGAGGGGGGGATGTGCTTGTAGGGTATTTGTGCTAGAAGGGGATATTTTTTAGGGTGGGGAAATGTGCTAGAAGGGGGAATGGGTTTATGACGGAAGGGGGGATTTAGAGTGGGGGGGCATTTAGAGGGGAGATTGAGGAGTAGAGAATTTGTGCCAGGAGAAGTGACTTTTTTGGGGGGGGGCTTGGGAAAAGAGAGGATTTGAGCTGGTAGGGGGGGGCAATAATTTGTGTTGGGAGGGGACATTTTAGCAGGGGGAAAGATGTATCCTGGGAGGAGGGGGACTCCTAATTGGCTGCCATGGAGGTGGGAGGAAGCGGAAGCCACCGTGATGCCCGTGGAGAGCAAGGGAAAGAAAAGCAGCTGCCGCCATGCAAGAGAAGCCTGTGAGAAGTGATGCCCACCATAGATGGGGTAAGTGCCCCAGACCTGACCGACGGAAGGGGGGTATAAATGTTTGCTCCCCCCAAAAAAAATTACCCCTGGCTGCCACTCCTGAAGACGCTTTTGCCTGATTCTCCAGAAACTGCTAAAGAAGCCTAAGTCCTCATGGGACTCCTAATCGGCCGCCATGGAGGAGGGAGGAAGTGAAAGCAACCGTGATGCCCGTGGAGAGCAAGGGAAAGAAAAGCAGCTGCCGCCATGCAAGAGAAGCCCGGGAGAAGTGCTGCCCAGCATAGATGGGGTAAGTGCTCCAGACCTGACCGACGGAAAGGGGGTATAAATGTTTGCTACTCCCCCCCAAAAAAATGACCTCTGGCCACCACTGCTAAAGACGCTTTTGCCCGATTCTCCAGCAACTGCTAAAGAAGCCTGAGTCCTCATTGTCAATGGAGATCACAAACACATCAGAGTTAAAGTATAGTTCCCATCAAAATGTGTCATCATTTTCCAGGAGTCAGTGCTCTTCCCCGAGGGCCTGAAGGCTGCGGTGTGGTTAGAATGCTCATGCGCGAGAATGGGGCGGTATGGGAAGGTGCACTATGGTCGCAGATCTGTACAGTGTCCTGGAAGAAAGTGCTTGTGGGCTTCACATGCCCACAAACAAAATGAGAATGTCCTGGAAAAGGTTTTATAAGTGTCTTTCTACTGTTACACGGGAGATCGGCAGCGGGTTTATTCAAATTACGTGAATATATAGGAACAATGCGATTGACTAATGAAATGTATTTCTTGTAAAAATGTGTTAATGTACAGTAGTTGGAACTCCGCTTTAAGTAACTTTTAAGTGTATTTCTACTATTTACAGACCATAGTTTCTGCTTCTTTGCTAGTTGCATAGTTTTTTATGTACAGCATTTTTTGTATAGTAAAAGCACATTTACACACTGCAGAGGTCTGAGCTCCCTTGCTTATCCCGCAAAGTAACCTTACTAGATAGACGAAACACTCAGCAACGTAGTATGAAAGCTCTAAGTAAAAGTGATTTCTCCCATGATTAAATTTGCTCAACCGCACTTTGATCATGACTCATATGTGATGTACTGCCTTTCAACAAGCCTATAAAGTCACCTTGGGGGTGGGGGTGGGAGAGAAAAGGAGGATAAAATACAAAATATTATCGAGCAGCAATTTAGAAGAACGTAACAGTCGGATCCTTAACTGTCCGGAGGACAAAAATGTCGCTCAGCCTGTTTGGTGAATGGGCATCTCTGTAAATTTTAATAAAGGCAGGAATTTTTTTATTTTTTATAAGGAGTTCAGGAATCTCCGGGTCACACGCTTCAGTGGGCAGAGAAATGATTTTCATTTTCTGAAATGGCTTAGTTTTTTTTTTTTATTTGCTGGCTGACCTGGGGCAACCAATCATTTTAAAACACGGGGCAAAGGAGGGTTGGGACTCGCCGCGCAATGTTCAAACATTGGCTGGCGGGGATTTGGAGTTCACTGATGTCCGGGGGACTTGAATTAAAATGTACCAAAATCGCCAATTTTTTTTTTACGCTTTGGAGCGTGGAAAGGTTTAGAACCCTGGGGAGGTGTTCATTGTTGGGATTAGATCTAGAATAAAAGTGCTACACCCAGGGCTTTTTTTAAGCGGGATCGCAGAGGAGCGCAGTTACGGTACCTCCAACACTGAATGCATATAATGGCAAGGGGTGCTGGTGTGTGCTGGAGGTTCTATTGATGCTGACTACTGGGGCATCTATTGTTGCTGGGGAATAAATTGTTGATAAGAGAGCTCTATTGTTGGGGGGGGGGGGTCAATTGTTGTTGGCTGCTGGAGAGTCTATTGATGCTGACTACTGGGATATCTATTGATGGTGGGGAGATCGGAACAGGGGCAGACTGACCAATGAGGAACTCGGGCACTGCCCGAGGGCCCCATGCCACTAGGGTGCCCCATCAGGGTTGCCAGGCTCATTAAAACCAGGGACAGTATGTAAAAATCTGTGTTTTTTAATTCAATCTTATTTTATTGAGAAAAGAAGAGAACAAGGAACATACGGAAAGATATCGTCTCAGGCATTACATACGGTAGAAGTCATTACATCAACATTAAGCATCATGTTTGACATAGTAGAAGCACGTCTAAATTATGGGAGAAAGAAAAAAACGGGAATGAGAGCATATACATGTGGATCACCATAGGGTCATATGAGGTAGCAATCACCATATATATAAAGTAATCATAAATTGTAACTATCACCCTTACACTAGGGAGGGGTTCAGCGTTGCACCGCACGCGGTACATTGTAAGATAGTACATATGGATCTGCAAACAAACAAAAAAAAAAAAAAAAAAAAAAAACCCTATGGGGTCACAAGACTGATACGTAACCATAAGCTGGTCGAGGCCAAGATACTTTATCTCTAAGGTTCCTGAAGAGAATATGTAGATATCACAAAGAGGATAAGAAGCAGGGACAGACAAAAAGGGGGGCAGAGAGAGAGGGGACAAGAATCCAGGGACAATAATCAAGAACAAAAACCAAGAATCCAAGAATCACTCCATCATGGCATCAGGCTTACATCATCCATGCCACGCTCGGCCCAGGAGATAAACTCAGAAGAGTATCGGAACATGGACTATGTAGTCCAGGTGAGAGAAAACTGCTCGCTTCTACCACCCTCCTCAGCCAACAGACGCTCAAGGTCCCTTATGCGGTCCACTTCAACAGCCCAATCCCCCAAGGAAGGCATGGTTACTGATCTCCAATGACGGGGGATCACCACTCTGGCGGCCGCCAGGAAGTGTCGTAGAACATCAGTTTTGATGGATTTGAACGTGCCAGGAAGTATAGATAAGAGAGCCACCTCAGGGGAAGGGTGTATAGCAGTCGTCATCAGTTTGCAGTATAGTTTGAAGATCCGCTGCCAGAATCCCTGCACGGGAGGGCATTCCCACCAGATGTGGAGCATGGTTCCCTGGGATGTAAGACACCGCCAACAGGCCTCCGGCACTGCCGGATTGAAATGATGGATAGTTGCAGGGCATCTATACCATCTTGTTAGCAACTTGAACCCTTTCTCTTGGGTCTTAGTGGCCAAAGATAGTTTGTGCGTCAGGGCAAAACACTTCTTCCAATCAGTAAGGGGGATAGAGTGACGTAGGTCCGTCTCCCAGGCTACCGTAAATGGCGGGGGGTCAGGGGAGAAGATGCTGAGCAACAGGGAGTAAAGTTGAGATACCACATGTGTTGGAGGTTCTGCCTGCAGAAGCAGCGCCTCGAACTCTGTTGGTTCAGCAAGGATGTCTGGAATGAATGGGAAAGTTCGAACGTAAGAAGTAATCTGTTGCCTCAGAAGCCACCGCGTGGGGTGTCGGGGAGTCTGATCGGTCGGGGTATCAGTCCTCAAAGTGGGGTCTGCTCGAAGGACCTGGGCAAGTCTGCTGTGTTCCTCCTTTCGCCACGGTCCGAATTTCGCTACAGACATGGCCGGAGGAAAGGCCGGGGTCCCGAAGAAGGGAGTCATAGGTCCCATGTGTTTCGACAAGCCCCTCCTAGATCGCAAGCGATCCCAGATCTGGAGTGTTTGAAGGGTAAGGTCGCTGAAATGGCCCGAACCCCCCCGAACCGAGGGTGAGGTCCATGGGAGAGCGGAGAGTTCAACATGGTTCATGTGGCTTTCCAACTGAACCCAGAGCTTGGTTGGAGAATGGTGGAACCAGTCCAGTATACGAGTGAGCACCGCAGCCTTATGGTACAAGGAGGCGTCTGGGGCTCCAGCTCCCCCCCTAGCTTTTGGAAGAGACAATGTTTCATAGCGTATTCTGGGACGGGTAGCATTCCAAATGAATTTGGAGAACATCTGGCGCAGCTTCTTGAAGTACGAATTAGGTATATGAATAGGAATGGTTTGGAACAAATATAGGAACCTAGGGAGAACATCCATTTTCAGGGCATTCACTCTACCCAGCCATGAGAGCCGTTTGGACGCATAAGTGGTCAAATCTGCCTGGGTCCTAAGAAGCAGGGGGGTAAAGTTCAGAGAGAAGAGTTGGGATGGATCCGTCGGAATTTGAATACCAAGGTACTTGATGGAGGTGGAACCAGTTTTGAAGGGAAAGGTATTCGATAGTCTCCGTAAGTCTGGCTTAGACAAAGATATGTTGAGATTTCCGATTTAGTGTAGTTTACCTTGAAGTTGCTAACTGCTCCAAACTTCTGAAACTCCTGCATTACTGAGGGTATGGATGTATGTGGGCGTGTCACGAACAGGAGTAGATCGTCTGCAAAAAGGGCGAGTTTAGTATGGGTGGGGCCCTATTGTGATGCCCTGGATCGAGGGATTTTTGCGTAGAGCAATGGCCAGATGTTCCATTGTAAGAACATACAAGAGGGGGGACAGTGGGCATCCCTGGCGAGTCCCGTTAGATATAGAGAAGGTCGGGGATAGTGAGCCATTCAACCTAACCCTAGCAGATGGGGAAGAGTAAAGGGACATTATCCGCGCCATCATATTAGGTCCCAAGCCTATTTGTTGCAGGGATAGCCGGAGAAACTGCCAGTCTACTCGGTCGAATGCCTTTTCAGCATCGACCGTTAAGAGGCACAGTGGGACACCGTGAGACCGGGCATAATCAGTTAAAATAAGGGTTTTTAGGGTATTGTCCCTAGCTTCGCGGCCACTCACAAAGCCAACCTGATCTAAGTGCACCATCCCTGGCAACAGTGGCTGTAGCCTAAGTGCCAGTATTTTGGCAAAGATTTTCAAGTCGACGCCAATCAAAGAGATCGGCCTATAATTAGCGCAGAGGGTAGGGTCTTTGCCCGGCTTTGGAATGAGAGAGATGTGGGCCTCAAGTGTTTGTGGAGGAAACACTGAGCCCCTAGTCAGGGAGTTGAAGACCCTTGTAAGGAAGGGTGCGAGGTGGGCAGAGAAAAGTTTATAGAACTTGGGAGTAAAGCCATCCGGGCCCGGGCTCTTCCCACTCGGTGTACCTGCTATGGCTTTGGTGACTTCGTCTTCCGTGATAGGGGTTTCCAGCTCAGCAATGGCGTCAGCGTTCAATGTAGGAAGTGCAGTATCCGAAATGTAGGATAATTGGTCGTTTTCCCCAGCACTAGGGGAACCTGTCGAGCGAGTCACAGGAATATTATACAGGGATTGATAAAAGTCCCTGAATGCCTCAGCCATCTTGGTCGGTGACGAAATCAACTCTCCCCGTGCCCCCCGAATGTGGGGCACAAAGGCGGAAGATCCCTTTGGATGTAGGGAGCGAGCCAGCGAACGGCCACACTTATCTTGGAATTGATAGCGGTGAAAAGCGAGCTTAGCCTCATACGTGCGCGCGGAGGCCTCATACAGCCCTCTAAGTCGTGACCGTGCCCCAGACACATCCGACAGCGTCGACATCGTTGGGGATCGTTTGTGTTCAATTTCTAGGTCTCTAAGTGCTCGAACTGCTGTCTCTATGGCGGCCGAGCGTTCCTTTTTTCAGACGCGCACCTATTTGAATAAAGGTTCCGCGTAGTACGGCCTTCAGGGCCTCCCATTGGAAGGGCGCCGCAGTCGTATCCGAGGCGTGGTCAGTTAGAAAGTCAGAGATCGCATCGGAGACCCTCCGCATACACTCTGGATTCGTAAGTATCGAATCATTCAGGCGCCATGTCCATTCCCTAACTGGAGTGGAGGGGATCAAGAACGTCATGTGGATAGGAGAGTGATCAGACCAGACCATCGGGTCTATGCTGCATTCAGGAGACCAATCCAGACAGCTGTGGTCGCTCATCAAGTAGTCTATGCGACTATGAGTGTGATGTACATGAGAGAAGTGGGTATAATCGCGGGATGTGGGGTGTAACACTCTCCAAACGTCTACCAGACGCATATCAAAAAATGCCCGCTTCAGTGCCCTCAGTTTAGGGAATGAGACACCGGACCGTGAGGTGGAGGAATCTAAAAGTGGCTCTAGAGGGGTGTTAAAATCACCCCCCAGGATAAGCTTACCTTCCATGAACCCCGACAGAACCTTCAAGTAGTTCAGCGCGGACGATACTTGATTAACATTGGAAGATAAACATTAGCTACCGTAAATTTGGTACCCCACAGCAGGAATTTCACGAAAACATACCTTCCATGAGGGTCAGAGAGCTGGTCAAGCACCTCTATGGGAAGCGTCTTATGAAAGGCAACAGACACTCCCTTAGCCTTCTGAGTTGGGTTAGTGCTATGGAACCATCTATTGAAATATCTGTTGGAACAGGTAGGGGTGGAGGAGGAGTGAAAATGTGTCTCCTGGAGAAGAAGCACATTGACCTGGCGTTTGTGCATTTGATAAAGGATTTGACCCCTTTTGGAGGCAACATTGAGGCCATTGACGTTGTAGGAACAGAATTGCAGCTTAGGGTGGGAAACCATTGTGTGGGCCATGATGGAGTGATAAAAAAAAAAAGGGGGGGGGGGGGAGGGGAGGGAGGAGAAAGGAAGACAGGAGCGGAGGAATAGGAAACGGGAGAAAGAGAAGGAAAGGAAGACAGTAGGGAAGGAAGAGACACGGAGAAGAGAGGTGAGAGAAAGAATGATCAACGAGAGCACCTTGGAACAGTGGCTCAAAATCAAGGAAACTACCAGTGTCCGAGAGAGCGGAACACCTCGTGAAAAATCACGTGTTAGGCACGGACTGTGCCAATCCTATTTAGGGAGGGAGAACAGGGTTAGAACAGCCGAGTTGTGATCCCGACAACTTAGCAGGCATATAGAACGTAAATGCAACACACCCAAATAACCATGACATTTAGTGTACAACTTCCCAGTTACTAAATATCGTATTGTATAACTAACATCATTGGCATTTTCGGGCATCCCAAACAATGAAAAAGCAAATATAAAGTAACAACAGGGTAGAAACTAGCTGAGGACAGAATAGAGGCACAAATGGCCTCTTGTGGTCCCTCGGGGACTTTGCACAGATATCGGTGCGAAAGCACGTTAACTGCCCTGATATGGTTCATGAGTCCCAAGTCACCAGAGCATATGAGACCGGTCTGGAGGGGACTCCCGGGAGCCCCTGGACAAGCCGCAGGACTGCGTCCAGGAACCCCCAAGCCAACCCGCAGGCCCACGGCCTCGAGAAGACACAATGACACTAGGGCAGCGGGCCCGTCATAAACTAATAGGCAACATGAGCTGTACTGTTCGTCCCACCGGAGCCCCAACTGTACCAGTCGGGGGCCGCGGGAAGATCTGCAAGTCAAGTATTACAGTCAAACCATCTATAGCATTCAATGTGGATAATGATCAGTAGGTAATGGGATAGTACCACAGGCATAAAAAGGAAAAAACAAATGGAACAGAGCAATGGAAACACATTCAAGGCAAACCTGATCGAAGTCCCGGACAGGAGCCGCACCCTCCTAGTGGATAAAAAGTAAAAAAAAAAAAATATATATAACAGCACATGTCTCCACTAAAAGGGTTCGGATCAGTCCTCAGGCGACGTGGCTCGCCGCTCTCCAGTGCCAGGAGGCGCTGATCTAGGTTGTGGATACCTTCGACGCTGAAGAGGAGGGCCCGGTAGCCGTTGGCGGTCATCTGGAGGGTCCAACCAGTTCGGGATGGTGACAGGGTCTTGGTCCAGGAAGAGGAAGAAGGCAGGAAGTTGGTCTGGATCTGATAGGACAAATTTGTGGTTATCATCCCTGGTCACTTTGATGCTGAAGGGGTGGCCCCAGGTATATGAAGCACCAACTTGGCGAATCAGTTCCAGCAGTGGGCGGACCACTCGTCGCATGTACAGGGTGTTACGGGAGAGATCCGGGTATAGGTGAATGGAGGATCCATGAAAATCCACCGGGCCCAGGCGCCAGGCCTTACGCATGATCTCCTCTTTCAGGGTATAGTAGTGCACCCGGCAGAGGACATCCCGAGGGCGGTCCCTGTGATCACCCCCCATGCCCCCCACCCTATGTACTCTGTCCAATTCAATAGGGGATGTAACCTCCCTGCCCAGGACCTGATTGAGGATAGCGGTGACAGTGGGTTTGAGATCCGCACCCGAGGTTGCCTCTGGGACACCCTGTAACCGGATGTTGTTCCTGCGGCTCCGATTTTCACCATCTTCAAGTCGGAGCTGGTGTTGTCGTAAGCGGGAAAGGTGGGCTGTAGAAGCGTTTTCAAGCGCCGTTATACGGGTCGAGTGGTCTTCCTGGGTGGTAGCCATTGTAGAGATTGCGACTTCCGAAGAGGAGACCCGTTGTTTAAGGGCAGTCAGTTCAACGTGAAGAGAAGCCTCCAGTTTAGAGGCCCAGGTGTCAAAATCAGTCCGGAAGGCAGAGAGCAGGGCGGTGGTTGTGGAGCCCGGGGCACCCTCCGAGGTTGGGGAAGGCATTCCCACTGGGGTAGCGCTTACAGTTGTGGAAGGGGGCAGTGCGGGTCCGGGTAGTGGATCTGAGGGGTCCATCGGAGGAGAGCCGTCCCCGCCGGGTAATAAAGTCACTGCAGTTTGGGGAGGAGGCTTAATTTTGCCCAGAGTTCGGTTTGCTGAAAGTTTGTCTTTCCCTGTACGTGGATCCTGTGATGGTGTGCGTAGCAGGTACCGTTGGATAGTGCCTTGTTGTAATTCAGTATGGTCGTTAGATGCAGAGCTGGAAGTCGCCATCAGAAGGTCGGGTGTGAGGTAATAGGAACAGCCTGCGGTTGTCAGGAGAGCACAGAGCTCAGCGGTGCATGTCGTCAGCCGGCCATCGTCAGCCACACGCCTCCATAGGTGAAATGGTGATGCACCGTCTAAACACTTTATAGAGAGAGGACTGCTCGTGCATATAATTTAGGCAGCGGCGTGGTAAACTGGGTAGGACCCGCAGCCGATGAAGGGGCGCGCTGAGGCCAAAAAGCAAGCGTCAGTCAAGGTCGGGAGGAGCAAGGTGGCTGCCGGACCTTGCGTTGAAGCCGTGGCGGTCTAAGGGGTAGAGGGTGTCATAATGCTGCGGTCAGGCTGAGCAGCCAGGGGGGCCCCAATGCGTGGTAGGGACAGGCCGCCCCCCCGCAGCACGGGAGCAGCAAAATGGCCGCTGGAGTTATTATTGACAGTGAGACCCTCTGGGCTGGTACTAGGTCTCCCCACTAGCGGGCGGGGGGCTGCTTTCAAGGTGTGGGGCTGGGAAGGAGGGGTGGGAACAGGGCCGCTGAGAGGGCAGAGGGTGTCTAAAGATGGCCGCCGCTCACCTCCGTACAGCAGAGCTCTCCTCTGGGGGTCTGGCTGTGGGGTCTCCTCGACGATTATTCGGTCCAGGGAGGCAGTGATAGGCAAGGTCGGAGCGGGGCACTATACCTCCCGCGATCGCGGCACTCCAGCACGGCGATTTCAGAGGCCTTACAGGCCTCAAGATGGCGGCGGATCCTCCGGGAGGGGAGCCAATTCCAGTCCAAATCGCTGGGTGGTTGGCCGATCCGGAGCCTCGATTCCTGGAGAGCAGGTCAGGGAAGGGCAGATGTCCGCGGTCGTCGCAAGTGAGCCCGGTGCGTTCCGAGGCCGTGCAGGCCGCACAGGACTCAAGATGGCGGCGGACTCCCGGGATTGAAGCCCGCTTCGGCCTGTATTACAATGAGGACGGCCCGTCCAGAGGCACAAAGAGGTGAGCGGTTCCTGCAGGGTAAGTCCAGGGGTTGAGATGGTGGGTATTTCAGGCCAGATGCGCGGTATTGACCCGGGATGGCAGCAGATTATTGTCCGAATCTGTGTTTTTTTACGTCTGTCCCTGATATGTCCAAAACCTACATGCTTTTGATGTGAAAATCCTGAGATTTGAGCTGCCCCGCCTCTGTACTGCTACCTGGCTTGGTGGCCATCTGTAAGCCCGGGGGCCCCATAATCTTCTATTGCCCGGGGGCCCCATGAGTTGTCAGTCCGCCCCTGGATCGGAATGTATAAAATGCCAAGGGATGCTAGGGGTGTACTGGAGGGTCTATTGATGCTGACTACTGGGATATCTATTGATGGTGGGGAGATCAGAATGTATATAATGCCAAGGGGTGCTAGGGGTGTACTGGAGGCAATGCTGTATGCTGGCCTAGGCCAACAAGGCCCAGGCCTAGCGTAGCACTTTGCAGGGGGGCAGCATGACAGTCCCCCGGCCGGCTTGCGCTACACTGTTAGGCAAATTAGTTTAGCGCTCCCATGAATCGGCCGCACTTCTTCCAGTATGTGGGTGGTTGGCATTCTGCAACTTTAGGGGGGGGGGGGGGTGCCGCTTCAAATGTTTTACCATCTCTGTCCCATTGCAGAGATTTCCCTTCACTTCCTGTCCTATAGCCAAACAGGAAGTGAGAGGAAATCTATGCAAATTAAGGGAATCCATTGCCCCCCAGGCCATCAGAACTAGTGTCCCCATTTGAAAATTTCAGGGTGGGTCTTAAACTGCAAGGGGTGTGGCCTTGACAGGAAGGGGTGGGTCATATTTAAACTACGGGGTGCACGAGTTTAGTCAGGCCTAGGGCAGCACAAAACCTAAATACACCCCTGACTGGAGGGTCTATTGATGCTGACTACTGGGATTTCTATTGTTGCTGGGTAGCTCTATTGCTGCTGCTGGGGGATATATTGTTGATAGAACTCTATTGCTGTTGGCTGGTGGGGAGTCTATTGATGCTGAACTACTAGGATATTTATTGTTGCTGGGGATATCTGAATGTATTTGTAAAATTACCCCCATTGGATTTTTGGGCGGCATGTTACCTCGTGGCTCCTTCCGAATTTTCTAGGGGTGAGTGATAAGTATGTGCATAAACAGAAGTAAAGGAATGTCCACGACAGGTGCTCTTTTGCTGTGCTCTTTATTACCCAGCCGGTAAAAACAATAAACTTGTGGTGAGGAAAGTAAAGTTGAAAGGAGGAAGGACAGCAGATTCAGGCGTAATGATAGGAAACAGTCCTGCTCCCAAACGTAACACTATTCTTCACCACTCCCGCCGAAGTGGGTTCAGTTTAGCCGGACAGGCCTCTCTCACTGAACTGGCAGCCGGAGTATCACTCGGACAATTGTAGGATAAAGTCTCTGCCACAGACCCTCATTGGTGAACTTGAGCTTGGGAGAAAGTCTCTGCCACAGACCCTTATTGGTGAACTTGAGCTTGGGAGAAAGTCTCTGCCTCAGACCCCTCTCAAAGAGCCTCAGTAGATACCTCTGCCACAGGTTTCCCCTGGGTTTGATCCTTGTAGATATGCCTCCTTAAATGAGTTACGTCTGGATCTCCTTCAACTTGTCGCCCAGGTACCGACTGACGGGTGATTAGTCCCACAGTGTCCAGCTACCTGTGATCCCGGTGGTCTCGTCCAAGCCCAATTGGACCGCCAGCCTCTCAATGGCGCTCCTCAGACCAACTCCCCACCGAGCAGCACACAGCTTGGGATCTTCAAAAGGGGGAACCCAGCCGCTCACTGGATCCCCATCACTGGTTCAGATGCTCCGGGCCAACATGGTCCCGAAACCAGGAACATCGCATAGCATGCACGCCCCACGGCCAGGTAGGCCATAGCTCCGGGGCGCCATGATGTGGCCACCCTAAACGTGGGTGCCACACTGGATGAAGAAGACCCAGAACAATGGGCGGCTGTCCCATATATACCCCCCCCCCCCCAGCATGCACAGCGAGGACAAACCCTCTTCATTGTCTGCTGGAAAGAGCACCCAAACCTCAACTCCACTTCTGCCACCTGCAGTACCGGGGTTTGAAGAACACCCCAGCACAGCAGAATAGCTCACAGCACAGCCAAGCTAAGACAGAGACCGCAATTTGCCACTAACAATCAGGATCAGAGTCTGACTACACTCTGATCTACATTTAAATTTGACTAGCACCAGTACTGCAAAGTACATGGGCGCTACATATGTAATGCAATGGGGTGCTGGGGTGTACTGGAGGGTCTATTGATGCTGGGTGATCAATTTTTGCTGGGGGGATCTATTGTTGCTGGGAGCTCAATTGCTGCTGGTGGGGGATATATTGTTGCTGGGGGATCAATTGTGGATAGGAGAACTCGATTGTTGATGGTTGGTGGGGAGTCTATTGATGCTGACTACTATGATATCTATTGTTGCTGATGGGGGTCTATTGTTGCTGGGGGGTATTTTGTTGTCAGGGGTCCATTGTTGCTGGTCGGGGGGTCTATTGTTTCTATGGAGATCTGTTGTTGTTGAGTGGGACACTGATTGGGACACTGATGAAAGGGGGACTCTGATTGGGACACTAATGTAAGGGGGATTCTAATAGGGTCACTGATGTAAGGGGGGCTCTGATTGGGACACTGATGTAAGGGAGACTCTGATTGGGACACTGATGTAAGGGGAGATCTGATTGGGACACTGATGTAAGGGAGACTCTGATTGGGACACTGATGTAAGGGAGACTCTGATTGGGACACTGATGTAAGGGGAGATCTGATTGGGACACTGATGTAAGGGAGACTCTGATTGGGACACTGATGTAAGGGAGACTCTGATTGGGTCACTGATGTAAGGGGGGCTCTGATTGGGACACTGATGTAAGGGAGACTCTGATTGGGACACTGATGTAAGGGGAGATCTGATTGGGACACTGATGTAAGGGAGACTCTGATTGGGACACTGATGTACAGTAAGGGGGCTCTGATTGGGAGACTGATGTAAGGGGGCTCTGATTGGGACACTGATGTAAGGGGAGATCTGATTGGTACAGTGATGTAAGGGAGACTCTGATTGGGACACTGATGTAAGGAAGACTCTGATTGGGACACTGATGTAAGGGAGACTCTGATTGGGACACTGATGTAAGGGAGACTCTGATTGGGACACTGATGTAAGGGAGACTCTGATTGGGACACTGATGTAAGGGAGACTCTGATTGGGACACTGATGTAAGGGAGACTCTGATTGGGACACTGATGTAAGGGAGACTCTGATTAGGACACTGATGTAAGGAAGACTCTGATTGGGACACTGATGTAAGGGAGACTCTGATTGGGACACTGATGTAAGGGAGACTCTGATTGGGACACTGATGTAAGGGAGACTCTGATTGGGACACTGATGTAAGGGAGACTCTGATTAGAGTTAATTAAAATGCATGTGCCTCCATTGTGAGGACACTCACTGTTAGTGTTAGGACCACAGAATTATGGGGTGCCTTGGCGCGGCTCTGTGGCTCACGCATGCGTTTGCAAATGCGTGCGGACAAAACCCCTGTTTTTAACGCACATTGTTAGACAGGTTAATTGGTTGTTCTGCTAGCTGGTCGGTAAGTAGGCTTGGTTATTCCCTGGGCATTCCCCAGGTTCTTGTTGTTATTAGACTCTGATTGGGACACTGATGTAAGGGAGACTCTGATTGGGAGACTGATGTAAGGGGGCTCTGATTGGGACACTGATGTAAGGGGAGATCTGATTGGTACACTGATGTAAGGGAGACTCTGATTGGGACACTGATGTAAGGAAGACTCTGATTGGGACACTGATGTAAGGGAGACTCTGATTGGGACACTGATGTAAGGGAGACTCTGATTGGGACACTGATGTAAGGGAGACTCTGATTGGGACACTGATGTAAGGGAGACTCTGATTGGGACACTGATGTAAGGGAGACTCTGATTGGGACACTGATGTAAGGGAGACTCTGATTAGGACACTGATGTAAGGAAGACTCTGATTGGGACACTGATGTAAGGGAGACTCTGATTGGGACACTGATGTAAGGGAGACTCTGATTGGGACACTGATGTAAGGGAGACTCTGATTGGGACACTGATGTAAGGGGGCTCTGATTGGGAGACTGATGTAAGGGGGACTCTGATTGGGACACTGATGAAAGGGAGACTCTGATTAGGACACTGATGTAAGGGGGACTCTGATTAGGACATTGATGTAAGGGAGACTCTGATTGGGACACTGATGTAAGGGAGATTCTGATTGGGACACTGATGTAAGGGAGACTCTGATTGGGACACTGATGTAAGGGAGACTCTGATTGGGACACTGATGTAAGGGAGACTCTGATTGGGACACTGATGTAAGGGAGACTTTGATTAGGACACTGATGTAAGGGGAGATCTGATTGGGACACTGATGTAAGGGAGACTCTGATTGGGACACTGATGTAAGGGGGCTCTGATTGGGACACTGATGTAAGGGAGACTCTGATTAGGACACTGATGTAAGGAAGACTCTGATTGGGACACTGATGTAAGGGAGACTCTGATTGGGACACTGATGTAAGGGTGACTCTGATTAGGACACTGATGTAAGGGAGACTCTGATTGGGACACTGATGTAAGGGAGACTCTGATTGGGACACTGATGTAAGGGAGACTCTGATTGGGACACTGATGTAAGGGAGACTCTGATTGGGACACTGATGTAAGGGAGACTCTGATTAGGACACTGATGTAAGGGAGACTCTGATTGGGACACTGATGTAAGGGAGACTCTGATTGGGACACTGATGTAAGGGAGGACTCTGATTGGAGGGAATCCCAATTTTTCTGAAATTTCAGGGAAATAAAATCCCTCAATCTCTATATAGAAGGATTTTAGTGGAGAGTTTTTTATTTTCATGCGGCATGGACACCACCTGCCAGGTTCTACTTCCTGCTTGTAGAGGTGTTGAGCTTGTCCAGGGTCAGTCCTTGGCCCGGTGTGGTCAGTATATCTGAAACTTGCAAAATATTCCAGCTGTGCAGTCCCGGTGGGACATCTGCCAGATTCTCACCCCCAGGGACACCCCGATATCATCGACATTCAGGAATGAAGGGACAATGATCGGCTGACCTGTCAATGTAACCGCAGTACAGAAAGGTAAAGGTGAGCCGGGAATCCAGACATGACTTCTTAGCGTGCGCCGCGCATTCCTCCCGCGTCCTGCAACCCGAGCCATGCGCAAGGAATGTCAGGGAATAATTCTACAAAGTCACATGGAAAAGGATTTTATAAATCTTTCTTTAGGGAAATACAAGAAGAGAAGCCGGGAAAACAACGATTGTTACTGCAGAGGGACGACTTCTATCCAAACAGATAATACTGATGAGTGGCCAATAGAAGCAGAGCAAAGGCTTTATGTTTAAAGGTTTTTATTAACAATATTATAATGTATTATGATTTTATTATTATACAGGATTTATATTGTGCCAACAGTTACATAGTAGGTGAGGTTGAAAAAAGACGCAAGTCCAACCTATGTGTGTGATTATATGTCAGTATTACATTGTATATCCCTGTATGTTGTGGTCGTACAGGTGCTCATCTAATAGTTTCTTGAAAACATTGATACTTCCCGCTGAGACCACCACCTGTGGAAGGGAATTCCACATCCTTGGCGCTCTTACAGTAAAGAAGCCTCTACGTAGTTTAACCACTTCCCGCCTGGTCAATAGTATATTGACGTCTGGGAAGTGGTTGTGTTACACTGACTGGATGTCTATTGACGTCCTGCAGGATAACAGCCGCCACACGCCAGTGGGGGCGCGCATCGCCGCGATTGGTGGTGTGGTGTGTCAGTCTGACACACCGCAACACCGATCTCAGTAAAGAGCCTCCGGCGGAGGCTCTTTACCACGTGATCAGCCGTGTCCAATCACGGCTGATCACAATGTAAACAGGCTTTTCCTCACTCGTGTCTGACAGACGTGAATAGAGGAGAGCCGATCGGTGGCTCTCCTGACAGGTGGGGTTTGTGCTGATTGTTTGGGCCCTTTCACACGGGCGGATCAGTATTGATCCGCTCCGTGTGTGTCCGTAAGCTCAGCGGGGATCCTCCGTAAAATCCCCGCTGAGCTGTTGGCTGACAGGGCGGTCCCCGCACACTGTGCAGGGACCGCCCTGTCTTTCCTCCGCTTTCCCCTATGGGGGATCGGATGAACACGGACTGTGTGTCCGTATTCATCCGATCCGCCAGATGGAAGAAAAATCAGATCATTGCGGAGGCGGACAATTACGGGTGTCAGTGGATGGTCATCTGCTGACACCCGTAATCACATAGGGACCTATGTATGTCCCGTTTTCATCCGCAAGGGATGGATGAAAATGCAGACATAAGACCGTACGTGTGAAAGGGCCCTTTATCAGCGCAGCCCCCCCTCGGATGCCCACACTGGACCACCAGGATGCCGCCCAGGACCACCAGGGAAGCACCCAACATGTGAATGGCCAGGTAAGTCCCCATGGCCATTCACATGTACAAATGTATGCATAACATATGCCAATCAGTGCCCACAAATGAGCACTGATTGGCACCAGCATGGCACAAAAAAATTGTGATGCCCAGCAATGCCACCCACCAGTGTCCATCAATGCC
This sequence comes from Rana kukunoris, assembly GCA_029574335.1. Classification (NCBI taxonomy): domain Eukaryota; kingdom Metazoa; phylum Chordata; class Amphibia; order Anura; family Ranidae; genus Rana; species Rana kukunoris. Next base: position 469,864,608 of record CM056053.1, on the reverse strand, counting down.
ACCTATCAGTGCTCATCCGTGCCCACCTGTGCCCATCAGTGCCCATCTATCAGTGCCCGTCCATGCCACCTATCAGTGCCACCCATAAGTACCCATCAGTGCCACCCATAAGTACCCATCAGTGCCAGCTATGAATGCCCACCAGTGCCGCCTATGAATGCCCATCAGTGCCGCCTTTGAGTGCCCATCAGTGCCGCATACCAGTGTCACTCATCAGTGCCCATCAGTGCCGCCTTATTGGTGCCCATCAGTGCCGCCTTATCAGTGGCCACCAGTGCCGCCATATCAGTGCCCGTCATTGAAGAAGAAAGGGTACGTATTTATAAAATAAATTAACAGAAACAAAGAAAACCTTTTTTTTTTGCTATTTTTATAAATTAAAACTGCAGAGGTGATCAAATACCACTAAAAGAAAGCTCTATTTGTGGGGGAAAAAATGATAAAATTAGTTTGGGTACAGTGTAGCATGACTGCGCAATTGTCATTCAAATTGCGACAGCACTGAAAGCTGGAAATTGGCCTGGGCAGGAAGGTGTATAAGTTCCCTGTATGGAAGTGAGTAGCCATGCGTCTTGTTAGACTCCCTTCTGCCAAAAAGTTTTCTCCCTATTGTGGGGTCACCAGTACGGTATTTGTAAATTGAAATCATATCTTCTCTCAAGCGTCTCTTCTCCAAAGAGAATAAGTTCAGTGCTCCCCACCTTTCCTCATAACTAATATCCTCCAGACCCTTTATTAGTTTTGTTGCCCTACTTTGTACTCGCTCCATTTCCAGTACATCCTTCCTGAGGATTGGTGCCCAGAACTGGACAGCATACTCCAGGTGCGGCCGGACCAGAGTCTTGTAGAGAATTATCATTTTATCTCTGAAGTTAATCCCCTTTTTAATGCCAATATTCTGTTTGCTTGCAGCAGCTTGGCATTGCATGCCATTGGTGAGCCTATCATCTACTAGGACCCCCAGGTCCTTTTCCATCCTAGGTTCCCCCAGAGGTTCTCCCCTCAGTGAGTAAATTGCACTCATATTTTTGCCACCCAAATGCATCATTTTAATTTTTTTTTTTACATTAAACCTCATTTGCCATGTAGTTGCCCCACCCCATTAATTTGTTCAGATCTACTTGCAAGATTTCCACATCCTGCGGAGAAGTTATTGCCCTGATTAGCGTCGTCCGCAAATACAGAGATTGATCTGTGTACCCATCCTCCAGGTCCTTTATGAATAAATTAAACAGTACTCCCCATTTATCACCACCCTCTGAACTCTCCCTTGTAGCCAGTTTTCAATCCATGTACTCACCCTATGGTCCATGCCAACTGACCTTACTTTGTACAGTAAATGTTTATGGGGAACTGTGTCAAAAGCTTTAAAAAAATCCAGATACACCACGTCTACGGGCCTTCCTTTATCTAGATGGCGGCTCACCTCTTCATAGAGGGTTTATAGATTGGTTCGGCAAGAATGATTCTTCATGATTCATGCTGATTACTGCTAATGATAACATTTTTATTACTAAAATCTTGTATATAGTCCCTTATCATCCCCTCCAAGAGCTTACATACTATTGAAGTTAGGCTAACTGGTCTGTAATTCACTGGGATGTTTTTTTAAATATTGGTGCAACATTGGCTTTTCTCCAATCAGCTGGTACCATACCAGTCAGTAGACTGTCAGTAAAAAATAGGATCTGGCAATTACTTCCATAAGTACCCTCAGATTCAAGCCACCTGGTCCCAGTAAATTATTAATATTAAGTTTCTTAAGTCGAATTTTAATTCTGTCCTCTGTTAACCATGTTAACATTATTTCATTCATAACAGCTTTTATAATTTTTTTTGTACATACCGTCACCAGTGAAGTACAGAATCATTATGTGGCATGGTGGCCATCAGGGATATAGACTGATGACAGTATGTTAAAAAAAAAAAAAAAAAATACAAATTTTATTTACATTTTTGAAGTTTTTTGTTTGCATTTTTTTTTTTACATTATTTCATTCATAACAGCTTATATACTTAAAAAAATAATAATAAAAAAAAAAAAATATATATATATATATATATATATGTATTAATTAACCACTTGACCTCTAAGGCCCCGTACACACGAGCAAATAGATTTGAACAAATCTGTCTGCTGGCCGTTTTGGTTTGATCGTGTACACACGATCAAACCAAAATCCCCGCCGCAGGCAGCGCGGTGACGTGGCGGTGACGTTGACGCCGCCACGTCACCGCACCAGGAAGTAAATTACTTCCTTGCATGCGTCGAATCCATTCGACGCGTGTGCGAGAAGATATGTCTGCTGGTTAGTGTACTAACCAGCAGACATGTCGGGCGGACGGATTCCCAGCCGACAGATTTTAAAGCATGCTTTAAAATCTGTCGGCTGGCCAAATCCGTCGGCTCGCCCGTACACACGATCAAATCTGTCTGCTGGGACGGTCGGGCCGACCGTTTCCAGCAGATAGATTCGATCGTGTGTACGCAGCCTAAAAGGTTTTATGACCAGGCCATATTTTGTTAGTTATTCAGCACTGTGCTACTTTAACTGGCAATTGCATGGTCATGCAACATTGTACGCACATTTTTAATATCCTTTCTTTCACACAAATGGTGAAATTTAATCACCACTGAGTTTTTTATTTTTTTGCAATATAAACGAAAAAATATATTTTTTTTTTCCAAAGAAATGTAGCAGAAATATATTTTGCCCTAAATTGATGAAGAACGATTATTTAATTGTAAAATGTTATAACATAAACTAGTAAAAAAATATATATATATTTTTCAACATGTAAAAAAAAAGTTGTATTTATTTAGCAAAAAAATTAATTCTTACATACCACCAAAATAAATCTCTATTTGTGTGAAAAAAATGGGGTAGAGTGTTGCATGACCGCGCAAGTGTTATTCAAATTGTGACAGCGCTGAAAGCTGAAAGTTGGCCTGGGCAGGAAGGGGGTGAAAGTGCCCAGTATTGAAGTGGTAAAACACTTATGGACTGCCCGCCGCAGGAATACATCGCTACTTTGAAGAGGAATATCATTGTTATGGTAGTAGCTAGCTAACATAACCCTGGTACCCTCTTCAAGAGCGAGCAGTCCTCTTTCAGATAAAAGTGGTCAAGACCCTTTCCCCGACTTGTTCATTCCCTGACTTAGTTAGGATAGGTGGTACACTTTGGTGGGGGTGGGTCAGCCACGCCCTGTGAGCTTTGACCTCTGGGAACCCGCCTTCTGACCTTTGACCTCTGGGGGAGGTCCCTGTTCCAATTCCTGAGTCCTAGCTATATTCTTTAATGCGAAACCCTAACCCCAAACCTAACCTTAACCCCTAACTCTAACCCTAACCTATATTTTTTATGTCCCTCTCCCGCCGCTGATAAAAGAGATCTCACGGCGGGAGAGGGACATACAAAATATATATATATTTTTTATTGCATTTTAGTGTAAATATGGGATCTGAGGTCTTTTTGACCCCGGATCTCATATTTAAGAGGACCTGTCATGCTTTTTTCTATTACAAGGGATGTTTACATTCCTTGTAATAGAAATAAAAGTGACCCCAATTTATATAATCGGTTTCACATCTACTTAATAAATCTTTATATTTTTATTTAAAAAAAGTCCACGTTCTGTATATACAAGTCTCCCTTCCTATATAATTACTGTACCTCTTTCTTCCTCCTCCTACCAGCATAAGGCATGTGTAGAACGCATGTGATTTTCTTTAAATATAGTTCATATATTTATAATCCCAATTTCCAAATATAGACGCTGCTGTTTGCAGTTGGAGCTTTGGCTTTGAAAATGTCCACAAGCATCTAATTTCGCCGTTGTGATAAAAGGGATCTATAATTCGGTTACACCAGAAGCCGTCATTTTGTCAGAGAATTCAGCATTGGAGGTAATAATTAATGTAAAGTGCTGCCTATGGGTCGGGCTGTGCCAGCCTTACCCACAATCTCTATACAGAGTGGATGGAAATGTATATATATGTGTTAGTCTGGGATTTTTTTTATAACAAGCGGGACGAATGAATTTCATTTTAAAATGTACATGTGAACACAAACCCAATTAACCCCCCAAGTAACTGTACCCCCCCCCCATGGGCGAAGCCAATTTCATTATTTCTCTGGCTCTGTTTATTTGGCAATAGCTTTGTTATCACTTAGAGCCGGTTCACACAGGGGCAACACGACTTTGGGAAGCAACTTGAACACGACTTTATTATGAATCACAACGCGACCCACAACACGACTTGAAGTCGCCTCCAGAAAGGGGAACTCGATGCCAAACTTTAAATAAAAAACCGGCATGGGTTCCCCCTCTAGGAGCATGCAAGGCCCTTATGTCTGGTATAGATTTAAAGGGAAACCCCCACGCCGAGAAAACGGCGTGGGGTACCCCCAAATCCATACCAGACCCTTATCCGAGCACGCAGACCGGTCAGTCAGAAAAGGTGGTTGGTCAGAAAAGGTGGTTGGTACGGGCCAGCGCCCCCCCCCCCCTCCTGAGCTATACCAGGCTGCATGCCCTTAACAAAGCACTTTGTCCCCATGTTGATGGGGACAAGGGCCTCTTCCCGACAACCCTGGCCATTGGTTGTCGGGGTCTGCGGGCAGGGGGCTTATCGGAATCCCCCAGCCCCCCACCCTATGTGAATATGTGAATAAGTATGGGGTACATCGTACCCTTACCCATTCACCTGGTGGTAGAAAAAGGACAAAAACACAACACAGATTTTTAAAGTAGTTTATTAGGCAGCTCCGGGGGTCTTCTTTCAAACCCGGGGGTCTTCCGACTTCTCCCTTCTGCTGGGCACCACCACTGTCTTCTTTCAGCACTTTTACCAGCGGCAGCCCGGTCTTCTCCCTTATTCCGACTTCGGGGGGTCTTCCGACTTCTCCACTCTCTTCTCCTGCTCTCTGGTTCTTTTTCTCTTCTGCCAGGCACCACCGCTGTCTTCTTTCAGCACTTTTACCAGTGGCGGCCCGGTCTTCTCCCTTTTTCCGACTTCGCGGGGTCTTCTACCGACTTCGGGGGACTTTTTCTGACTTCGGGGGGTCTTTTTCCGACTTCGGGGGTCTTCTGACTAATCCACTCTCTTCTCCCGCTCTCCGGTTCTTTTTCTCTTCTGCCGGGCACCACCGCTGTCTTCTTTCATCTCTTTCACCAGCGGGGGCCCGGTCTTCTGCGTGGCCTTCTTCTCTCTTCTTCTCCTCTTCAATGTTGACTCAACGCTCCCTCCCGCTGTAATGTGCAGTGCGCGGCGATTTATAAAAGCCTCTTATCGTCACCAGCTCTGTAATGTTCTGTAAAGTGCAAAATGGCAACATGGAGGCTTTCCATACACAAATGATATACAGAACGCCCCCCCCCCCCCCCTGAAACATAATTTCTTGCTCGTGTGTTTGGCTCCCTGATTTTCCCAGAAGTCTGCACTAAGGGAAATCACGTCTAAAGGGATGCAGATCCTGCCACTTTCCTCCTTTCAAGTAGAAGAAATTGAGAAAAACACATCATCCTATTTAACCCTTCGTCAGCCAAAGCCAGCATGTAAATAAATCTTGCAAGTTCCAGAATCTCAGACAATATTATACCCCTCACACTCCCTCATTGTCTGTTATTCACACAACATCACAGATCTATCCTCTCATCACATGAGACTAATCCATACTATTAGTGTTTCCATTCATTGGCTAACTGCTTATCATTACAAATCACCCATCAGTACCTTTAGAGCAGTGGTCTCCAAACTGCGGCCCTTTGCTTGCTTTGATCTGGCCATTGGGGCACTATTTTCAAACACTAATACCAACAATGGGACATACCGTATATACTCGAGTATATGCCGACCTGAATATAAGCCGAGGTACCTAATTTTACCACAAAAAAATTGAAAAACGTATTGACTCGAGTATAAGCCTAAGGTGTCCATCTGCATGCCTCACTGTGCCTCACTTTGCCTCACTGTGTTCATGTGCATGCCTCACTGTGCCCATGCCTCACTGTGCCCATGCCTCACTGTGCCCACGACTCACTGTGCCCACGACTCACTGTGCCCACGACTCACTGTGCCCCATGCCTCACTGTGCCCCATGCTTCACTGTGCCCCATGCCTCACTGTGCCCATGCCTCACTGTGCCCACGACTCACTGTGTCCATGCCTCACTGTGCCCCATGCCTCACTGTGCCCCATGCTTCACTGTGCCCCATGCCTCACTGTGCCCCATGCCTCACTGTGCCCATGCCTCACTGTGTCTATGCCTCACTGTGCCCCATGCTTCACTGTGCCCCATGCCTCACTGTGCCCCATGCCTCACTGTGCCCATGCCTCACTGTGCCCATGCCTCACTGTGCCCCATGCCTCACTGTGCCGCATGCCTCACTGTGCCCCATGCCTCACTGTGCCCATGCCTCACTGTGCCCATGCCTCACTGTGTCCCATGCCTCACTGTGTCCATGCCTCACTGTGCCCCATGCCTCACTGTACCCCATGCCTCACTGTGTCCCATGCCTCACCGTGTCCATGACTAGACTTACGTTTAACATGGGAGTCTATGGAAGGGGTGCTCGGCTTTGAAAAATCGGTGCTCCCCCGGCCATAGGTCCCCCAGACAGCAAACTTTGCATACTTATAGATGAATTGTTGGCCTACATGTGTGCCAAGTTTGGGGTCCTGGCGACCTACGGCCGGCCTGTACCGGGTCCCCAAATTCCAGGAGATCAGGCACAAAAAGGTGACTCGAGTATAAGCCGAGGGGGGCATTTTCAGCACAAAAAATACACAAACAAATGTGATGCAAAACTCGGCTTATACTCGAGTATATACAGTAATTTCGACCAACTGACACCAATGATTGTGCACAATTCCTCCCAATGAGACAAACGATGGGACACAATTTCTCCCAATGACACCAGCAATGGGGTATGATTCCTCCCACTGACACCAAAGATGCGGCATTGTTTATTCCCACTGTTAATCAGACCTTTTCTACTCCCGATGGCCACAGTCCGACCCCTGTTAAGTCTGAAGAACAGTAATCTGGCCCTTTGTTTAGAAAGTTTGGAGACCCCTGCTTTAGACCAATTGAAAATGAGAATAAATAACATTAAAGTGGATGTAAAGCCACTCTCATCCTTTCTAAACTCCTACCATAGTGCTGATCTATAAGGATATAGATGCCTCCTGCATGTATCCTCACCTGTCTAATGTCTCCCCTCTGTCTGTTATAAGAACTGAAAAACTGCAGATTCTGTGGGTGGGTCTGTTGTCTGGAGCTCGGTGGGTGGAGTCGTGATGTCAGTAGACTCCCCGCCCTCCTCTACACTCCCCTTGTCAGCATGCATTTTTTCCTATGTATTCCTTACACTAAATTCTGCTATGATCACTAACATCCAGTCAAAATCCAGAAAAGTAACCACATGACTTCAGAAAAGGAGTGGGGGGTGGGAATTAAAAAATAATGCCCATCTCCAGGCTAGTGCATGAGATATGTAAATAACCTGTCACTCAGGCCGTGTACACACGGCAGGGAATCTCGACGGGCCGAACACATCGTTCCGTCCGTCGAGGTTCCCTGCCGGCCGTCGAAATCGGCGACCCGCCCGTCGGGAATGGCAACCAGCCATTCTTCCGGGCGGGCCGTCGAGGAAATAGAGAGCGCGCTCTCTATTTCGGCTCGACGGTCTTCCCGACGGGAAGCTCGCCGAGACCGTACACACGGCCGAGGTCCTCGCTGGAATGTGCATTCCAGCGAGGTTCTCGCTGGTTTTCAGCGAGAACCTCGGCCGTGTGTACGGCGGCTCACAGCAAGGGGGCGGAACGGACTAAAGTTTTTCTCTGTAAGTCCGTTTTATTTCACTGAACAATAAAAGAGGATTGCTCATAGCTGGATTAACTCTGTGTGGCAAGACTGGAAACAGATGATAGGAAATCTTATACTCTACATTGTGACAGCAAAAAATAAATAAAACATTTCGGGTTTACATCCACTTTAACCTCATGGAGAAAATATCCCATACCTTATATAAATATATATTATACTTTACATTTATATAATAAAACATGGGATTCTTGGTTTGAACACTCCAATATTGTTTTAGACCTATATACAGCTAACAATACACATATTGTAAAAAAAAAATAGGGGAATATTTTTATGTATATTTTGACATGTCAATAATTTTTTCTTCTATCTGAAAAAAAAAAGAAGAAAAAAAAAAAAAAGCTGCTTGCAGTTTGGCTTCAGTTGGAAGTGCCTGTAACCTGGTTTATTGTCTTGACACTGATCTGTATCATTACAGAACTTCAAAGTCTGAGAACCTTCACTACCCTACCGACTGTCACCCGGCCCCTCCCCCGCCCCCTGCGCAATGTGTCAGCCATAGAAGTGTGTGATGTTATCTCGGGTGAAATATCACTTTGCACCGGAGTGATCTGTGCCGATCATTTCTCAACAAGTGAATCTTCCCAGACACAGAGATGAATGACACCTGAGAAATATCGTCTTCTACTGTACGCCTCTCGTATTGCCCCGACATGCCCATACACATCGCTGCTACCCGCCAACCCATTACCCTGGAATGTTTTTCCTACAAGCAAGGGATTTTTTTTTTTTGGTTTCTATATATAACAGCTAAAAATGACTATCGTGATTGTAAAGCTTATATTTAATCATTATACCGGTGTATGTGTATATATATATATATAAGGACAGATTCTCGTAGATCTGCCCTTTAACAATGTAGCGTAGCTTACCCCCTTTACGCTACGCCTCTGCACTATTTACGGGCAAGTGCTGTATTCTCAAAGCACTTGTTCCGTAATTTGCGGCGGCGTAGCCTAAATGGGCTGGCGTAAGGCCGCGTAATTCAAAGTAGGAAGGAGGGGGGCGTGCTGTATTTAAATTAAGCGCGCCCACGCGCCGAACGAACTGCGCATGTGCCGGCCGTAAACGTAGCCCACTGCGCATGCTCCATAGTACGCCGCAAATACATTTTGACGGCAACGTAATTAACGTACAGCCCTATTCGCGACGAGTTACGTAAACGACGGATAAAACCAGACGCTGTCCCGACGTCCATACTTAACATGGTGTACGCCGGACCTACGCAAGGTTACCCCTCATATAGCAGGGGTAACCTTACGCTTACGCAAACTACGTAAACTACTACGATGAAGGGGCGCAAATACGTTCGGGAATTGGCGTATAACGCTCATTTGCATATTCGACGTAGACATTGACGGGAACGCCACCTAGCGGCCAGCGTAACATTGCAACTTAGATCCGATGGTGTAAGTGACTTATGCAAGTCGAATCTAAGCAAAATCTATGCGTAACTGATTCTAAGAATCAGTCTCATAGATACCCAGGGCCAGAAACAGAGATACGACGGCGTATCTGGAGATACACCGTTGTATCTCAGCTGAGAATCTGGCCCATAATATATATATATATATATATATATATATATATATACACACATACAGTTTCTCACAAAAGTAAGTACACCCCTCACATTTTTGTAACTATTTTCTTCTATCTTTTCATGTGACAACACTGAAGAAATGACACTTTTCTACAATGTTGTGTAGTGAGTGTGCAACTTGTATAACAGTGTAAATTTGCTGTATTAAAGGGCCCAGAGGTCCCCAGGGCCCTGGATGGCAGCATTTTTTTATTAAAGGCCCCCGCTTCTCAATTTCAGGCGGCAGCACCCCCCCCCCCCGGTTCTCTGCTTCAGGGGGCCCATGCCTGAAGCTGTGTAAGGGGCCCCATAATTCCTGATGGCGGCCCTGCACACAGCCATCTGTGTACACCCCTAAGTGAAAATTTCCAAATTGGGCCCAAAGTGTCAATATTGTGTGTGGCCGCCATTATTTTCCAGCACTGCCTTAACCCTCTTGGGTATGGAGCTCACCAGAGCTTCACAGGTTGCCACTGGAATCCTCTTCCCCTCCTCCATGACGACGTCACAGAGCTATTGGATGTTAGAGACCTTGGGCTAGATTCAGAGAGCCATTACGCCGGCGTTACAGGAAATGCGCGGCGTAAGTCTAAATCTGCGCATGCGTATCGATGCGCCGCATCCCCAAAACGATATACGCATGAAATTAAATTTTTTTCGACCGGCGTAATTTCGATAGACCGGCGCATCCGTGCACGCAAAACTGTGCTAGACACACCATTGATTTGCTAGGCAAATATGCAAATGAGGGAGTTACGGGGATCCACAAAAGTAAGTTGGTGCAGCGCAGGCTACGCGCTGTGCGTAACAGCTGCACGTCCTGAAATCTAAAATTAGTCCATATAAAAGGTGGTATAAAATTAGACAATCCGTCTACATGTCAGCTAAAACAACACTGTTAGTGAGGAGCTGAGCAGTCACACTTGCTGGACAACAATCTGTATGCCAACAGGCCAGGGGCATCCATGCTCATAGCTATACTACTGACTTTAGATGAGCAAAGAAGGAGGAGGGCACGGAGGAGGGCACGGGAGAGGATTTTTTTTTTCCAAAAACTTTTTATTTGCTTTTATAAACATTACAAAAAAATATACATACATATATACATCAATACATAACATACATACAAATTACATACAAATTACAAACACGGTCTCACTATCTTTCAATAGCCCTTTAAAACCTTGATGGATATAATAATCTAATCCGATACAATATTCTTATCTGATACAAGCCCCTCACTCTTCACTCTTCACGGGAGAGGATATATCACACACGCATAGACATCTTTGGAATGAGTGATTCTGAGGTGTCTCGCATCTTCAGATTCACCCCTCATGCCATCCTGGAATTAACCACAACCCTGCAGGAGCCCAACACCAGCCCAACACATGACACTACCCATGACACCCATGACAGCTACATATACAATCCTAGCCAAATCCCCAGAGATTTCGAACACAACATGTATGGGGACAGCTGGCTGGTTGGTGAGTGACATGGGTGGCAGGCATGACTGTCCCCCCCATGATGCTGAAATCACAAGTGGCACATGCATGACTAACATCCTCCTGTCTTATCCCTTCAAGGTGACTCTGCATATGCACTGGGACCCCATCTCATGACTCCTATGCGGAACCCCCCATGGCACCCTGTTGTATTCCCCCAACTTTGTATGTCAGATCATCGGTGCATGTTGCATGCAGCACAACTTCGCAGTGAGAAAGGGCCTGCAGATTGACATACGTGATGACCTGACCCCTGAACCAGACAATCCCCCCTAACCGAGGCTACCCCGTCTTCTGAGGGAAGAGCAGCCAGGAGACAGCTCACATTAGGCATCTTTGCACGTTAAACACACACATTAATCATGGCACAATGAGAATTCATGCATGCACACCACATGCGCACCACCCCTTTCCGACGTGAGCTGGAGCATGCGCACTGGGCTTTTTGCCCGGCCGGCGCATGCGCAGTTCGATCGACGCGGGGGCGCGCTTAATTTAAATACAAGCCGCCCCCTTTGGGCCTTACGCGGCCTTACGCTGGGCCATTTACTCTACGCATCCGCAAACTACAGAGCAAGTGCATGGAGAATACGGCACTTGCTCTGTTAAGTTGCGGCGGTGTAGTGTAAATGGCTTACGCTACGCCAGCGCGATTCTATGAGAATCTGGCCCACAGTATATATGGCTGTAATGCAAAGGTAGGCATAAATGTTTTATTGCTTTATGTTCAAATGGCACGTTAGTAGAGTGACTCTTCCTCTATAGTAACTTGCTTCTTCTTTTTTTATTGCAGGTAAATTATGGATTCCATGCAGAGTTCCAAGTTCTTGATGAAGGAGGGTGCAGGGTGTCCAACATCTGCAGAAGGCTACAGAATGTTTATAGAGGTGGCACCATTACGAAGAATCTTCAATGACAAGACGTTGCTCATCAATGGTGTCATCTCTTCATACATTCTGCACCCCTCCTTCATTAAAAACTTAAAGCAACACTAAAGTTAGATTCAAAAATAAAATAACAAACATGTTATACTTACCTCCACTGTGCAGTTCGTTTTGCACACAGTGGCCCCCGATCCACGTCTTCTGGGGTCCCTCGGCGGCTGTCATGGCTCCCCCTCCGCAAGAGCTTTCCATCTTCATGTATGCTTGCATGGTGGAAAGCTCTTGCAGGCACGCTTCCGTGATACAGCGGCGGGCATAGCCGCCGACTGTATCACTCGGCCCCGCCCCCGACGCGCCACGGCATTGGCTGTTAAAGACAGCAGCGCATACTAGCTCATTATGAAATACTTACCTTGAAACAAGGCTAGGGGAACTTACCAGGTCCACGCCGAGGGAGATGTCATGTGTATGGCTGGAGCGGCGATGACGTCACTCCTGCAAATGCGCGCGGGTGACTTCTGTCCGGCAAGGCCTGGCCGATAACTGGCCTTTAGCCGAAGATCCCCACTGCACATGCGCTGCTGCAGTCAGCGGCGCATTGCGAGGGGAATATGTCCTAAACCGTACAGGTTTAGGAGATATTCTTTATACAGTTAAGCCTTATTATAGGCTTACCTGTAAGTGAAAGTGGTAGTACAGAGTATACTACCACTTTAAGGTGAAAAAACATTTACCTTTACAACCCCTTTAAAGCGGAGTTCCACACAAAAAGTGAACCTCCGCTTTTCGGAACCCTCCCCCCCTCCGGTGTCACATTTGGCACATTTCAGGGGGGAGGGGGTGCAGATACCTGTCTAATACAGGTATTTGCACCCACTTCCGGGAATAGACTCCAGCGGCTCTGATAGGCTTTCCGAGTACAGCCCTCAGGCTTCCGAATACTTATCCTCGGTATGTACGGGGGGGCGTTCCTTAGATTAGACTGACAGGCATCTCAGCCAATCAGGTTCACCAGTTCTGGTTAGCGGTAACCTGATTAGCTGAATCGTCATTGAGGGCGGGAGAAGACATCGAGGGACGTGGAAGGAGGATGGCTGACCCCCAGAAAAATAAGTGCTGGGCGGGGGAGGGGCATTTTACAGGGCACAGCGGTGACAATTGGTACAGTGGCAGTGGCGACAATGGGCACAGTGGCAGTGGCATCAATGGGCAGAGTGGCGACAATTAAAGGGCACAGTGGCATCAATTGGCACAGTGGCGACAATTAAAGGGCACAGTGGCGACAATTAAAGGGCACAGTGGTGACAATTGACACAGTGGCGACAATTGATGGGCACAGTGGCTGCGTTTGATGGCATAGCACAGTGGTGACAATCGATGGCACAGTGGCTGCGTTTGATGGCATTGCACAGTGGTGACAATCGATGGCACAGTGGCTGCGTTTGATGGCATGGCACAGTGGCTGCGTTTGATGGCATGGCACAGTGGCTGCGTTTGATGGCATGGCACAGTGGTCACAATTGATGGCACGGTGACAATTGATGGCACAGTGGCTGCATTTGATGGGCCTAGTGGCTGCATTTGGTGGGCACAGTGGCTGCATTTGATGGGCACAGTGAGGCTGCAATTTTTTTTTTTCGTTTGTGAAAAATTGTGCATTGGGCACAACACAACACTTGCAACCCCTCCCAATAACTCCAATTGGAGCGCAACAAGGAGCCACGTGGAAATTATTGCATCAAAAATTGTTATTAGGCGCCCCTGTTAAACAGGGGCTGGAAAATTGTGCCTTGGGCACAATACAACACTTGCAACCCCTCCCAATAACTCCAATTGGAGCGCAACAAGGAGCCACGTGCAAATTATTGCATCAAAAATTGTTATTAAGCTCCCCTGTTAAACAGGGGCTGGAAAATTGTGCCTTGGGCACAACACAACACTTGCAACCCCTCCCAATAACTCCAATTGGAGCGCAACAAGGAGCCACGTGCAAATGATTGCATCAAAAATAGTTATTAAGCGCCCCTGTTAAACAGGGGCTGGAAAATTGTGCCTTGGGCACAATACAACACTTGCAACCCCTCCTAATAACTCCAATTGGAGCGCAACAAGGAGCCACGTGCAAATTATTGCAACAAAAATTGTTATTAGGCGCCCCTGTTAAACAGGGGCTGAAAAATTGTGCCTTAGGCACTGGTGGCGGAGCCCAGAAACACAACATTTCTTACTAGCTATCAGCAAGAAAAGTGAGGAGGAGAAGGATATTCCATCAGCAGCATAAGAGGACAGTCACTCAGCATCAGCAGTCTAAAAGAGATCCGACATTTCAACAAAAAATATATTATTCATTAATTTTAGCATCAGGTGCTTGGTAGCTGGTGTTGATCCAAGCCTGATTCATTTTGATGAAGGTCAGTCGATCAACAGAGCTGGTGGAGAGGCGCACCCTGTGATCAGTGACAAAGCCTCCAGCAGCACTGAATGTCTGTTCTAAAAGAACACTGGATGCAGGGCAAGCCAGTAGCTCAATTGCGTACTGGGCAAGCTCTGGCCAGTGATCCATCCTCAAGACCCAGTAAGCCAGAGGATTTTCGGTGGCGAAGGTGTCCAAGTCGGATCTTGCCCCTAGGTATTCCCGGACCATGTAAAGCAGACGCTGGCGATGGTTGCTGGAACCGGTCAGACCATGGGGCTGCGGACTAAAAAACTGCCTGAACGCATCGGTCAGACGACCACCTTCTCCACCGCCCCTTCTGTGACTCACCGAAGCCTCAGCAAGACGTTGTCCAGAGCCAGGTTTTGGTAATCCCCCCGGTTCTGGGAACGTATTGCACAGACCCTTCTGCAAGGCCTCCCGCAGAAGTTTCATCTTCTGCTCCCTCTGCGGTCCGCAACCTTACTCTTGTAACGTGGATCAAGGAGAGTCGCCAGCCAGTAATGATCCCTCTCCTTAATAGCACGTACACGAGGATCCTTACGCAGGCTTTGCAGAATCAGGGAGGCCATGCAGCGTAGGTTTGCTGAGGCATTCGGGCCACAGTCCTCTGGGTCACTGAGGACGACAGGATCCACAGGCACCTCATCCCAGCCACGTAAAACTCCACGTGCTCCTTGGGACTGTAAATGATCCCTTGAAGACTGCTGCTGCTGAGTGCTAGGCTCCACCTCCATGCTGCTGATACAATCCTCCTCCTCCTCCTCCTCCTCATCCTCTTCCTGTGTGCTAGGTGGGCAAGCAGGACCACTGTCTGGGTAAAGGGGGCCTTGAGAGGTAAGGAAGTCCTCCTCTTCCTCCCTCTGTTCTGCCTCAAGGGCCCTGTCCATTATTCCACGTAGCGTGTGCTCCAACATGTGAATAAGAGGGACAGTCTCACTGATGCATGCACTGTCACTGCTCACCATCCTCGTGGCCTCCTCAAATGGTGACAGGACAGTGCATGCATCCCTGATCAAAGCCCACTGGCGTGGTGAAAAAAAACCTAGCTGCCCTGACCCAGTTGTGCTGCCATATTGGCACAGGTACTCATTGATGGCCCGCTGCTGCGTGTGCAGCCGCTGCAGCATGGCCAACGTTGAGTTCCATCTGGTGGGCATGTCACAAATTAGGCGGTTCTTGGGCAGGTTGTATTCCCTTTGGAGGTCAGTCAGCCGGGCATTATATGACCTCCGAAAATGCACACAGACTTTCCTGGCCTGCTTCAGGACATCCTGCAAGCCCGGGTACCTGCCCAAGAACCGCTGCACCACCAAATTGAGGACATGCGCAAAACAGGGCACGTGGGTGAGTTTTCCCTGTCGCAGGGCAGAGAGGAGGTTGGTGCTATTATCGCTGACCACCATTCCAGGCTTCAGCTGGCGTGGCGTCAACCACCTCTCAGCCTGACCCTGCAGAGCTGAGAAAATCTCTTCCCCAGTGTGGCTCCTGTCTCCCAAGCACACCAGCTCTAGCACCGCATGGCATCTCTTGGCCTGCATTCCTGCGTATCCCCTCGTACGCCTACGGAGCACGGCTGGTTCAGAGAAAACATCCCCACAGGAAGAGGCCACAGAGGAAGAAGAAGAGGAGGGGGTGGAGGAAAGAGGTGTGTCACAAGCAGTAGTATTTTTTTGGAGGCGTGGTGGCGGAACAACCTCCAAAACTACTGGACCTTGCCCTGCGTCCTTCCCAGCTGCCAGCAGAGTCACCCAATGCGCCGTAAAAGACAGGTAACGTCCCTGTCCATGCCTGCTGGACCATGAGTCAGCGATAATATGCACCTTACCATTGACCGCCCTGTCCAGCGAGGCATGGACATTGCCTTCCACATGCTGGTAGAGAGCCGGAATAGCCTTCCGTGAGAAAAAGTGGCGTTTTGGTACTTGCCACTGAGGTACTGCACATTGCACAAACTCACGGAAGGGGGCAGAATCTACCAACTGAAAAGGCAGCAGTTGAAGTGCTAGCAATTTCGCTAAGCTAGCATTCAACTGCTGGGCATGTGGATGGCTGGGATTGTACTTCTTTCGGCGCTGCAGCAGCTGGGGCAGGGAAATTTGCCTGGTACTATCAGTAGATTGACCGCTACTACTAGCTTGTGACACACCTATTTCTACACCTTCACTGCAGGCTTCAGAAAGGACTGGGGGTCTACTGGGGTTTGAGGTCCCAGAAGGGCAAGGGGGGTACGCTTTTGTCTTTGGTGTGGGTCTTTCTGGTGTGCTTGCCAACGAGCTGCATGGCAGGTCGACATATGTCTGGACAAGCATGTGGTACCCAGGCGGTTGATGTTTTGGCCATGCGAGATACGCTTGCGACATAAGTTGCAAATAGCAAAGGTACGATCTTGTGGACATGTTTCAAAAAAGGCCCACACCAAAGAACTTTTGCTGTACCGGTCAGACACAGTAGCGCCATGCACAAGCGCCGTAGATGTGCGCTGTAATGCAGTGGGTGTGACCTTAAGCTGACCCCTGGAGGGCATCCTGCCTCTTTGGAGAGTGCCTGTGCCTCGTCGTCCTCCTCCTCCTCCTCTCTCCTATCAGGCACCCAGGTAGAGTCAGTGACCTCATCATCCCCTCCCTCCTCATCACTGTCAACAACCTGGCAGTATGCTCCAGCTGGGGGAACATCATCACTGACAAATTGCTGTCCCTCTCGGCCACCCCCTCTCCCTGGGCTCACATCAATAGCTTCCTCTATCAGTGTTCCGTCATCGGAGTCTACAAAACGCTGCGCATCTTCCTGCAGCATGTACCCCACACTGTGTTGAAACAGTTCGGGGGACTCCTCAGGAGGACATGGTGGTACTAGGGAAGTATTGTGTGAAGCCATTGTGCAGAGGGAAGAGGACGCCTTGGCAGCTGCTTTGCCAGATAAACTTTGATCTGTCTGTGTGAGAGAGGATGAGGAGGATGAGGACGGCTTGGTCATCCACTCTACTAATTCCTCTGCATGTTGAGGTTCAACACGGCCAGCTACCGAAAAGAGTGACGAGCGGCCACGGCCACGGGCTGAAGAGGATGCACCACATCCACTACCAGCGTTACCTCTACATGCAGAGCCTGCTTGCCCTCCTGACTCTCTGCCTCTCTTTGTTCTCCTTCCAGACATATTGAAGTGCTCAGGTGGTATGTAACAGCACAAGCGGAGTGACACCAAATGCGCTCAGGTGATATATAACAGCACGCGTACAGTGGCACTACCTGCGCTCAGGTGGTATATAGGAGCACACGTACAGTGGCACTATCTCTGCTCAGGTGGTATATAGCAGCACACGTACAGTGGCACTATCTGTGCTCAGGTGGTATATAGGAGCACACGTACAGTGGCACTATCTGTGCTCAGGTGGTATATAGCAGCACACGTACAGTGGCACTATCTGTGCTCAGGTGGTATATAGGAGCACACGTACAGTGGCACTAACTGTGCTCAGGTGGTATATACCAGCACACGTACAGTGGCACTAACTGCGCTCAGGTGGTATATAGGAACCCACGTACAGTGGCACTATCTGTGCTCAGGTGGTATATAGGAGCACATGTACAGTGGCACTATCTGTGCTCAGGTGGTATATAGGAGCACACTCACAGTGGCACTACCTGCGCTCAGGTGGTATATAGGAGCACACGTACAGTGGCACTACCTGCGCTCAGGTGGTATATAGCAGCACACGTACAGTGGCACTAACTGCGCTCAGGTGGTATATAGGAGCACACGTACAGTGGCACTATCTGCGCTCAGGTGGTATATAGCAGCACACGTACAGTGGCACTATCTGCGCTCAGGTGGTATATAGCAGCACACGTACAGTGGCACTATCTGTGCTCAGGTGGTATATAGCAGCACACGTACAGTGGCACTATCTGTGCTCAGGTGGTATATAGCAGCACACGTACAGTGGCACTATCTGTGCTCAGGTGGTATATAGCAGCACACGTACAGTGGCACTATCTGTGCTCAGGTGGTATATAGGAGCACACGTACAGTGGCACTATCTGTGCTCAGGTGGTATATAGCAGCACACGTACAGTGGCACTATCTGTGCTCAGGTGGTATATAGCAGCACACGTACAGTGGCACTATCTGTGCTCAGGTGGTATATAGCAGCACACGTACAGTGGCACAATCTGTGCTCAGGTGGTATATAGCAGCACACGTACAGTGGCACTATCTGTGCTCAGGTGGTATATAGGAGCACACGTACAGTGGCACTATCTGTGCTCAGGTGGTATATAGCAGCACACGTACAGTGGCACTATCTGTGCTCAGGTGGTATATAGCAGCACACGTACAGTGGCACTATCTGTGCTCAGGTGGTATATAGCAGCACACGTACAGTGGCACTATCTGTGCTCAGGTGGTATATAGCAGCACACGTACAGTGGCACTATCTGTGCTCAGGTGGTATATAGGAGCACACGTACAGTGGCACTATCTGTGCTCAGGTGGTATATAGGAGCACATGTACAGTGGCACTATCTGTGCTCAGGTGGTATATAGGAGCACACTCACAGTGGCACTACCTGCGCTCAGGTGGTATATAGGAGCACACGTACAGTGGCACTACCTGCGCTCAGGTGGTA
The DNA here is from genome assembly GCA_029574335.1 of Rana kukunoris. Classification (NCBI taxonomy): domain Eukaryota; kingdom Metazoa; phylum Chordata; class Amphibia; order Anura; family Ranidae; genus Rana; species Rana kukunoris. Next base: position 469,845,677 of record CM056053.1, on the reverse strand, counting down.
TATAGCAGCACACGTACAGTGGCACTAACTGCGCTCAGGTGGTATATAGGAGCACACGTACAGTGGCACTATCTGCGCTCAGGTGGTATATAGCAGCACACGTACAGTGGCACTATCTGCGCTCAGGTGGTATATAGCAGCACACGTACAGTGGCACTATCTGTGCTCAGGTGGTATATAGCAGCACACGTACAGTGGCACTATCTGTGCTCAGGTGGTATATAGCAGCACACGTACAGTGGCACTATCTGTGCTCAGGTGGTATATAGCAGCACACGTACAGTGGCACTATCTGTGCTCAGGTGGTATATAGGAGCACACGTACAGTGGCACTATCTGTGCTCAGGTGGTATATAGCAGCACACGTACAGTGGCACTATCTGTGCTCAGGTGGTATATAGCAGCACACGTACAGTGGCACTATCTGTGCTCAGGTGGTATATAGCAGCACACGTACAGTGGCACAATCTGTGCTCAGGTGGTATATAGCAGCACACGTACAGTGGCACTATCTGTGCTCAGGTGGTATATAGGAGCACACGTACAGTGGCACTATCTGTGCTCAGGTGGTATATAGCAGCACACGTACAGTGGCACTATCTGTGCTCAGGTGGTATATAGCAGCACACGTACAGTGGCACTATCTGTGCTCAGGTGGTATATAGCAGCACACGTACAGTGGCACTATCTGTGCTCAGGTGGTATATAGCAGCACACGTACAGTGGCACTATCTGTGCTCAGGTGGTATATAGCAGCACACGTACAGTGGCACTATCTGTGCTCAGGTGGTATATAGCAGCACACGTACAGTGGCACTATCTGTGCTCAGGTGGTATATAGCAGCACACGTACAGTGGCACTATCTGTGCTCAGGTGGTATATAGCAGCACACGTACAGTGGCACTATCTGTGCTCAGGTGGTATATAGCAGCACACGTACAGTGGCACTATCTGTGCTCAGGTGGTATATAGCAGCACACGTACAGTGGCACTATCTGTGCTCAGGTGGTATATAGGAGCACACGTACAGTGGCACTATCTGTGCTCAGGTGGTATATAGCAGCACACGTACAGTGGCACTATCTGTGCTCAGGTGGTATATAGGAGCACACGTACAGTGGCACTAACTGTGCTCAGGTGGTATATACCAGCACACGTACAGTGGCACTAACTGTGCTCAGGTGGTATATAGGAGCACACGTACAGTGGCACTATCTGTGCTCAGGTGGTATATAGGAGCACACGTACAGTGGCACTATCTGTGCTCAGGTGGTATATAGCAGCACACGTACAGTGGCACTATCTGTGCTCAGGTGGTATATACCAGCACACGTACAGTGGCACTATCTGTGCTCAGGTGGTATATAGGAGCACACGTACAGTGGCACTATCTGTGCTCAGGTGGTATATAGCAGCACACGTACAGTGGCACTATCTGTGCTCAGGTGGTATATAGCAGCACACGTACAGTGGCACTATCTGTGCTCAGGTGGTATATAGGAGCACACGTACAGTGGCACTATCTGTGCTCAGGTGGTATATAGGAACCAGCACACGTACAGTGGCACTAACTGTGCTCAGGTGGTATATAGCAGCACACGTACAGTGGCACTATCTGTGCTCAGGTGGTATATAGCAGCACACGTACAGTGGCACTATCTGTGCTCAGGTGGTATATAGGAGCACACGTACAGTGGCACTATCTGTGCTCAGGTGGTATATAGGAGCACACGTACAGTGGCACTATCTGTGCTCAGGTGGTATATAGCAGCACACGTACAGTGGCACTATCTGTGCTCAGGTGGTATATAGCAGCACACGTACAGTGGCACTATCTGTGCTCAGGTGGTATATAGCAGCACACGTACAGTGGCACTATCTGTGCTCAGGTGGTATATAGGAGCACACGTACAGTGGCACTATCTGTGCTCAGGTGGTATATAGGAGCACACGTACAGTGGCACTATCTGTGCTCAGGTGGTATATAGGAGCACACGTACAGTGGCACTAACTGTGCTCAGGTGGTATATACCAGCACACGTACAGTGGCACTATCTGTGCTCAGGTGGTATATAGGAGCACACGTACAGTGGCACTATCTGTGCTCAGGTGGTATATAGGAGCACACGTACAGTGGCACTATCTGTGCTCAGGTGGTATATAGGAGCACACGTACAGTGGCACTATCTGTGCTCAGGTGGTATATACCAGCACACGTACAGTGGCACTATCTGTGCTCAGGTGGTATATAGGAGCACACGTACAGTGGCACTATCTGTGCTCAGGTGGTATATAGGAGCACACGTACAGTGGCACTATCTGTGCTCAGGTGGTATATAGGAGCACACGTACAGTGGCACTATCTGTGCTCAGGTGGTATATAGCAGCACACGTACAGTGGCACTATCTGTGCTCAGGTGGTATATAGGAGCACACGTACAGTGGCACTAACTGTGCTCAGGTGGTATATAGGAACCCACGTACAGTGGCACTATCTGTGCTCAGGTGGTATATAGGAGCACACGTACAGTGGCACTATCTGTGCTCAGGTGGTATATAGCAGCACACGTACAGTGGCACTATCTGTGCTCAGGTGGTATATAGGAGCACACGTACAGTGGCACTATCTGTGCTCAGGTGGTATATAGGAGCACACGTACAGTGGCACTATCTGTGCTCAGGTGGTATATAGCAGCACACGTACAGTGGCACTATCTGTGCTCAGGTGGTATATAGGAGCACACGTACAGTGGCACTATCTGTGCTCAGGTGGTATATACCAGCACACGTACAGTGGCACTAACTGCGCTCAGGTGGTATATAGGAGCACACGTACAGTGGCACTATCTGTGCTCAGGTGGTATATAGGAGCACACGTACAGTGGCACTAACTGTGCTCAGGTGGTATATAGGAGCACACGTACAGTGGCACTATCTGTGCTCAGGTGGTATATACCAGCACACGTACAGTGGCACTAACTGCGCTCAGTTGGTATATAGGAGCACACGTACAGTGGCACTATCTGTGCTCAGGTGGTATATAGGAGCACACGTACAGTGGCACTATCTGTGCTCAGGTGGTATATAGGAGCACACGTACAGTGGCACTATCTGTGCTCAGGTGGTATATACCAGCACACGTACAGTGGCACTATCTGTGCTCAGGTGGTATATAGGAGCACACGTACAGTGGCACTATCTGTGCTCAGGTGGTATATACCAGCACACGTACGGTGACCCCAAATGCGCTCAGGTGGTATGTCACAGCACACGTACGGTGACCCCAAATGCGCTCAGGTGGTATGTCACAGCACACGTACGGTGACCCCAAATGCGCTCAGGTGGTATGTCACAGCACACGTACGGTGACCCCAAATGCGCTCAGGTGGTATATCACAGCACACGTACGGTGACCCCAAATGCGCTCAGGTGGTATGTCACAGCACACGCACAGTCAGAGCGACGGCATTTCTGTGCAATTCAATAGCCCACTTGCATTAACAGCAACTGCCTTTCTGCGCAAATAAATAGCACACATGCAGTAACAGTTAATGCGTCTATGTGCAATTAACTAACACGTGTACACTAACACGTTAGAGCATCAAGCACAATCTCCTGCCTGACAGATACTAATAGCAGAACTAGCTAAGCTATACAGTTTATAAATATATTGACAACTCCTAGGGATGTGAATATATTCTCTACAAACTGTACATTTAACTATACTAACTAGTAGCCTCCCTGATCTATCTATCTATCTATCTGAAAAGACACTGTAGGGTAGATTCACATAGATCAGCGGATCTTTTGATCCGCGTGATCTATCTTTTTTACGATCCGCCTGCGCCAGTTTTTGAGGCAAGTGCTGTATTCAGAAAGCACTTGCCTCGTAAGTTGCCCTGGTGGATCGTAACTCCCCGGGCGGAATGCAAATTCTGCGGCTAGGGGGAGTTTACTATTTAAATCACGCGCGTCCCCGCGCCGATCGTACTGCGCATGCGCCGCCGGCTAAATTTCCCAGCGTGCATTGCCTCAAATGATGTCGCAAGGACGTCATTGTTTTCGACATTAATGCTATTAACGTATGGCCGTATTCCCGAACGACTTACGTAAACGACGTAAAAAATTCAAAATTCGACGCGGGAACGACGGCCATACTTAACATAGGATACGCTGCACTTACCCCGCATATAGCAGGGGTAACGATCCGCCGGAAAAAGCCGAACGCAAACGGCGTAAAAAAAAAACCGACGGCCGGGCGTTCGTTTCAGAATCGGCGGTTCTCCTCATTTGCATATTCGTCGTGTATAGTAATAGAAGCGCCACCTAGCGGACGGCGGGAGATTGCAGCCTAAGATCCGACAGTGTAACTCACTTACACCAGTCGGCTCTAAGGGAGATCTATGCGGAACCTGATTTGAGGAATCAGCCGCACAGATCCGAGCGTCGGATCTCACAGATACGACGGTGTATCAGTAGATACACCGTCGTATCTCTATGTGAATCTACCCCTGTGTCTCTATCTATCTATCTCTCTCTCTCTCTCTGTCTGTCTGACTTCTCTCTCTGAAAGCAAGCCGGAACATACTACACAAGGCCGGGAGGCGGCCTTTTATAGTGTGGGGCGTGTGCTAAAGCCCTGAGCCCTAATTGGCCAAAGCACCCAGGCTTTGGCCAATTAGGTCTCTTAGTTTTTTGGGCGCTGTGATTGGCCAAGCATGCGAGGTCATGGTGCATGCTTGGCCAATCATCAGCGCGCAACGCCGCAGTGAATTATGGGCCGTTGCGCGTCATTCGAATTTGGCGCGAATAACCCGATTTGTTCGTTTTCGACGAACAATCGAACGGCCGATGTTCGATGCGAACATGTGTTCGCATCGAACGCGAAGCTCATCCCTAGTAATCACATAGTTATACAAAACACATAATACTAGGAGACGCCTTCTCAGGATAGTTCCCCCCCAATGGATACCAAACAGCTCAATAATATTGTTCCAAAGTAACTTAAAAAATAATTGGACTGCTGGGGTGAGTCCTGCTGCGGGAGCACTGATTATATAAAAAGCATATATACAGTATATATACAGTATACTGTATATATATATCACATTTTGGCAGCCCCTTACACAGCTTTTTGGGCAGCTATCACAAATTTTGGGGCCCCTTACACAGCTTTTCTCTCTCCTGCCGCAAGTTAAAGGTGGGGGGGGGGGTCAGACGGAAAAAAAAATGTAAACCAAAAAAAATGGGGGGGGCATGCCCCTGCCGCGAGTTTCGTTTCTAAAGGTGGAGGGGGGTCAATCAAAAAAAAAGCAGGGGGGGGGTGCCCTTACAGTTGTAATGCCTGTTCCCCTCTGATATACACACACACACACAAAGTCGCTGGAACGTGAAGTGATGGGAGTGGATGCTGTTACCCCCCCCCCCCCCCCCCCAATTGCAGGTTTTTCCCCGGGCTTACCGTCTCTGCCGGTTCGCCTGAGAAATGTTCCGACAGTGCGGCCGGCTGGCCACACAGGCGATCAAAGAGTAGATTTGCTTTGATCACCTCTATGGCCTTTGGAGGACCGGGGCTACATCATGACATCACTTCTGGTCCAGGCTGCAAGCAAACACGTTTTTTTTTCTTTTTACATCAAAAGATCAAAAACATATTTATTTATTTTATCTTTTGCATTTAAAGGTAAAGGTGATATTTGGGGTCTTTTTGACCCCTGATCTCTCCAAAAAGAGGACCTGTCATCCATTATTTATATTCCAAGGGATGTTTACATTCCTTGTATTTAGGAATAAAAGTGATAAAAAAAAAAAATTAATGATTGCCGACTCTGGGCCAGATTCTCATATAATTTCGCTGGCGTAGCGTAAGCCATTTACACTACGCCGCCGCAACGTAACAGAGCAAGTGCCGTATTCTCCATGCACTTGCTCCGTAGTTTGCGGAGGCGTAGTGTAAATGGCCCAGCGTAAGGCCGCGTAATTCAAAGGGGGCGGCTTGTATTTAAATTAAGCGTGCCCCCGCGTCGATCGAACTGCGCATGCGCCGGCCGGGGAAAAAGCCCAGTGCGCATGCTCCAGCGTCGTTGAAACCGACGTCAAAACGATGTGATCGTCACTACGCAATGCCCTATTCGCGAACGAGTTAGTAAAACGACGTAAGCGACGGAAAAAGCCGACGCTGACCCGACGCCATACTTAACATGGCATCCGACTGCACCCGACGGCATCCAACGGTACTGCGTAAGGTTACCCCTCATATTAGCAGGGGTAACCTTACGCGGACGAAAACGACGTACGCGACGACGGGGCGGCGTAAAAGCGTTCGGGAATCTGCGTAGTAGCCTCATTTGCATAGGCAAATGAGAAAACAACGTAAAGGCCACCTAGTGGCCGGAGTTGTCATTACAACTACGATCCGCAAGTGTAATTGTATTACACTTGTCGGATCTTCAGGCGTATCTATGCCAAAGTGATTCAAGGAATCACTCGCATAGATACTTGGCAAAAAAAACGGCGATACGACGGGGTATCTGAGTAGCTGGCCCTATATACGTTGGCAGAATGGCACGGACAGGAAAATTTACGTATATTTACGTCACTTTGAAATTGCCGCCGTGTGCCTGTCGTGAGCTCTGTGACCGTGCCCGCGGAACTAAGCAGTCTGCCGGTGTCCTACAATCGGGTCACAGAACTGCAGAACGGGGAGAGGCCAGTGTAAACTGCCTAGTGACAGGACACTGATTGTCTGTTCCCTCTCATTGGAAGCAGCGATCAGTGACGTGTAACTCATAGCCACGCCCCCTAACAGTTAGAATTACCCCCTAGGACACACTTAACCCCTTCCTCGCCCCCTATTGGTTAACCCCTTCACTGCCAGTCACATTTATACAGCAATCAGTTCCTTTTTTTTTTTTAAAAACGTAGAGGTGATGAAATACCACCAAAAGAAAGCTCTATTTGTGGGGAAAAAAGGACGCCAATTTTGTTTGGGAACCAATAATCGCAAAAAGTGACCTGGTCATTTGACAAAAAACAATTTAAAGCGTCCCAATGCCTTTGTGCTCGCACGCAGAAACAAACGCATGCGTAAGTCGGTAAACGGTATTTGCACTACACATCTAAGGGTATCACTGCAAACTTTAGAGTGAGAGCAATAAATCTAGCGCTAGACCTCCTCTGTAACTCCAAACAAGTAACCTGTAAAGGCGGTTAACCAGTTAAGGACCCCCGCACGCCTATGTACGTCCACAACATGGCTCGTACAGGCACAAGGGCGTAAATTTACGTCCTCGCCTTAGTGCGGTTCGGGGGTCCCATCGGGACCCCCTCCGCGGCGTGCGGCGGTCCCCCTGGCTCTGGGAGCGATCGCCGACGAGCGGGCGGATGTCCGTGTTTTCCGCCCCCCCCGCGATCGCTCCCAGCCAATGGGAGCGCGCTCCCAGCCTGTCACTTCCTCCTCCTGTGTTTACACAGGAAGGAGGAAATGATGTATTCTCTCATCGCAGCGCTGTTTCCCAGCGCTGCTGATGAGAGAAGACATGACAAGTAAGTGTGCACCAACACAACACTGACACACACTCACATAGGCATATTAACCCCTTGTGATCGCCCCCCCCACCCCCCTGTCACAGTGTTACTGAATGCAGTGATTTAATCACTGCATTTAGTGTCAGTGTGACAGGCAGTGTAAAAAACAGTTAGTGTTAGGTTCAGGATAGCCCCCCCACCCCCCCTAATAAAGTTTTAACCCCCTGATCACCGCCCTAGTTAACCCTTTCACTCCCTATTGCCAGCGTCACTAAGCGATCATTTTTCTGATCGCTGTATTAGTGTCGCTGTTCCCGCTAGGTAGCTATTTTTTTTATTACGATTTTTTTTTTTTACTAAAGACATGTGGCTAAATAAATTTTGGCCTAAATGTTTTACTAAAATTTAGTTTATTTGATTTTTTTTATAACAAATAGTAAAAAAATAGTGATTTTTTTCAAAATTGTCGCTCTATTTTAGTTTATAGCGCAAAAAATAAAAATCGCAGAGGCGATCAAATACCACCGAAAGAAAGCTCTATTTGTGGGAAGAAAAGGACGCAAATTTTGTTTGGGAGCCACGTCGCACGACCGCGCAATTGTCTGTTAAAGCGACGCAGCGCCGAATTGTAAAAACACCTTGGGTCATTTAGCAGCGTAAGTGTCCGGGTCTTAAGTGGTTAAAGGGTCGCCTGTGGAGATTTTTAAGTACCGTAGTTTATCGCAATTTTAGTGTGACATTATAGTTATCTATTTACTCGGCGTAACATCATCTTTCACATTACACAAAAAAATTGGGGTAACTATTGTGTTTTTTAAAAATATTGGCTACACTGGGGGCATACTTTTTCCCCATAGCCACTCCTTTTGTCTGGATGAAGTATTCTCCTTTGTGCCAAAAATAATTAAGGCTCATGGCTAGTCTTAAACCTTCTATAATGCATTGTATCTGTTCCTGTTTCAATTCAGTTTGGTTATGTAAAGCCCATTGGACCCCTTGGATGCCGTCTTCCTGTACTATATTCCTGTACTTCTATGAGCGCATCGAGGCCTTTGGGTAATGACTGCGCTCCCAAAAAGTATTTTTATAAATAAATAAATATTTGTGTATAGCGAATTCACATTCCACATAACCAGGATATCAGTTACTTCTGTCTTAACGTTTTTGCGGAAACCAATCCATAGACGCTTTTACCAATAATAGGTAGAAGAATACGTATCGGCCTAAACTGAGGAAAAACATTTTTTTTATATCTTTTATGGGGGATATTTATTATAGCAAAAAGTAAAAAATATTGAATTTTTTTCAAAACTGTCTCTCTATTTTTGTTTTATAGCGCAAAAAAATAAAAACCGCGGAGGTGATCGAATACCACCAAAAGAAAGCTCTATTTGTGGAAAAAAAAAGGACGCCAATTTTGTTTGGGATCCACGTCGCACGACCGCGCCATTGTCAGTTTAAGCGACGCAGTGCCGAATCGCAAAAAGGGGCCTGGTCCTTTACCTGCATATTGGTCTGGGTCTTAAGTGGCTAAAATGAATAAATATAACAATGACGTGTGTAGACAACAGATGCTCTTTACAGCCGGACACCAGCAATCCACGACCGATCGTCCTGCCAGGCTGGAGCACTGCGGCTCTTTCTGTCTCGGTGGGACTGGCGGCAGCTGTAACTCATAAACAGGTGGAAGCAGAAACTTGTGGCCCCCCACACACGATGTGATGGAGCGGGGACCCGTGAAGGATGTTCCAGGCAACGTCTCCTGCCTAAATGTTCACCGCACTACATTCTTCTCCAGCAGATCAATGTCTGCCGTGATTAATGAGCCCAACAAGCGTGCCATGCGTGCCATGCTGGATATACAGACCCAATGTGCTCACAACAATAAAGTATACACAGGCCAGACTGGAAGGAGGAGGACGGGATTCCTCCTGCAGGTACAGGATTATGGAGATCCCAGGAAAGATCTCACATGTTACTTGTTACATTCCACCTGACAAATAAAGAATGTCGTCTATAGATCAACACTTATCTGATGACATCACAATCACTGAGAAAAAAATGATTGAGACATTAACCACTTGCTTACTGGGCACATACACCCCCCTACTGCCCAGGTGAAATTTCAGCTTCCGGCACTGCGTTGCTTTAGCTGACAATTGCGCGGTCGTGCGACGTGGCTCCCAAATAAAATTGGCGTCCTTTTTTCCCCACAAGTAGAGCTTTCTTTTGGTGGTATTTGATCACCTCTGCCTTTTTTATTTGTTGCACTATAAACAAAAAAAGAGCAATATTTTTTACTTGTTGCTATAATAAATAGCCCATTTTTTTTCTCAGTTTAGGCCGATACGTATTCTCCTACATATTTTTGGTAAAAAAAACAAAAAAAAAACGCAATAAGTGACTGGTTTGCGCAAAAGTTATAGCGCTTACAAAATAGGGGACAGAATTATTATTATTTTTTATTATTTTTTTTTTTACTAGTAATAGCGGCGATCTGCGATTTTTTTTGGGACATTATGTCAGACACTTTTGACACATTTTTGACGCCATTCACATTTATACAGCGATCAGTACTATAAAAATGCACCAATTACTGTATAAATGTGACTGGCAGTGAAGGGGTTAACACTAGGGGGTGAGGGAGGGGTTAACTGGGTACCCTGCATTGTGTTTCTAACTGTGGGGGGAGGGAGGGTGACTGGGGGAGGTGACCGATTGTGTCCCTATGTACAAGGGACACAGATCGGTCTCCTCTCTCCCTGACAGGACATGGATCTGTGTGTTTACACACACAGATCCACGTCCTTGTCCTGTAACCGCCGATCGCGAGTGCCTGGAGGACATCACAGCCGCCAGGCACGCGCATTGGCATGTCAGCGATGTGGCAGGCACGCGCGCCACCCGCGGCGCTCGCGCACCCCCCCAGTGGCCCGGAGGAGCGGAGGCCAGAGATTTAGAACCACCCTGCGGCCGTATATAGTCGTGCGGTTGTCAGGAAGTGGTTAAAGTGGACCGAGCATCAGACAGATGTATTTAAGTAATGTGTCACTTCCAGGTAAAAATTACTTCTCAGTTCTCCCCCAACAATGCACCTGCTTTACCCAGAAGGACAGAGCCATGTTGTTCAGGCATCATCCCGGGTCATCATCCACTGTATTTCCAGGATGGGAGATGCTGGATCAGAGACGACACAAAGTTCACAATTGTCTAATACTTATTAGTGTAAAACCTTAACACCTTGGGGATACGGTGAATGCTGACATCCCAGCATTCGCCGCTCTATCCCGCGCATGTGCAGTGTTGACAGCGAGCGTCGCCGTCAACACTACACAGTTGCCATCATTGTCGGCGTACTGAGAAGGTCATGCCCCGTTGTGACGACATACACCTTTTCGATTCGAATTCGATTCAAATTTCGTTTGCTTTATTTTTAAATTCGTTAATTTTGTTATTCGGAATTTCGGATGCATCCGAATTTCCGAATAATGAAAAATTTGTCCGAATTCGAATTTGTAACAAAACTAAATGCACATGTCTAGTAAGTAAAAAAAAAAACGATGGATTATACATACAGGATGGCTAATGGTATGACAAAGACAAAGTTGACATTTAGGGTGAACCACCGCTTTAATGAGAGGGCACACCTGGGCACTGCCCAAGGGCCCCAGCTGCCTGGAAGGGGCCCCTGCACTTTCCCCAAAGCAGCTGGTCCTTGAGCCCACACTGCCCTGAAATTGGGGGCCCCATGATGGCCATGAGAGTGATAGATGCACAGGGGATGCAGTCTGCCTCCTACCTACTTGATGTCTGTTTACTTGCACTGTCATCGTTGTAGGGGCCCCAGAGCTTTACTTTGCCTGGGGGCCCATGATGCTATTAGGGCGGCTCTGCCCAGACGTATCAGTTTAGTCATTTTTAAAAAGAGCAATTTGATCGCCATCACGTAATTTGTTTTGCGGCTTCCGGAGGAGAACAGTCCCACATCCTCCAATGAGGCTTCCTGTCTACCTTCAGATCCTCACCCCCCCAAGCCAAGATTATGAGCTGAAGATCACGAGCCGCGGGATTAGCTTTATTGGGGATCAGGTGTTGAAAGGTGTTGAAGGTTGAAGACGCAATCCTCAGACAAGTCCGAACCCATCAGGAGAAAAGCATCTGAAATTCCATCGATGTACCAACTGGGTGGAAGAGGGTCCCGAGCTTCAGCTGCAGAGCCCACCAGTCAGGAGGATTTCATGATCCTTTCTTCAAAGCCCAGTTGAGCTTTAACTACGAGGCCCCATTTATGACTTTGCGCTTCAGTACTGCACGCGTTACTGCAACACGTGTTGCTGCATTGCAGTGTAATTATCTACATGACCTCCAGAAAATCTACCCCCCCCTTCATGACCATGATTTTTTTTTTGCGATACAGCATTGCGTAAATTTAACTGCCAATTGCACGGTCGTGCGACGCTGTACCCAAATGAAATTTTTTTAATTTTTCCCCCACAAAAAGAGCTTTTTTTTTGGTGGTATTTGATCACCTCTGCGGGTTTTTTTTATAAACAAAATAGGACCCACCCATTAAAAAAAAAAAAACTTTCTCTACTTTCTGCTTTAACCACTTCACCTTCGGGAAGATTTACCCCCCTTCATGACTAGGGATGAGCTTCGAGTTCGAGTAGAACTCATGTTCGACTCGAACATTGCCTGTTCGCCAAACAGCAAACTATTTGGGGTGTTTGCGGCAAGTTCGTGTGAACTTTAGAACCCTGTTAAAGTCTATGGGACTCGAAGGTTTGAAATCTAAAGTACTCATTTTAGAGGGTAATATGCAAGTTATTGTAATAAAAAGTGTTTGGGGACCTCGCTCCTGCCCCAGGGGACATGTATCAATGCAGAAATGGTTTTAAAAACTGCAGTTTTTTTGGCAGCAGTGATTTTATTAATTCCTTTAAGTGAAACAATAAAAGTGAAATATTCCTTTAACCACTTAAGACCCGGACCAAAATGCTGCTAAAGGACCTTGCCCCTTTTTGCGATTCGGCACTGTGTCGTTTTAACTGACAATTGCGCGGTCGTGCAACGTGGCTCCCAAACAAAATTGGCGCCCTTTTTTCCCCACAAATAGAGCTTTCTTTTGGTGGTATTTGATCACCTCTGCGGTTTTTATTTTTTGCGCTATAAACAAAATAAGAGCGACAATTTTGAAAAAAATACAATATTTTTTACTTTTTTCTATAATAAATATCCCCAAAATATATCTAATTTTTTTTTCCCTCAGTTTGGGCCGATATGTATTCTTCTACCTTTTTTTGGTAAAAAAAAATCGCAATAAGCATTTATCGGTTGGTTTTCGCAAAATTTATAGCGTTTACAAAATAAGTGATAGTTTTATTGCATTTTTATTAATATTTTTTTTTTTTTACTACTAATAGCTAGTGTTGCTCACGAATATTCGCATTGCGAATATTCGCTACGAATATTGCATATTCGAGTATTCGCGAATAACTCGAATATCGCGGCGAATATTCGCTATAGCGAATATTCGTATTTTTTCAAATGTATTTTTAAAACAGATCACATCCTAGTGATCTCCATCGACATCTAAAAGCATTGCTGGTATGATTAGAGACCCTGGGCCGAGTAGCTGAGGCGATCCTTTTATGTTGCCGAAAATTCGCATTGCGAATTTTCGGCAACATAAAAGAATCGCATCAGCTACTCGGCCCTTCTTTTGCATCAGAGCCAATCAGAATAACTCGAATATTCGGCAAAAGGAATATTGCGCGATATTCCTTTTGCCGATTTCGATTATTCTGATTGGCTCTGATGCAAAAGAAGGGCGGAGAAGATAATCGCGCAATATTCTGTTGCCGAATATTCAAGTTATTCTGATTGGCTCTGAGCGCCCTTCTTTTGCATCAGAGCCAATCAGAATAACTCGAATATTCGGCAAAAGGAATATTGCGCGATTATCTTCTCCGCCCTTCTTTTGCATCAGAGCCAATCAGAATAACTCGAATATTCGGCAAAAGGAATATTGCGCTATATTCCTTTTGCCGAATATTCGAGTTATTCTGATTGGCTCTGATGCAAAAGAAGGGCGGAGAAGATAATCGCGCAATAGGAATATTGCACGATTATCTTCTCCGCCCTTCTTTTGCCCCCTTATTCTCCTTTCTTTTAAGAAGAGTTAGTGTAGAGTTAGTGTTTAGTGCATATTAGTTTAGTAATACAGGAAATGATCTCCGTTTATGAGAATTTCGCAATCATTTTCGCATTAGCGAAATTTCGCAAAAATTTTTTGGATAAAATATCACGAATATTCGATATTAGCGAATATTCGCGAATGTTCTTCTATATATTCGCGCAATATCGCGAAATCGAATATGGCGTATTCCGCTCAACACTACTAATAGAGGCGATCAGCGATTTTTTTTCGTGACTGCGACATTATGGCGGACACATCAGACAATTTTGACACATTTTTGGGACAATTGTCATTTTCACAGCAAAAAATGCATTTAAATTGCATTGTTTACTGTGAAAATGACAGTTGCAGTTTGGGAGTTAACCACAATGGGGCGCTGTAGGATTTGTGTGTTCCCTGTGTTTTTACAACTGTAGGGGGGTGTGGCTGTAGGTGTGACGTCATCGATCACGTCCCCCTATAAAAGGGATGACGCGATCGATGCAGCGGCCACATTGAAGCACGGGGAAGCCGTGTGTTTACACACGGTTCTCCCCGTTCTTCAGCTCCGGGGACCGATCGCCTCACTCCAGCTTCGGCCCGGGTCACGGGAGCGCGCCGCGGGGGCGCGCCCGTGACCCACGGCTGGGTACTAGAAACCAACGTATATATACGTTGATGTGCCCAGCCGTGCCATTCTGCTGACGTAAATGTACAGTAGGCAGTCCTTAAGTGGTTACATTTCGTACCTGGGGGGGGGGTGTATAGTATGCCTGTAAAGTAGCACCTTTTTCCCATGCTTAGAACTGTCCCTGCACAAAGTGTCATTTCTGAAAGGAAAAAAGTAATTTAAAATCACTCGCAGATATAATGAATTGTCGGCTCCCGGCAATACAGAGAAAAGTCATTCATACAAAAAAAAATGTGTGGGGATCCACGGCATTTTTTTTTAAATTTGGGGTGGAGTTCCCCTTAAAATCCATACCAGACCTGAAGAGTCTGGAATGGATATTTGGGGGGAACCCCACATCATTTTATTTTAATTTGACGCAGGGTTCCCCTTAATATCCATACCAGACCCGAAGGGCCTGGTAATTGAATTTGGGGGGACCCCCACGCATTCTTTTTTTTACGAATGACTTTTCTCTGTATTGCTGGTATCCGACAATTCATTATAGCCACGAGTGATTTTAAATAACTTTTTTCCTTCAGAAATTACATTTTGTGCAGGGACAGTTCTAAGCACAGGAAACAAGCGCTAGGTTACAGGCATACTATACACCCCCCCTAGGTACGAAATTTAAAGGATCACTAAAGGATTTTTTTTTTCAGCTAAATAGCTTCCTTTACCTTACTGCAGTACTGGTTTCATGTCCTTATTGTTTGTTTTTGCTTTGAAGTTGCTGTAATCCTGCTCTGTTCTCCACACTTCCTGCTTGTCTGTTTCCTTATAACCACAGTGCTGGGAGCTTTCACACGGTGGTCTGAGCGGTCATTACTGTGTGTCTAAAACTTCCCAGAACCAGATTAGATTAATTTAAAAAAACAAAACACTGCCCTGGATTTGTTTGTTTTTGTTCTGTGTGTCTATTTCTACTTCAGAAACTAACCTGCAGGCACATTATATGATTGATTTTTATCTATTTTTTTTAATTTTGAAAAGGAATCAGTTAACATTTATGTCTCTATACCCTGTAAACAGTCATTTCAGCAAAAAAAAAAAAAAATGTTTCCTTTAGTGACCCTTTAAAGGAATATTTCAATTTTATTGTTTCACTTGAAGCATTATTAAAATCACTGCTCCTGAAAAAACTGACGTTTTTTAAAACTTTTTTTGCATTGATACATGTCCCCTGGGGCAGGACCCGGGTCCCCAAACACTCCCCTGGGGCAGAACCCGGGTCCCCAAACACTTTTTAGGACAATAACTTGCATATTAGCCTTTAAAATGAGTACTTTCGATTTCAAACGTTCGAGTCCCATAGACTTTAACTAATTGCCGACCGCCCGACGTCATATTACTGCGGGACGGTGGCACTGCTACGCGGGAGCAAATAGCTCTACGTCCTCCGTTTAGCAGCTTGTAGGGCGCCCGCGCGCGTCCCCCGAGTCCCGCGCACTGTGCCCGGCGGGTACGATCGCCGCCGGGCACCCGCGATTGCTCGTTACAGAGCGGGGAATGGGAGCTATGTGTGTAAACACATAACTCTCGTTTCTGTCAGCGGGGGAAACGCTGATCTTCTGTCCATACAATGTATGAACAGAAGATCAGTGATTTCCCCTAGTGAGTCCACCCCCCCCCCCCCCTCCATACAGTTAGAACACACCCAGGAACACACTTAACCCCTTCCCCGCCCCCTAGTGTTAACCCCTTCACTGCCAATGGCATTTTTATAGTAATACAATGCATTTTTATAGCATTGATCGCTATAAAAATGCCAATGGTCCCAAAAATGTGTCAAAAGTGTCCGATGTGTCCGCCATAATTTCGCAGTACTGAAAAAAAAAAACGCTGATCGCCGTCATTACTAGTAAAAAAAAATAATAATAAAAATGCCATAAAACGACCCCCTTTTTTGTAAACGCTATAAATTTTGCGCAAACCAATTAATAAAAGCTAATTGCGATTTTTTTTTACGAAAAATATGTAGAAGAATACGTATCGGCCTAAACTGAGGGAAAAAAATGTTTTTTTATATCTTTTTTGGGATTTTTATTATATCAAAATGTAAAAAATATTGATTTTTTTTCAAAATAGTTGCTCTATTTTTGTTTATAGCGCAAAAAATAAAAACCGCAGAGATGATCAAATACCACCAAAAGAAAGCTCTATTTGGAAAAAAAGGACGCCAATTTTGTTTGGGAGCCACGTTGCACGACCGCGCAATTGTCAGTTAAAGCGACGCAGTGCCGAATCACAAAAAGTGCTCTGGTCTTTGGACAGCAATATGGTCCGGGGCTAAAGTGGTTAACAGGGTTCTAAAGTTCACACAAACTTTTGGTCTGTTCGCAGGTTCTGGTGCGAACCGAACGGGGGGGTGTTCGGCTCATCCCTAGTCATGACTTTAATTGACAATTGCGACACTGGACCCCCCTGGACTTCTATGGGGAAAGGCGCTTTGATATGCGAGTGCTTTGGATTACAAGCATTCTCCTGGAACGGATTATGCTCCTAATCCAAGGGTCCACTGTGTACATATGTGATCCTCAATCCGATTGACCGAAAAGCAAATTCTCCCGATTGGCCGCTGAAGTGGAGGGAGGAAACGGAAGCCGTTGTCGGTAAAAGCAGGGGAACGGGAAGCCACCGGTGATGGAGAATGGGAGGCCACTAAGCAGAAGGAAGCTGCCGGTGATGGGGTAAGTGCCACCGGCCGACCGACTGGTGAGGGAATGGGTGGCATAAAATTCCACAAGCCACCACTGGGTGGTAGTGGCTTAACATGGTACTGTATTGTATTATATGGCCTTTTCCGGTTGGTGTTTTAACATTTGAAAGACTTAGGTGCCGTACACACGGCAGAGAACCTCGACGGGCAGAACACATCGTTCCGCCCGTCGAGGTTCTCTCCCGGCCGTCGAATTCGGCGACCCGCCCGTCGGGAATGGCAACCAGCCATTCTTCCAGGCGGGCCGTCGAGGAAATAGAGAGCGTGCTCTCTATTTCGGCTCGACGGGCTTCCCGACGGGAAGCTCGCTGAGACCGTACACACGGCCGAGGTCCTCGCTGGAATGTGCATTCCAGCGAGGTTCTCGCTGATTTTCAGCGAGAACCTCGGCCGTGTGTACGGCGCCTAAGCCAATAGTTTATTTTACTTTGCCTGTTTTGCCATTTATAATTCGAGATTTTCCTAGCGGGTGACGGAAAATATTAATTATATGAAGACAGGAGGCGAGTATCTTTGCATTAATCTTCCTTTTTAATGCTCATAGCAGAACATTTTTACAATAAAACAAACTAAAAACTTTTCCACATGGAATGATGGAAGAAAACTACATTTCCCATCATTCCCAGCGTCTGTGTAACTCCCACCCCCTTGGGTGGTCTGAACCTATAAGTAGGACTGTCCTCATGTGTATCCTCCTCTTTCTGGAAGCGAATGTCCAATGTAGGATAACTTCAAGGAAAAAACAGCGTCATAACTCCTCGGCCAGCCGGCCAACCGACGTCGACGACAGTCCAGGAAGTAACTGGTGATAACCATGTTGTCAAGAAAAGACTCCAACCGGGAGATCTCAACCAAGATTTCGTCCCAACGGGGACCCAGGAATCACTTCGTCAAACACCCACAGGCACCTGGAGGGAAGTTCAGAACCCTGAAAAGAGAGAATAAAATATCCGTAATAGGGTGGGTAGGGAGGGAAGATACTCGCCTCCTGTCTTCATATAATTAATATTTTTCGTCACCCGCTAGGAAAATCTCGAATTATATTTCAGACAGGAGGCTCATATCTTTGCAAGTTTAAAGCTTATACATACAGAAATACATCATGTAATACAAGTAAACACCTCCTGAATACAAGCCTAACTTGATCAACACAGCCTTAAGAAGGAAGGACAGATAAGGACACATGATCCTCCGGTCTGAAGTAAAAATGACGAAAGACCGTTTCTGAAGACCAATCGGCCGCTGATAACAAATCTGATAATGAACCCCCTGACATAATTACCTTGGTGGCCATCGCACCTCTGGTCGAGTGTGCGCCAAAGAGGGATACATCTATACCCAACATTTCCATCACTGATCTTACCCATCTGGCCAAGGTGGCTGAAGACACCGGACGGTGTGGATGCACGTATGAGATCAACAGCTGAGGAAGATCTGGAGAGCGTAGGGACGAAGTAAAGGATTCGTATGTCTGCAGACAATGGACCACACAGAGGCGCGGATGCGCTTGAAAGAAAGGGTAAAAAACCGAGTGTAGATTGGTTTTTGTCCTGCGCACAATAGA
This sequence comes from Rana kukunoris, assembly GCA_029574335.1. Taxonomy (NCBI): domain Eukaryota; kingdom Metazoa; phylum Chordata; class Amphibia; order Anura; family Ranidae; genus Rana; species Rana kukunoris. Next base: position 469,827,018 of record CM056053.1, on the reverse strand, counting down.
AAATTTGACCCCCTCAGGCGAAAATTGTCGCCTAGAGATGTCCAAGGCTCTTATGTCAGATATTCTTTTAACAGAAATCAAACATAAAAGAGTAGTGAGTTTGAGAGATAAATTCTTCAGGGACAATTGGTCATTGTCTTCCCAAGAGGAAAACAATTGTAGAACCCTGGATACATCCCACGTCGATTGGTACCGTGGGCGGGGTGGACGTTTGTATTTAACGCCGCGTAATAAACGACACACCAGAGGGTGTTTGCCTATAGGTACAGCATCTACCGGACAATGGTATGCCGAAATGGCCGATCTGTACACGTTGAGGGAACTGTATGCTTTTCCTTGTTCGTAAGATTCTGCCAGAAAATTTACCACTGAGGAGACAGGGGCATGAATGGGATCAACCTGTCGTTGATCACACCAACGGACCCACAACCCCCAGGCAGATCGATATGCCGATCTAGTCCCTGGGGCCCAGGCCAAGGCGAGGAGGTCTCTAGCCGACTGTGAAAAGTCTGAATCTGGTTCTGGCATCCCGAAACCAACCAGGCAAGAAGCGGCAGTCTGCCTTCCAGTAACAACGGGTGTAGACCCTTGTTCGGATTCGTCAACAGATGAGTCGAGTGGGGAAGTAGTCTGGGGTAGTCGATTGACATGCCCAGAATTAGTGGAAACCACGGTTGCGTCGGCCACCAGGGGGTGATCAACGCCACCGTCGCATACTGATTCATTATGTGTAGGAGAAGTCTGGTGATCATTGTGAAGGGGGGGAAGGCATAATGTATCCCCTCCGGCCACAATTGAAGGAATGCGTCTACTGCTGCTGCTTCGGGATCTGGTCTCCAACTGTAAAAGTGAGGAAGTTGTCGGTTGAGTCTTGAAGCAAAAAGGTCCGTGTGAAACGGACCCCAAAGGTCTTGTATCGACAGGAAAACCGATCTGTCCAAAGTCCAATCGCTGGCATCGGACAGGAAGCGGGAGTTCCAATCTGCCGCATAATTGGACACCCCGGGAATGTATTCCGCCACAGGCAGGATGTCCCGGAGAAGACAGAAATCCCAGAAATCGGACGCGATGTCCGCTAGTATTTTGGATTTGGTGCCCCCTAGGCGGTTGATGTATTGTACTGCCGCCACATTGTCCATGCGTAAGAGAACGCAACATTTGGACCTCTGGGAGAGGAAACTCTTGACGGCGAAGAATGCTGCCAAGAGTTCTAACGCATTGATGTGAAGGGATAATTCTTCCACGGACCACTTCCCTCCTGTGGAGGCTTGTCCACAACGAGCCCCCCAGCCTTGGCGGCTCGCATCGGATTCTATGATGATATCTGGGCGAGAGTTGAAAATAGTCTTGCCATTCCATTCTATGGCATGGTGGAGCCACCATCTCAGTTCCCCCTCTGATTCCGGACAGAGGAGGACTTTGTCCGAATAACGGAGACCCTGCCTCAAGTGCAGGGCTATGAGGCGTTGTAAGGCTCGGTAATGTAGAGGGGCTGGAAAAATTGCCTGGATGGAAGCTGACAATAGGCCGACTATGCGTGCCAGGGTTCTTAGTGATACCTGACCTTTGCGTAGAACTGTCCTGATTTCTTTCCGAATCAGTGACAGTTTGGATTGGGGTAAGCGTAGGATCGCTTGTCTGGTGTCTACCGTGAAACCCAAAAATTCCATCTCCTGAGTTGGAGTCAGTACAGACTTCTTGTGATTGATGAGGAAACCCAAGTTCTCCAAAAGTGACACCGACCAATCTCTGTGTAATTCGGCTAGTGGTTTTGAATGGGCCATGATTGAGAGGTCGTCTAAATATATGATGAGACGTACCCCTCTGCATCGTAGAGCGGCTACCACTGGCTTCATTATTTTGGTGAAACACCATGGGGCCGAAGAAAGGCCGAAGGGTAGGCAGGTAAACTGCCACATATGATCTCTCCATAGGAACCTTAGAAATTTCTGAGAAGAATGATGTATTGGGATCGTCAGATATGCATCTTTCAGGTCTATTTTGACCAGCCAGTCTCCTTGGGAAAGTAGATCCCTTAATAAATGAGTCCCCTCCATCTTGAAGTGACGATAAGTCACGTATTGATTCAGTTCTTTTAAATTTATTATCGGGCGAAAGCCCCCGTCTTTCTTTTTTACTAAAAACAGGTTGCTGACAAACCCGGGAGAAAGAGGATCCACTTCTACTACAGCTAATTTTGACACCAGATCCTGTACTTCCTCGTCTATGAGACGGACATCTTGATCCGAAAACCGGATCATCTGTGGTTGAATCGACAAGATTGGAAGGGAGACGAAATCTATTTGATAGCCTGTTACTGCCATTAGTATCCAAACATCTGCTGTAATCGTGTGCCAGACGTGGATAAAATGTCTCAGTCTGCCCCCTATCGGTATATGAGAAATATAATTCTTTGGTAGACTTACCAGTGGATGGACGTGACCTAGGGAAGCCTCTGCCACCACGTCCTCTCCATGGACGTCCTCTGGGGGGAAAAAATGGTGCAGGTTGTGCCACTGGTACTGAATATTGTTGCTGCATGGGCGAATAAGGTTGAACGGTAGCTCTAGGGTAGGCCCTGTAATAATTGCTTCGACCGGCAGATCGGCCTCTCCCTCTGCCGGTCCTGCCAAAAACCTTGGACCCCGAACCTGATCTCTTCAAAGAGGTCTGAGCTTTGTCTAAACTGTTAAACAGGCCCACGAAGCGGTTAATATTTTTCATGAGGTCATCACCGAAAAGTAAGCCCTCTGCTGAGGGACCCGGTTCGGACTCCGCCAAATGAGAGAGTTGTGGGTCTAATTTCATTAGGATCGACCTGCAGCGTTCCACGGCGCAGGCCGTGTTGGCAGAACCCAACAGACAAATGGCACGTTGAGCCCACCCTCGGAGTTGCACCAAATCCACTGGTCCCTCAGTGGAAGCTGCCTGCTTTGAGAGATTCAGAATTTTAGTTAAGGGGCCTGAAAGATCCAGAATACGGTCTTGAATTAATTTAAAAGATCGTTCAATGCCCTTCTTGGCATGTTTGCCAGATTTGGTTAAATATTTGAGCAGTACTGGGTCGATATCAGGTGTGGTAGCCACCTTGTTTGGAATAACAGGCCTGGGGCACTCAGCCCTTAGTTTATTCCTATTTGTTCTGTCTAAACTTTTCCGTAGCCAGTGTTCCACATACTGGGATACATGGGGGAGGGGAGTCCAGTCCCCTGACCTGGGGTGTGAAATACTCTCTGGATTGAAAAATGGCTCGCCTAGGGAGTCTAAAAGCATTTCTGTTGGTAGGTCTGGAGTGACCCCATTATCAATATTCATATGCCCAGCTTCCTCCATATCGGAGTCCGAGACCTCTGATGCATCGATCAGAGAGCCTTCTGAAGCGTTGTCCTCTGAGTCCTCATTAAAGGAGTCCGGTTTTGTCCGGTGGACAGATTTAAATCTTTTCTTTGAGAGCTCCTTGATTATCAAGGGTCGTTCGTTTTCAGCATGGTTAGGGCGGCAGGCCGTGGAGGGTCCTGCGTCAAGCATAAATTCTACTTCCCCTGCCGGGGAGTCGGGACAAGCATTCAAGTGTTTGCGCTTGTAAGGGACCTTGCCCTTTTTTACCACCTCAGTATGAGAAATAGGAGGATTGGTATGGGAAGCCAGAGCTGCCTGTATGGAACTGCTGATAAGTTCCTGTATTTGTGCAACAGATAAAAGTTGCGGGTTTCCAGAGGTTAAACCTGTAGAGGCATATGCTGGTATATCAGTTTTTTCAGCCATGGTAACAAATAGAGGAATATAGGCAGATATGACGTATTATCTAGAAGGAATAACTCTAGCAGACCACTAATACCTAGTGCTCCGCTTTGTGTATATATATATCGCAGTGATTAAATTAGGTCAGTAAAGAAAAAGTTCTATTTCCCTAAAGCAAACCGTTCCCCTCACCGCTCAGCAGCAGACTAGCGTTGCGGTGAGGGAAACGAGAGTACAGGCTGAGATGTAGCCAAAATCTCGCGAGATGTTGAAGCGAGAGCCGTGATTGGTTGGCGCGCTGAGGGAGAGCGCGCGAATGATACGTCACTCCTTCAATGCCAAACGCCCGCGATACTACGGCTAATGACAGTGAGGGGAAAAAAGAAAGAACAATGGTGACAGCAGCGTCTTGTATGACGGAAGGAAAACACAGCAGAGAAATGCTGTAAGGTGACATCCCCACCGCAAAAGCGGTGACAAAACAAGAGCGGGAAGCAATTAGAGATTAGACAAGAAAATAATGAAATAATAATAATAAAATAATAATAAAATGATAATAAAATAATAATAAAGGAAATATAAACAGAAAAGAGCGCACTGTAAGAAGTAAGTTATAAACCACAAAACTTTCCAAAACCAAACATTCACAAATAAGGATAATAAAATATACTTATCTCTGCCATGAGCAGAAAGAAAGAGGAGGATACACATGAGGACAGTCCTACTTATAGGTTCAGACCACCCAAGGGGGTGGGAGTTACACAGACGCTGGGAATGATGGGAAATGTAGTTTTCTTCCATCATTCCATGTGGAAAAGTTTTTAGTTTGTTTTATTGTAAAAATGTTCTGCTATGAGCATTAAAAAGGAAGATTAATGCAAAGATATGAGCCTCCTGTCTGAAATATAATTTAAGTTAGTCATTTATCTTATCAGTGTTTCGAAAACCCTGGTTTCGGTTCGCACCAGAACCTGCGAAGAGACCAAAAGTTTGTGTGAACTTTAGAACCCTGTTAAAGTCTATGGGACTCGAACGTTTGAAATCTAAAGTACTAATTTTAAAGGCTAATATGCAAGTTATTGTCCTAAAAAGTGTTTGAAAGGAAGTATCGGTGTTCTCTATCTGTAGATGCAAAAAATTGCAAAAGAACCCGACAACTCAACACATCCCTGAATAAGCCAATTGCTATACCCCCGAAGGGGGTGTGTTTCCTCGGTGGGACTTTAAGTGTGTAAGGCGGGTTCGAGTATAGGACTAAATTAGTCAACAAGTAGGTATCAAAAGTATTCAAAATTTATTGGTTTAAATAATGTTGCTCATTCGAACAACGTATCAAAAGAAGGTTTGTTAACAGCATAGATTACAAAGCAATTTCCCAAATGATCAGTAAAGAACAAGAGAGCGCGACCTGGGGGGGGGACAATTAACAACGGTACCTCACATTATACATGGTGAGACAAGACAATCAAAATTGTATATACGTGTACATGCGACAAAGGAGCAACAGGAAAAGCCCTCAAGACTGTCTCATGGGTATAGACAGGGATAAAAAGTGTTTGGGGACCTGGGTCCTGCCCCAGGGGACATGTAACAATGCAAAAAAAGTTTTAAAAAACAGCCGTTTTTTCAGGAGCAGTGATTTTAATAATGCTTAAAGTGATACAATAAAATTGAAATATTCCTTTAAATTTCGTACCTAGGAGGGTGTATAGTATGCCTGTAAAGTAGCGCTTGTTTCCTGTGCTTAGAACTGTCTCTGCACAAAATGTAATTTCTGAAGGAAAAAAGTCATTTAAAATCACTCACCTTAGGGTCTGGTATGGATATTAAGGGGAACCCTTTTAAAACCCTTTTAAAAATGCCGTGGACCCCCACACATTTTTTTTATGAATGACTTTGCTCTGTATTGCCGGGAGCCGACAATTCATTATAGCCGCGAGTGATTTTAAATTACTTTTTTTCCTTCAGAAATTACACTTTGTGCAGGGACAGTTATAAGCATGGGAAACAAGCGCTACTTTACAGGCATAATATACACCCCCCCCCCTGGTATGAAATTTAAAGGAATATTTCACTTTTATTGTTTCACTTAAAGGAATTATTAAAATCACTGCTGCCAAAAAAACTGCAGTCTTTAAAACTTTTTTTGCATTGATACATGTTCCCTGGGATAGGACCCGGGTCCCCAAACACTTTTTATTACAATAACTTGCATATTAGCCTTTAAATTTAGCACTTTAGCACTTTAGATTTCAAATGTTCGAGTCCCATAGACTTTAACTTTAACCGAACTTGCCGCGAACACCCCAAATAGTTCGCTGTTCGGCGAACAGGCAATGTTCGAGTCGAACATGAGTTCTACTCGAACTCAAAGCTCATCCCTAGTGTGTAGGTGTTTATCCTTTGTGTGACAGCTAGGGAGTCACCTGGCCAAGGCAATTTGGTGGTGTCAGCAGGGGAAATACTCTGCTCTGGGCTCAGTAGTAAACAGGGTACCCAAAATACTCAGAGGCTCCTAAGGGGGTAGTGCTACAGGTGTCAGTGAGATGAATGCCCTCTTTACAGTTGTAACTGTTGTAAATGTTGTAACAGTTTGTACAACTATGTAACAAGCACAGGGAGAATATAAAAAATGTCATAAACACATTTTAGATCTATTTATCCAGCAAACTTCATGCACGTTCGATCTGTGCAAATGCCAGCAAAATCAAATGTTACCTAGTTTTCTCTCCAGGTTGGATGTTCTTCATTCATAAGGGTAGCGTGAATCAGGAAAATACTGCATTATGGGCACTAGATATAGCTGATATTTGTAATAAATATTGTTTTCCTATGATCATCAGCACCATCTAGTGGTCATAATTCAGTATTTTTCTAATTTATGCTTATGAGGGAATAATATTAAATCAGAAGAGAAAATAGCCTGGTAACATTCAATTTTATATTACATATTACATTACATTTTTGTTCTTGGGGTTTGGGTAGACCTTAAGCGGCAAATAGTAAGGAGTGGAGCTCCTGTAATGATTTCTGTCTACAGCAGTTATCTGTAATTCATTGATGTCAGTCACACAGCTGTGTAGTGTCATAGCCTGAAGGCAACACAGCCTATAAAAATGCAGCATGTTCTTATCATCGAGATTGGGAGGATGACCCAGACACAGAGGACGGGTTCTATTGACACCGACACCGAGGACGGGTTCTAATGACACTGACACCGAGGACGGGTTCTAATGACACTGACACCGAGGACGGGTTCTAATGACACCGACACCGAGGACGGGTTCTAATGACACTGACACCGAGGACGGGTTCTAATGACACCGACACCGAGGACGGGTTCTAATGACACTGACACCTAATGACACCGACACCAAGGACGGGTTCTACTGACACCGAGGACAGGTTCTAATAACACTGACATAGAGGACGGGTTCATAGACACCAACACCGAGGACGGGTTCTATTGACACCGAAGACAGGTTCTAATAACACTGACACCGAAGATGGGTTCTAATGACACCAACACCGAGGACGGGTTCTATTGACACCTACACTCAGGACGGGTTCTAATGACACAGACACCGAGGACGGGTTCTATTGACACCGACACTGAGGACAGGTTTCTAATGACACTGACACCGAGGACGGGTTCTAATGACACCGACACTGAACACGGGTTCTATTGACACCGACACTGAGGACAGGTTTCTAATGACACTGAGGCCGCGTACACACGAGGGGATATGTCCGCTGAAAACGGTCCGATGGACCGTTTCAGCAGACATCTCCGCTCGTGTGTATGGGCTAGCGGACAGATTTCTCCACCCGACAGATTTCAAAGCATGCTTTGAAATCTATCCGGTGGGGATCTGTCCGCCCGACATGTCTGCTGGTTAGTACACTTACCAGCAGACATGTCGGCCCCCACCGCCGCCGCGCCGCTGCCGAATGGATTCGGCGCAAGCGCGGAAGTGTTTTACTTCCTGGTGCGGTGACGTTGCGGTGACGCGGCGGCGTCAACGTCACCGCCGCGTCACCGCCACGTCACCGCGCCTTCCGGCGGCGGGGAATTTGATCCGATGGTGTGTACACGCCATCGGATCAAACTCCCGATCGGACATATCCGATGGAAATGGTCCGCGGACCGTTTTCATCGGATATATCCGATCGTGTGTATGGGGCCTGACACCGATGACCTTTCTTTCTTTCTTTCTTTCTTTCTTTCTTTCTCTCTTTCTATCTATATATATATATATATCTAATTTGTCTCATTTATCTACTATACATCTCTCTTTCTCTCTCTCTTTTTTTCTTTCTCTATCTATCTATCTATCTATCTATCTATCTATCTATCTATCTATCTATCTATCTATCTATCTATCTATCTATCTATCTATCTATCTATCTATCTATCGTTGTTCATGTTCTTATCATCGAGATTGGGAGGATGACCCAGACACCAAGGACGGGTTCTATTGGCACTGAGGACGGGTTCTAATGACACCGACACCAAGGACCGGTTCTACTGACACCGACACAGAGGACAGGTTCTATTGACACCGAAGACAGGTTCTAATAACACTGACACCAAAGATGGGTTCTAATGACACCAACACCGAGGACGGTTCTATTGACACCTACACTCAGGACGGGTTCTATTGACACAGACACTGAGGACGGGTTCTAATGACACTGACACCGATGACGGGTTCTAATGACACTGACACCGAGGACAGGTTCTAATGACACCGACACTGAGGACAGGTTCTAATGACACAGACACCGAGGATGGATTCTAATGACACCGATGATGGATTCTAATGACACCGACACTGAGGACAGGTTGACACTATGTGTCTAAACTGTATCGATCGGTATGGGTTTGGTTGGGATTTTCAAGGTACTTGTAGAGAGACGTATATCATATAAAAATAGATTTATTACAAAAAGAACAATACATCAATAATAAAATGATGGGACAGGCCCCACAGTTCAGACACAGTAAGGTGTTTGTTAAGATGACACAAAACAAAGCAAAACCGTATTGGTCAGATGCGTGGAGCCAATCTGTGACCTCGACCGGTTTCGCGGTTAATACCGCTTCTTCAGGAGGATCTACATAAACATATATTATTTATAGAAAAGAACAAGCATAATTTAGATAGATGTACAGTACACATTTTTAGAAACAAAACAGCAAGACCAATGTTAGACTGACTGCGAAGACACACTCACCTGGGATGGCAGATGGCCTGGAATGAGCGGACAAACAATCGCGCCCCCCCAAAAAACAAAGAACACAAATGGCTCGCGCCGGGGAAGCTGACAAAAGCTCTAAAGGGTAAAGATTGCAAAAAATCATAATTTTAGGTATGCAACTACTAGAAGTAGTGAGGGACACCGCGGGAATGAGGGGGGGAAAACGAGAAAGAAAGGGACTAGGTAAGAACAAGTGAAGGAAGAGGGGGGGGGGGAGGGGGGATGACAAGGGATAAAGGGAGGGAGAGAGGGAAATGGGGATGGGAAGAACAGGGTTAGAGGAGAAGACGAAAGGAGAAGGAAAGGAGGGGGGTACAGAGGAAAGACCAGATAGAAGATGAGAGGGACATGTGAGGGAGAGCGGCAAGGAAAGGGGTGGAAAGGAAGAGGGATGAAGAAAAGAAAGGAAAATGGGGGGAAAACCTGAGGACAAGGTGGTTTCTTCTTTATTATTCCGTTCCTCTACCCTTCTTTTTCCACCACCACCTTGTCCTCAGACAGATATCTATCTATCTATCTATCTATCTATCTATCTATCTATCAATCAATCAATCTATCTATCTATCTATCTATCTATCTATCTATCTATCTATCTATCTATCTATCTATCTATCTATCTATCTATCTATCTACTAGGGATGAGCCCACACACCCGAGCAAAGATGCTCTCATCTACCTGAATCTGGCCCATTATGTTGAATATTTTAGCGGTGGTGGGGGGCCATTATTGTTGTGTGAAAGAAAATTTTTAGAAAAAAGGGCACCCCTCAAACATACTGTAATTGGAGCGCAACAAGGAGCCACGTGCAAATTATTGCATCAAAAATTGTTATTAGGCGCCCCTGTTAAACAAGGGCAGAAAAATTGTGCATTGGGCACAACACAACACTTGCAACCCCTCCCAATAACTCCAATTGGAGCGCAACAAGGAGCCACGTACAAATTATTGCATCAAAAATTGTTAATAAGCACCCCTGTTAAACAGGGGCTGGAAAATTGTGCCTTGGTGTCACGTACCTTACCAGAGGCCGAAGTGCCGAGAGGGCTTCCCTTGCGACTCGAGTGCAGAACGCCCCCTGGAGGTGAGACAGGGGACGCTATGCCCAGGGGTGCAGGAGTTGCCGGCTGCGACTTGCTGGAGCGATGTTGGGGATCAGATGTGCACCAGGATACGTAGTCCGGCAGGGGTACCACGGAAGTACCAGAAGGGGCAGGAAACCCAGGGGCGGAGTCAGGAGCCGAGCCGGTAGTCATGCACAGAAAGCAGGGAGTGACTGGAACAGGTCAGAAGGCAAGCCGAGGTCATACCCAGGATCCAGCAGACAGGAACAAGACAAGGATAATCCAAGAGACAAGCCAAGGGTCATGCACAGGGAAATCTTGGTCAGGTAAGCCGGGTAGTCAACAGGAATACAGGAACAAGGATTTAGGATAAGGTCAGAGACTGACGATCATGCAGCAGTTTGGTGACTGCTGCAACAAGGTTTAAATAGGCACTGACGCCAGGAGTCCCGCCCGCATTGCGTGCATAATGGTGCGCGCGCATGCGCAGTAAAGAACAATGTATTTGTTGTGTTGTTGCTCGTATTTGCGGGCATTATGCTCGTATGCGCGCGCATGCGCCTTGTGCTCATATTTGCGGGCATTGTGCTTGTATGTGCGCGCATGCGCCTTGTGCTCGTATTTGCGGGCACAAGTGCTCGCATTGTGCTCGTATGTGCGCGCATGCGCACTGTGCTCGTAGATACGTGCTGGGGAGGTCTGCCAGTTCTTCCACGGTCAATTCCCTGACACTTGGGCACAACACAACACTTGCAACCCCTCCCAATAACTCCAATTGGAGCGCAACAAGGAGCCACGTGCAAATTATTGCATCAAAAATTGTTATTAGGCGCCCCTGTTAAACAGGGGCTGAAAAATTGTGCCTTGGGCACAACACAACACTTGCAACCCCTCCCAATAACTCCAATTGGAGCGCAACAAGGAGCCACGTGCAAATTATTGCATCAAAAATAATTATTAAGTGCCCCTGTTAAACAGGGGCTGGAAAATTGTGCCTTGGGCACAACACAACACTTGCAACCCCTCCCAATAACTCCAATTGGAGCGCAACAAGGAGCCACGTGCAAATTATTGCAACAAAAATTGTTATTAGGCGCCCCTGTTAAACAGGGGCTGAAAAATTGTGCCTTAGGCACTGGTGGCGGAGCACAGAAACACAACATTTCTTACTAGCTATCAGCAAGAAAAGTGAGGAGGAGAAGGATATTCCATCAGCAGCATAAGAGGACAATCACTCAGCATCAGCAGTCTAAAAGGGATCCGACATTTCAACAAAAAATATATTATTCATTAATTTTAGCATCAGGTGCTTGGTAGCTGGTGTTGATCCAAGCCTGATTCATTTTGATGAAGGTCAGTCGATCAACAGAGCTGGTGGAGAGGCGCACCCTGGGATCAGTGACAAAGCCTCCAGCAGCACTGAATGTCCGTTCTGAAAGAACACCGGATGCAGGGCAAGCCAGTAGCTCAATTGCATACTGGGCAAGCTCTGGCCAGTGATCCATCCTCAAGACCCAGTAAGCCAGAGGATTTTCGGTGGGGAAGGTGTCCAAGTCGGATCTTGCCCCTAGGTATTCCCGGCCCATGTAAAGCAGACGCTGGCGATGGTTGCTGGAACCGGTAAGACCTTGGGGTTGCGGACTAAAAAACTGCCTGAACGCATCGGTCAGACGACCACCTTCTCCACCGCCCCTCCTGTGACTCACCGAAGCCTCAGCAAGACGTTGTCCAGAGCCAGGTTTTGGTAATCCCCCCGGTTCTGGGAACGCATTGCACAGACCCTTCTGCAAGGCCTCCCGCAGAAGTTTCATCTTCTGCTCCCTCTGCGATGGCAACATAAGGTCCGCAACCTTACTCTTGTAACGTGGATCAAGGAGAGTCGCCAGCCAGTAATGATCCCTCTCCTTAATAGCACGTACACAAGGATCCTTGTGCAGGCTTTGCAGAATCAGGGAGGCCATGCAGCGTAGGTTTGCTGAGGCATTTGGGCCACAGTCCTCTGGGTCACTGAGGACGACAGGATCCACAGGCACCTCATCCCAGCCACGTAAAACTCCACGTGCTCCTTGGGACTGTAAATGATCCCTTGAAGACTGCTGCTGCTGAGTGCTAGCCTCCACCTCCATGCTGCTGATACAATCCTCCTCCTCCTCCTCCTCCTCATCCTCCTCCTGTGTGCTAGGTGGGCAAGCAGGACCACTGTCTGGGTAAAGGGGGCCTTGAGAGGTAAGGAAGTCCTCCTCTTCCTCCCTCTGTTCTGCCTCAAGGGCCCTGTCCATTATTCCACACAGCGTGTGCTCCAACATGTGAATAAGAGGGACAGTCTCACTGATGCATGCACTGTCACTGCTCACCATCCTCGTGGCCTCCTCAAATGGTGACAGGACAGTGCATGCATCTTCCTGCAGCATGTACCCCACACTGTGTTGAAACAGTTCGGGGGACTCCTCAGGAGGACATGGTGGTACTAGGGAAGTATTGTGTGAAGCCATTGTGCAGAGGGAAGAGGACGCCTTGGCAGCTGCTTTGCCAGATAAACTTTGATCTGTCTGTGTGAGAGAGGATGAGGAGGATGAGGACGGCTTGGTCATCCACTCTACTAATTCCTCTGCATGTTGAGGTTCAACACGGCCAGCTACCGAAAAGAATGACGAGCGGCCATGGCCACGGCCACGGGCTGAAGAGGATGCACCACATCCACTACCAGCGTTACCTCTACATGCAGAGCCTGCTTGCCCTCCTGACTCTCTGCTTCTCTTTGTTCTCCTTCCAGACATATTGAAGTGCTCAGGTGGTATGTAACAGCACACGTACAGTGGCACTAACTGTGCTCAGGTGGTATATAGGAGCACACGTACAGTGGCACTATCTGTGCTCAGGTGGTATATAGGAGCACACGTACAGTGGCACTATCTGTGCTCAGGTGGTATATAGGAGCACACGTACAGTGGCACTATCTGTGCTCAGGTGGTATATAGGAGTACACGTACAGTGGCACTATCTGTGCTCAGGTGGTATATACCAGCACACGTACAGTGGCACTAACTGTGCTCAGGTGGTATATAGGAGCACACGTACAGTGGCACTATCTGTGCTCAGGTGGTATATAGGAGCACACGTACAGTGGCACTATCTGTGCTCAGGTGGTATATACCAGCACACGTACAGTGGCACTAACTGCGTTTAGGTGGTATATAGGAGCACACAAACAGTGGCACTATCTGTGCTGAGGTGGTATATACCAGCACACGTACAGTGACACTAACAGTGCTCAGGTGGTATATAGTAGCACACGTACAGTGGCACTATCTGTGCTCAGGTGGTATATAGGAGCACACGTAGAGTGGCACTATCTGTGCTCAGGTGGTATATAGGAGCACACGTACAGTGGCACTATCTGCGCTCAGATGGTATATACCAGCACACGTACAGTGGCACTAACTGCGCTCAGGTGGTATATAGGAGCACACGTACAGTGGCACTATCTGTGCTCAGGTGGTATATAGGAGCACACGTACAGTGGCACTATCTGCGCTCAGATGGTATATACCAGCACACGTACAGTGGCACTAACTGTGCTCAGGTGGTATATAGGAGCACACGTACAGTGGCACTATCTGTGCTCAGGTGGTATATACCAGCACACGTACAGTGGCACTATCTGTGCTCAGGTGGTATATAGGAGCACACGTACAGTGGCACTATCTGTGCTCAGGTGGTATATACCAGCACACGTACAGTGGCACTAACTGTGCTCAGGTGGTATATAGAGCACATGTACAGTGGCACTATCTGTGCTCAGGTGGTATATAGCAGCACACGTACAGTGGTACTAACTGCGCTCAGGTGGTATATACCAGCACACGTACGGTGACCCCAAATGCGCTCAGGTGGTATGTCACAGCACACGTACGGTGACCCCAAATGCGCGAATAACCCGATTTGTTCGTTTTCGACGAACAATCGAACGGCCGATGTTCGATGCGAACATGTGTTCGCATCGAACGCGAAACTCATCCCTACTATCTACTAATATATATCTCTTGTACTATGTCCCATTCTTTCTATCCTACCTGTCTCATTTATCTGCGGTGCCTATATTTCTTTCTCTCTATCTGTCTCATGTATCTACCTATAAATCTATCTTTCTTTTTCTTTCTTTCTTTCTTTCTTTCTTTCTTTCTTTCTTTCTTTTTTTCTCTCTTTCTATCTATATATATATATATATATCTCATTTGTCTCATTTATCTACTATACATCTCTCTCTCTTTTTTTCTTTCTTTCTCTATCTATCTATCTATCTATCTATCTATCTATCTATCTATCTATCTATCTATCTATCTATCTATCTATCTATCTATCTATCTCAGTTATTTACCTTTCTTTCTTTCTTTCTTTCTTTCTTTCTTTCTTTCTTTCTTTCTTTCTTTCTTTCTTTCTTTCTTTCTTTCTTTCTTTCTTTCTTTCTATACTATATGTCTCATTTATATACATATAAGTGTTTCTTTCTCTCTCTCTCTCTCTCTCTTTCTTTCTTTCTTTCTTTCTTTCTTCCTTCCTTTATCGCTCTCTCTCTCTCTTTATCTATCTCATTTATCTACCTTTCTTTCTCTTTCTTTCTTTCTTTCTTTCTTTCTTTCTTTCTTTCTTTCTTTCTTTCTTTCTTTCTTTCTTTCTTTCTCATTTATCTACCTACACATCTTTTTATTTCCTTCCTACCGTTCTCTCTCTCTCTTTCTCTCTCTATCTATCCATCTATTTATCCTCTCTGTCTCATTATCTACATATACATCTATATTTTTTCTCTGTCTTCTTTGCTTCCGTTCTCTCTCTTTCATCTATCTGTCTGTCTGTCTGTCTATCTATCCACAAATATATATCTGCTGTACTATGTCCCATTCTTTCTTAACCTATCTGTCAAATGTATCTACCTATAAACCTTTCTCTCTCTCTTTCTTTTTTTTTTTTCTATTTTTCTTCCTACCATTCTCTCTCTTTCTTTCTTTCTTTCTTTCTTTCTTTCTTTCTTTCTTTCTTTCTTTCTTTCTTTCTTTCTTTCTTTCTCTTTCTCACATACTCAGATCCCATCCTGGTCACAAGGCTCTAACTGCTACCCAAAATTACCCAGACCCCCTGAGCCCCCCCTCCCCTCCCCTGCGCTGTCTGTCCCTTCCACAGAAGTTATTTCAGATGCTGCTGTAAGGGGTCAGAAATAACCAGAAAAAGTAGAGTTGGTCTATAATTGGAGAAGGTTGTCAGGCCTGTGCCTTGCTCCCCTCTGTCTTCCATGGTGGCTTCTGAAACTCAATCCTCAGAGAGAGCCCAGCCCCTCCTGTGCACACAGCTCAGCCCCTCTTGTGTCTCCCAGCTCAGATGCAGCTCCCCTCCCTGAAGTGCAGGAACAGCTCTGTGTCCCCCTTCCCTATCATTGTCCTGGCTGCAGCCTCCAGCCCGCTCTGGAATGTCATGTATGTCCTCTAGCCGCACTGCCCACCTCATCCCTGGCTGCTGCCCCCTGGCATGAAGTCTCATCATCAACTCTTCTAATTCAGATCTCAGTCCTAGAGGTGTCCTCCTCTCTCTGTGCATCCTTCCTGGCTTTGTCCTGACACTTCCACACCGGTGTCCTTGTACGTCTGCCACTTTTTTTTGGATTGGGTAAGTTGATTCATGTGTTTGTCATTAAATTACACCTGCTGCTGGATGTAGCCGGGTCCTAATCGGCAACATCTGCTGGTTTAAGATTGCTACAGAGTTGCAAAGTTACGTTACAGTGTTAAAGGTTCCATCCTAAAAGTTTGAAAAGTTGTGTCAAAGTTTTACATCTACATTCTGCAGAATAAGTAAAGGCCAATTTAGGTCATTAGACTGTTGGAGACGCTTGTGAGCGTGTGTGTAGAGGAGTGTAGGAGTGCGTAGGGGTATGCGTAGCGGTGCATAGGAGTGCCTAGAGGTGCGTAGAGATGCGCAGAGGTACGTAGGAGTGCGTAGAGGTGTGTAGGAGTGCGTAGAGGTTCATAGTGATGCGTAGAAGTGTGTAGGACTGCATAGGACTGTGTATGAGTGCAAAGGAGTGCATAGAGGTACATAGAGGTGCGTTGGAGTGCATAGGGGTGCATAGGAGTGCGTAGAAGTGCTTAGAGGTGAATAGAGGTGTGTAGGGGTGCATAGAGGTGCGTAGGAGTGCGTAGAGGTGTGTAGGAGTGCGTAGAAGTGCTTAGTGCTGCGTAGAGGTGCCTGGAGGTGTGTAGAGGTGCGTAGTAGTGAGTAGAGGTGCATAGGGGTGCGTAGGAGTGCTTAGAGGTGCGTAGGAGTACTTGGAGGTGCATAGAGGTGCGTAGGGGTGCTTAAAAGGGTGCGGGGGGGGGAGGAATGCATAGGGATAGGGGTGCATAGGAGTGCGTAGAAGTGTTTAGAGGTGCGTAGAGGTGAGTAGAGGTGCGTAGAGGTGCATAGGGGTGCGTAGAGGTCTTATGGAGTGAGTAGAGGTGCATAGGGGTATGCAGAGGTGTGTAGGAGTGAGTAGAGGTGTGTAGGAGTGTGTAGAGGTGCGTATGGGTGCCTGGAGTTGGGTAGAGGTGAGTATGAGTGAGTAGAGGTGCGTATGAGTGAGTAGAGGTGCGTATGAGTGAGTAGAGATGCGAAGGAGTGCGTAGAGGTGCGTAGAGATGCGTAGGAGTGTGTAGAGGTGTGTAGGAGTGCGTAGAGGTTCGTATAGGTGCGTAGAGGTTCGTAGAGGTGCGTAGGAGTGCGTAGAGGTGAGTAGAAGTGCATAGAGGTGCGTAGGAGTGCGTAGAGGTTCGTAGAGGTGCGTAGAGTTTTGTAGGAGTGTGTAGAGGTTCGTAGAGGTGCGTAGAGGTTTGTAGAGGTGCGTAGGAGTGCGTAGAGGTGGGTAGAGGTTCGCAGAGGTGCGTATGGGTGCATAGAGGTTTGTAGAGGTGCGTATGAGTGCGTAGAGGTGCGTAGAGGTTCGTAGAGGTGCGTATGAGTGCGTAGAGGTGCGTATGAGTGCGTAGAGGTGCGTAGAGGTGCGTAGAGGTGCGTAGAGGTTTGCAGAGGTGCGTATGAGTGCGTAGAGGTGCGTATGAGTGCGTAGAGGTGCGTAGAGGTGCGTATGAGTGCGTAGAGGTGCGTAGAGGTTCGTAGAGGTGCATAGAGGTTTGCAGAGGTGCGTATGAGTGCGTAGAGGTTCGTAGAGGTGCGTATGAGTGCGTAGAGGTTCGTAGAGGTGCGTATGAGTGCGTAGAGGTGCGTATGAGTGCGTAGAGGTTCGTAGAGGTGCGTATGAGTGCGTAGAGGTGCGTATGAGTGCGTAGAGGTGCGTATGAGTGCGTAGAGGTTCGTAGAGGTGCATAGAGGTTTGCAGAGGTGCGTATGAGTGCGTAGAGGTTCGTAGAGGTGCGTAGAGGTTCATAGAGGTGATTAGGAGTACGTAGCATTGGGCAGGTGTATGGTCATGTGTCCAAGTGTATTTCTTTTGTGCATTGACATGCGTCTTCGGTAAATTTTACTTTTTCGAATTTGGAGCGGATGAGGTTAACAGCCAACTTACCAACCCTTGCCAAGGCATCGAAACTCATGTTATATAAGGTTTGGTTTACTGCTATTGACTTCTATGCAGGACAAAAATGGATATGTCTTATTTTTCAAAACGCACTTAACTGCAGCGCTGAGTTGGAAGACGACACAATCTTTATCATGGGGAACCGCAACACGTGTTATAACACAATAATAGTAATGAGGCTCTTATAGTGACTCTCCATTCAAGACTTCCTTAAAGTTTTAATTATCTCTAAGGGCCAAGCGACATGGGAAATTTTTAGCACACGTTTGCAGCTGCTACAGAATTGTTAGTGGTCTGTATTCCAGTATCAGTGGCATGTCTTCTGCCTTTCATAGAACTTTATTACTGGAATGAAAAGCTGCAAGAATCACCAAGCGACACAGAGCGACGCAGTAATTTTATTAGAAATAATAGAATATTTTTTAAAATATTTGATACATTTTTCTTTTCAAAACCTATTTATGGTAATATATATATTTATTTCCATTTTATTTTTTTATTTTTTTTTTGGGGGGGGGACAAAATACACAATAATGAATAATAATTAAAAAATAACACAATATATAAGCCAATTCTTTGGTAAAGTTAAACATGTCAAGTCAAAATTGCATTGAAAGTTAAGTCAATGTTTTAAAGTTGTATTATACTAAATGGCTGATTTAACCAAGCTTATTCTGACACTTTTTAATTCCAAGTAAAAATGTGTATTTTTGCTAGAAAAACACCAAACATCTTCATATATATATATATATAAAAAAAAACACAATATATAACCCAATTTTTGGGGGGAAAAATACACAATAATGAATAATAAAAAAAAAAACCACACAATATATAACCCAATTTTTGGGGAAAAAAATACACAATAATGAATAATAAAAAAACAAAGCACAATATATAACCCAAATTTTTGGGGGAAGAATAATGAATTAAAAAAAAAACACCAAAAATTACCCATTTTTTTTTTTGGGGGGGGGGGGGGGGATACACAATAATGAAAAAAAAAAACACAATATGTAACCAAATTTTTTGGGGAAAAATACACAATAATGAATACTAAAAAAACAAAACACAATATATAACCCAATTTTTTTTTGGGGATGAATAATGAATAAAAAAATAAATAAAAAAACACAAAATTACCAATTTTTTGGGGGAAAAAATACACAATAATGGAAAAAACAAAACACAATATATAACCCAATTTTTTTAGTAAAATATAAAAAATTACGTTACAACGAGTAAATAGATACCTAACATGTCATGCTTTAAATGCAGCAATAAGGCTCTTTATTATGCCTAAGGGTTATGCGACAAGGGAAATTTTTAGCACACGTTTGCAACTGTTAGAGAATTGTTGATGGTACGTATTCCAGTATCAGTGGCTTGTCATCAGCCTTTCATAGAACTACATGTAAAGTATAGGAAGTCTCAGATTCTAGTGACTTTATTACTGGAGTGAAAAACTGCAGAAAACGCCAATCGCCAAGTGACAACGAGCGAAGTCAAATTATTGACGTGATTGTAGCCATATTAGTGCAATAGTGACAGAGAAAATTGAGTACTGTCCGTGATACTTTTTTTTCATTTGCACTAACATACAATTTTTACAAATCAATTAATTAATAATAATAAATAAATAAATAATTAATTAATAATAATTATTAATAATAATAATAATATTAATAATAATAATAATAATATAAAGAATAATTATTATTAATATTATTATTAATAATAATAATAATAATAATAATAATAAACAATACATTTTATTTTTTTTATTTTTTTACAAATTAGAAATAATAGAATATTTTAAAGCAATTTTGGATACATTTTGCTTTTCAAAGCATGTCTTTGAAGTGAAACGCGTGCGCAAAATTGCATTTATATTTAAGTCAAAGTTTTAAAGTCGTATTATACTAAATGGCTGATTTAACCACTTATGCTCGGTTCACACTGGGGCGGCTTGTTTATGGAAATCGCAACCCCCCCTCGAAGTCGCCAAAAGTAGTACAGAAACGACTTTTGCGAATCGGTACGGTGCTGCAAACGCGGCATCGCCACGATTCGGAAGGTGCCATTGCTGGCAACTGCTGCCAATTCAGCATGCGATTTGACACATTTGTCGCATGCCAAAATCGCTCTAATGGGCTAAAATACATTTACGTTTTTGGTTTGCAACGTGACAAAATGTGGAAAATTGCAAGGGGTGTGAATACTTTTTCAAGGCACTTTTAGGAAACAAAAAGGAAACAACAGATTGTTAATACTCCTAACATTTCTTTATTCTGTTGTATTCCTTACTTTGGTAAATACTTTGCGTGTTTTCTTCAAATTGCTGGAAATATTTCTTTTGGAACGGCTGCAGGTGCTTTGTACCTTGGCGCACGGCTCGGCGAGGGATTCCGCCCGTACTTGTCTCTCTTCATGAATGAACGACACAAAACTCGAAGGTGAATTTGGAAATAAAGTGAATATTTTTAGTTACGGAATATTTTCGGGGTTGTGGGAGTTCCTGAAACGCTCTCACTTGGCACTCCGGTGGTTGGGATGGTTGGCGCTTTGTGCGGTTGGATAAATTTGTCGCCCTGGAATGTCGGCGGAGGCTTTGCCAAGGTGTCAGTGATACCGACTTAGGCCCTGTACACACGATCGATGAGAACGGTCTGATGGATTTTCCCATTGGTTAGCTGATGAAGCTGACTGATGGTCTCATGTGCCTACACACCATTGGTTAAAAAAACGATCGTGTCAGAACGCGGTGACGTAAAACAGAACAACTTGATGAAAAAACTGAAGTTCAATGCTTCCAAACATGCGTCGACTTTATTCTGAGCATGCGCGGGTTTTTAACCGATGGTCGTGCGTACCAACGATCGTTTTTTTTAAAACAAGTTGGCTTTTTTTTAACCAAGATAAATAACCGATGGCGCCCACACACGATCGGTTTGGTCTGATGAAAAGGGTCCATCAGACTGTTCTCATCCGTTTGACCGATCGTGTGTATGCGGCATTAGGCGTGATACTGATCTGCGGGAAATCGTGAAATGGTCTAGAAATTGTAAATAGTTACATACAGTAGTTAGTCCATCTAGTTCAACCGATAGTAGTAAATAAAAGAAAAAAAAATAGAAATGCACCATATTGTCAAAAGTATTGGGACGCCTGCCTTTACACGCACATGAACTTTAATGACATCCCAGTCTTAGGGCCAGATTCTCTAAGAATTCCGGCGGCGTAGCGTAAGCCAGTTACACTACGCCGCCGCATCGAACTAGAGCAAGTGCTTTATTCTCTAAGCACTTGCTCCGTAGGTTTCGCCTGCGTCGCGTAAATCGCGCATCGTAAACCCGCGCAATTCAAATGGGGCGGCTTGTATTTAAATTAAGCGCGCCCCCGCGTCGAATGAACTGCGCATGCGCCGGCCGGGGAAAAGCCCAGTGCGCATGCTCCAACTCACGTCGGAAAGCGTAGTTGAAACCGACGTCAAAACGACGTGAGCGTCATTTACGCAACTCCCTATTCGCGAACGAGTTAGTAAAACGACGTAAGCGACGGAAAAAGCCGACGCTGACCCGACGCCATACTTAACATGGCATCCGACGGGACCCGACGGCATCCGACGGTACTTCGTAAGGTTACTCCACATAGAAGCTGGGGTAACTTTACGCGAACAAAAACGACGTACGCGACGACGGGGCGGTGTAAAAGCGATAGAGAATCGGCGTACTACCGCATTTGCATATGCAAATGCGAAAACAACGTAAAGGCCACCTAGTGGCCGGAGTTGTCATTACACCTACGATCCGCAAGTGTAATGGTTTTACACTTGTCGGATGTAGAAGCGTATCTATGCAAAAGTGATGATTAGCATCACGCACATAGATACGAGACAAAAAAAAAACGGCGATACGACGGGGTATCTGAGATACTCCATCGTAACGCCGCTGAGAATCTGGCCCTTAGTCTGTAGGGTTCAATATTGAGTTGGCCCACCCTTTGCAGAAGGACAAAGTACTGTAGCTTGATTTATGATGCTCAATGTGAGAGAAGGACTTAGGTTTAAAGGGTAAGCTTATCTTTACACCCAAATAGTTTCCCTATGCAAGTGTCCCCAACATACACTATATTACCAAAAGTATTGGGACGCCTGCCTTTACACGCACATGAACTTTAATGGCATCCCAGTCTTAGTCTGTAAGGTTCAATATTGAGTTGGCCCACCCTTTACAGCTATAACAGCTTCAACTCTTCTGGGAAGGCTGTCCACAAGGTGTGTGTCTATGGGAATGTTTGACCATTCTTCAAGAAGCGCATTTGTGAGGTCAGGCGCTGATGTTGGATGAGAAGGCCTGGCTCACAGTCTCCAATCTAATTCATCCCCAAAGGTGTCCTATCGGGTTGAGGTCAGGACTCTGTGCAGGCCAGTCTAGTTCCTCCACCTCAGACTCACTCATCCGTCTCTTTATGGACCTTGCTTTGTACACTGGTCCCAATCATTCGGTGGAGGGGGGATTTTGGTGTGGGGATGTTCTTCAGGGGTTGGGCTTGGCCCCTTAGTTCCAGTGAAGGGAACTCTTAAGGTGTCACCATACCAAGACATTTTGTGCAATTGCATGCTCCCAACTTTGTGGGAACAGTTTGGGGACGGCCCCTTCCTGTTCCAACATGACTGCACACCAGTGCACAAAGCAAGGTCGGTCCATAAAGACATGGATGAGCGAGTTTGGGGTGCACTGGTGCTCAGTCATGTTGGAACAGGAAGGGGCCGTCCCCAAACTGTTCCCACAAAGTTGGGAGCATGAAATTGCACAAAATGTCTTGGAATGCTGACACCTTAAGAGTTCCCTTCACTGGAACTAAGGGGCCAAGCCCAACCCCTGAAGAACATCCCCACACCATAATCCCCCCTCCACCAAATAGATGGAATGACACACTGCAGAGCTCAATGAGGAGAGTTCTGGGAGCTGATTGGAGGGATGAGACACCTCCTCCCCACACAGCACACAGGAGCAGAGCTGAGGCTGTCAATCACTTGGAGGTCCCTTCTCTGTCACCATTTTAATTTTTGGTGTCAGGAAAACTTGTCAGAAGTGCCTCATGCTGAATAGCAGAGGAAGGAAGCAGCAGACAGAAATGACACTTAGAGCTCTGAACTGAGACAAGTACACACTATAGAGGGATATGCTTTATTCATATTTCATGTCTGAGATTTACAACCATTTTAATTAAAAGTTTTGTGTATTTTTGCTTATTCTGGTTTTGTGTATAATTGTTTTTTTTTGTATCGCATTACATTTTTTTTTTTTTTACTTTACTGTTTTCCGCTGTCTGGTTTTGCTTTCTGTGAAGAAAATGTAAAATGATAAAACTGATAAGGAGCATTGTTGTCATGAGAAGTTTCAAAGAAGCTTCCAGAAGCCGTTTCCACTGGATTTGCACCGCGTGCCTTTCATGTAGCGAGCGTCGACATGCGCTAAATGCCTTTTAGTTGACATGTATTTATTTTATTGGATGGTGTTGAAGTTTTTTGTCTTGTTTGATTTTCAGACAAAATATTTACATTTTGCTTTCCTTACCAAATGCTGTGCTTAAAGGGTTTGTAAAGGATTTTTTTTTTATCTTAATAGCTTCCTTTACCTTAATGCAGTGCTGTTTTCATGTCCTCATTGTTCGTTTTTGCTCTCAAGTTAATCCTTCTCTGATCTCCACACTTCCTGGTTGTCTGTTTCCTGATGACCACAGTCCTGGGGGCTTTCTCTCTGTGGTCACTAATAAAGGAGGTGTGATTATTGTGTGTCTAAAACCCCTCAGCACCGATCAGCTTCGTTTTCCTAACTATCACTGCCCTGTATTGGCTCTGTGGCTCTGTACATCACAGAAGCAAGAAACAACATGCAAAAACTAAACTAGAAACTGCTGGTACATTATATGATTGATTTTTATCTATTTTTAATCATTTTTAAAAGGAATCAGTTAACTATTATGGGCCAGATTCAGGTAGATGGGAGCATCTTTGCTCTGGAGTAACGCTTCTCATTTACGTTACGCTGCCGAAATTTTAGGAGCAAGTGCTGTTATTCATGAAGCACTTGCTCCTAAAGTTGCGGCAGCGCATCGCAAATGAGCCGGCAGAATTCAAATTGGGCGGGTACGGGGCGTGTAGTATTCAGACTAAGCGCGATCCCGCGGCGAACGTACTGCGCATGCGTCGAGTGTCAATGCATCCCAGTGCGCATGCTCCAAATTCTGTCAGTGAACGTCAATGACGTCACATCCCCATTCATGAATGTTTTACGCAAGCGACGCGATTTGTTTTTTTTTTTTCCGACGCGATGACGACGCCTATACTTAACATAGGATACTCCACTAGGGGGCTGCTTTATCTATACGCCGCGTATCGCTTCCGGAAACGTCGTAAAGTCACTGCGTCGCGCCCGAAA
The DNA here is from genome assembly GCA_029574335.1 of Rana kukunoris. Taxonomy (NCBI): domain Eukaryota; kingdom Metazoa; phylum Chordata; class Amphibia; order Anura; family Ranidae; genus Rana; species Rana kukunoris. The sequence continues at coordinate 469,802,943 of CM056053.1, read as the reverse complement.
AAGATCGTGAATTGCCGATTCCCGCTCATTAACATATTTTTTGAGCGTAAATCGGCGGGAACGCCCCCGGCGCCATTTTTAAGTTGAAGTAACGATGCGATGGCGAAATTCAATTACGCCGATCGCATCGGAACTCCAACCCAGCGTTTCTTGTTTTCTGGTTACAGAAAACAAAAACGCCGGCTTAAAGTGACAGTTAGGCTGGCGGATCCATTGATCCGCCAGCCTAACTCTACCTGAATCTGGCCCTATATCTCTATACCCTGTAAACAGTCATTTCAGCAGAAAAAAAAAATATTTACAACTCCTTTAACTCTTTTGCTGCTTTTTTACTTTTGTTGCACACATGTTTAAAAAAAAATATTTAGGCCAGAAGATTAGTTAAAACCCTCAAACATAAATTTTTCTGAAAGCAGAGACCCTGGAGAATGCAATAGTGATAGTTACATTTTTTTAATGTCAAACATTATTAGCTTTATCAAGCACAAATGTTCAGTAGAAAATAAACGAAAGTACATTTTAGGGCAATGTAGTACTAGACATGTACACTGACGAAAAATTTGTTTTGTCAAATGTTTTATTTATTTTTTCATTTTTTGGCTCATTCGTTATGATCACGTAAATTCATGAATTAGAAAATGCAAAAATCCATAATTTCGTAAATTCATAAATTCAGAAAATTCGTAAATTCAAAAATTCATAACTTTGAAAATTCTTAATTTAAAAAAATTTGAATTTCATAATTTCAAAAATCAGAAAGAAAATTCGAAAATTCTAAATAATAACTAACTATTAAATTATAGGTATTGGAATTTCCTTTCAAATTTAGCTGTTAGTGAACGTAACGAATATAAATTTATCCGAAGTTACAAATTATCCGAAATATCGAATGCCGCCTCGAAACAAAATGGAATGAAAAAAAATTACGTTTTTATTATTATTATTGTTATTTAAGTACTTATATAGCGCTGTCAATTTACGCAGCGCTTTACATTTATATTGCATATTCACATCAGTCCCTACCCTCAAGGAGCTTACAATCTAAGGTCCCTAACTCACATTCATATACTAGGGCCAATTTAGGCAGAAGCCAATAACCATCAGCATGTCTTTGGATTATTATTGTTTTTTATTATTATTAATTTGTTACGTTCCATTCATTTAGATACGGCATTCGTTATTTCGGATAATTCATAGCAATAATTTGGATAATAAATAACAATAACAATAAAGACTTTTTTATTATTATTTATTATTAATTTGTTCCGTTCTATTTGATTAGATGCGGCATTCGTTATTTCGGAAATTTGTAACCCCAGAAAAATGTGTATTTGTTTCATTCACTAACAGTCAAATTTGAAAGGAAATTCCAATACCTATAATTTAATAGTCAGTTATTATTTCAGATTTTCTAATTTTTGGGTTTTCTGATTCTTAACATTTTAAATGTCAAATTAATGAATATTTACGAATTTTCAAATTTACGAATTTTCAAATTTACAAATTTTCTAATTTACGGATTTACGAATATTCAAATTTACAAATTTTTGAATTTAAGAGTTTTTCAATATTCATATATAGGAATATTCGGGAAAATTTTTTTTTTTTTGTTTAATACGTTTTTATTGAAAAATACAGAAAAGAAATGAAATACATAGCAGCACACTCCAACACACCTGTATACAAAATTTGTTTATTTGTATGTAGGGGACCGCAGTAATAAAACGTGCATTGCCACCAATCGAACCCGTAGGCCACGGTGATTCGATACGGATGAGGACAATGGGCCTGGCACATAACACATCAAGGACATCACCATGACCCGCGTGGTCCCGCTAACCTAGCCGAGAAGATACAATTGGCCACTCAAAATAACATACAACGGTCCAACATATACTATTACCAGCCCCTTAAACAGGGACTGTGTATCCCAACACCTGTGTGTCAGAGCAGCAATAGAAAAAAGAGCGATGGGAAGAGAAGGGAGAAAACAAAGAACAGATCAGAGAATAAGCAGAGGGGGAGGGTAGGGAGAGGAGGGGGAGAAAGGGTAGGGGGGGGGGGTAGGTACCAGCACCAGTAGGCCATAAGCGAACACAGATATACATTACATTAAGTTCCATATCATGAGGATTGCGCCAAAATATCAGCATAAGATGCAGAGAACTTGAAAGCAAACCAGCAGGACCATATCTTCCGGGCTAAATCTGACTTGTTTCTCAGTGTCAGCGTAGCGTCTTCCATATAGTAAATATGGTCTACCTCTCTCAACCAATGGCGGAGAGTAGGGGTATGCGATTGCTTCCAAAACCTGGGGATGACCGCCTTGGCCGCATTAAGAAGATGGGGGGTAACCGATCGTGAATATGATCCTGCTGGTTCGTTAGTACAGTGAAACAACACCACCCACGGGTCCGCAAGAACCCTTGACCCCTGAATCTGCTCAATCCAATACAATACTGAGGACCAAAAAGGCTTGATCAGAGGGCAGGACCACCAAATATGTGCATGTGAGCCTATTTCCCCACACCCCCTCCAGCAGCGGTCAGAGACCGAAGGAAACGTCTTGTGAAGTATTTCCGGTGTATAGTGCCAATGCATTAACAGTTTATAGTTAACCTCCGCCGTTCTGGAGGATATGGCGGAAACATGAGTTAACTGAAACAGAGACATCCGTTGTGACTCAGGTAGCTGACTCTGCAGGTCCCGCTCCCACTTATCGAGGAACGAGTGCGAGGCAGAAGGAGGCAGGGCCAACAGGGCATGGTAGAAATTCGACACAGGTCGGTCCGGAGGGAGGGTGCCCTCAAATAGTGATTCTACAGAAGTCAATTCCAAGATCGATCGTAGTGGCTGAGGAAGGGATCGCACAAATTGGGTGAGCTGATGGTATTTCCATTGATCCAGGAAGGTAAGTGGTGTTAATGTAAATAAGTCCATCATTGGTATGATCCCCCCTGCAGTGGACACATGATGCAGCAACAATGGGTCGCGGGAAGTCCTGGAACCCAGACTACGATCAATATTCCCCGGAGGGAAATAATTATGTCCCAAAATATGCATCAATGGGGAGTTATAGGGCCATTTCTGAGATTTACACAAGGAGTCCCATATTGCAAGTGATGATATGGATAGGGGGGATACCTCCGGAGACCTGAAGCGAAATTTGGGAGGTATCCATAACATAGGAAACAGGTCCACCCCAGACATATTATTCTCTAATTGTACCCACAGTTTTGTATCAGCATGGTATTTCCAATCTGACAACCTCGTCAAAACAATAGCATAAAAATACTTCCTGAAGTCTGGAAGCGCAAGACCCCCATCTCTTTTTGGCTTAATCAACCAGTTATAGGCGATCCTGGGGCGCTTGCGGTTCCAAACATATCTACGGAAAAGGGGAACTCCGTATGGGATCATCTGGAACAAAAAGAGCAGTCTGGGCAAAATATTCATCTTCACAATGCCAATGCGTCCCAGCCATGAATGAGCCAACTGAGTCCACTTCTGCAGATCTGATCTAATCGTGTTTAGTAGAGGGATATAATTAGCGCGGAACAGGGCGTTTTATTTAGGGGTCAGGTTCCGGTTCTCCTGGTCCTCAATTTTGTACATAGCCATCCTGTGGGCTATGGCCAGAGCTCGGGTGGAGGCCTGCAGATCTCTGATCACTGTGGTGTGTCTGTCTAGTCGATGCTCCGTCTCCTCCACGCGCTCTAGGACCTGGCCGAGATCTGAACGTACCCCGGACAGTTCTTTCTTGATGGCCTTCTGAAGGCTTAGGAGCATGGACGCCAAATCCGATTTGGTGGGGAGTCCGCTCACCAGCTCCGCCACTCCCGATCTCCTATCCGGGCTTCCTTCACCTTCTGATCCGCCCGAATACAGGGGAGACCGGCGGCTGACTGCAGGCCTATTGCGGGAGGCGGAGCCAAGAGCCGATCCACGTGGCGAGCGGCCTAGTCCATCTGTCTCCGTGGGGTCTTCAGGATCGGGGGCGAGAAATCGTTTGATAGAGCTCTCCGTAGTGGACTTCTTGGCTTGGCTCTTCCCCGACTTCCTGACCATGCTGGCCATGAGTGTAGGACACTAGCTGGTTACTGAAAAAGCTAATAACAAAAAGTGCCGGCGCCGGAGCTCACACGAGACACGTCTTCACAGTCTCATGTCCAGGCCACGCCCCCGGAAAAATTTGTTAAACGCGTTTGCGTTTTGTCAAAATTTGTTAAAAAACGAATTCGCAAATAAACTAATTGCACATGTCTATGTAGTATCCAATGTTGGGTAAAATATAAAAGATGAGGTTGCACCAAGTTAATAGATAACAAACATGTAAAGTCTTAAAATTGTGTGTGACAGTGAAATGGCAACAAATTTTGGTACCCAAAATTTTCAATTTAAGGGGGGGGGGGGTTTAACTGCTTATTTTTAACTGCGTACACTAATAAAAAAACAAATAATAATAAACAACGTAACCTGAGAGCCGGTTCACGCTGGGGCGGCACGACTTCGGGGTCGACTCGGCAAGGTGTCCTGAAGACGACTTCAGAGGCAACTTGCAAAATGACTTCTGTATAGAAGTCAATGCAGGTCGCCCCGAGCCGCCCCCGAAGTGGTACAAGAACCCTTTTCTAAGTCGGAGCGACTTGCGTCACTCCTATTAAAACGGTTCTATTGAATAGAATGGGACGCGACTTGTCAGGAGGCTGAGGCTGTGTGAACCGGCTCTTAACAAAAAATAAAATAAAATAATAATAATAATAATAATTATTAATAACACCCTAACAAAATAAATAATTAATTCTAACCCTTTATCCTAGCCCTAACCCAAACCCCTAATTCTAATCTACCCTTAACTCTAACTGTGTAACCTAAAAAATAAATAAAATATTAATAACACCCTAACCCTAACAAAAATAAATAAAGAAATAATAAATAATCCTAACCCCTAATCCTAGCCCTAACCCAACCCCATAATTTTAACCTAACCTTAACTCTAACTGCATACCCTAACAGTAATAATAATCATAAAAATAAAAGCTAAAAAAGCTGAAAAGCAACAAATGATGCAACAGATGATAGCTTTCTTTATTGGCTAATAAAAAAAATAACATCAAAGTTCAAAATCACTGTAAAAACATACACAAATCGGATAGGAGGGTGGGTTTATGTTAGGAAGGGGAATTTGGGGGTGGGGGGGATTAGTACTAGGAGAGGGAATTTGGGGGTATTTGTGCTGGGAGAGTAGGGGGGGGGGGCGTATATATGTTTATATTTGAAGAGTAGTGGATTTGTGTTAGGAGGGGGGGATTTGGGGAGGGAGAGGATATTAGCTGGAAGAGGGGGAGAGGGGAAATTTTTGTTTTGGGTGATTTTTGGCTTGTAAAGGGATTTTTTACTTAGTAGGTACATTTAAAAAAAATATTTGGGGGGGGGGGGGTGGCGTCACGTGGCATCTTCACCCTGGTCACTAGATGACTTTGTCTCAGCACTGCCTATACAGCACCTGGTTGAAAGTGATCTGGTGGCTTTATAGCCATTGCATCTCTTCCATCTGCACAGTTTAACACACTATAATGAATTCCTATTGGCTGCTGCATTCTCTGACCAAATACCATGTATTGCTAAAGTTGTATATGTATTTAAACCTGAACTCCGTGGCAACGGACTTACCTCATTTCTACCCTGTACTCTTGAATGACCTCCCATCTCACAGCTACTACTTCTCACCATGTAGCTCAATCATGGTCCAAGGACTTCCCGGATATCGTTACTGATATTACGAGCTGCACCTGGATTGGTAACAATCGACCTGGAATCTCACTGTGAATAAAGTTTGGTGCCAACCGCAGTTTAAAATCCTTCCCAGAGCCTAGATTCCATCATTGATCTCTCCGGAAAATCCCATGCTCTCCTTTTTGTCCCTGGTGTGACTGCCATCGTCACACTTTGGCTCATCATCTTTGGTTTTGCACCGCCATTTTGAAATTTTGGGACCACATTTGATCACATGTTCAAGAAATTACGTCTCTCAGAATTCCAATGCTCTGTGTTTTTGGATGAGCCCCTATACAATCCAATGCTTCTTCTTCCACCATCGTTCCTGTCAAGCTCCCTCAATGGACACTTCTTAGCTTGCTGACGGAACGTCGGAGTATCCTGAAAGCCTGGACATCGTCTTCCACTCCTTCAAATATCGCAGTTAAAAAGGAGCTGAAAAATCTCCTATACAGTGGAACCTCGGATTATGAGCATTATCCGTTCCAGAAGAATGCTCGTAATCCAAAGTACTCACATATCAAAGCGAGTTTCCCCATTGAAGTCAATGGTAACTAAAAAAATTAATTCCGCATTGACTTCAATGGCATGCAATACCACATGCGGCCAGAGGTGGGGCGGCGCCGGAGAGCCTCGGAAAGGCCGAAAAGGCCTGAGGACACTTCGGCTGACCTCGGCAAACCTTGGAAAGACTTTGTTCCCGAGATTTGTCAAGGTCAGACGAGCTGTCCTCAGACCTTTTCTTGGATTTACGAATGGTGCTGATCGGTGACATTCGGCTCTTGTAGGCACATTTTGCTTGCTGCTAATGTGTCCAAAAATTGTTCTATGTATGCAATCATTCCATTTTCCAAGTCCGCAGATGTTAGCTGACTTGCCTTCAGGGCAGAGCTTACTCAATCCGTCCCATTAACTGCTGGCAGAGTTTGTACATAGCTGCTAACAGTTGTTTTTCCTACAAGCGATAATTATGCTGTATTGTAGGTTTTAATTGGTGTAATTGCATTGAAACGACATAATTGTCTAAGTTTATTGTCATGAGCCTCTTGTATGCAGGTGGAAGGTCTTCTGGTAGTCTCATGGAACCTCATTGCATCAGCATCCCCATACAACTCCATTTGGCTGCCTCTGGATGCTTTTGGAATGTGAACCATTTATGAAATTGATATTTTGGACCTCACTGCCGTCCCAATGAGTGAAAACTCCACCCTTTCAAGGCTAATCCCACCGTTTGACATCATAACATTATTTCTGGTGGAAAAGGTGGCATGCATGGGGAAACATTTACACACTTAAATTCCTGCAGTTGATGTGTGGTGGATGTAGCGTTGGACTCAGGGGCGGACTGACCATTCAGTCACTCGGGCACTGCCCGAGGGCCCCATGCCACTAGGGGGTCTCATCAGGGTTGTCAGCAGGGGCGTTGCTAGGTGCCAAAAAGACTAGGGGCTTCAGCCCGAAGCCAAGCCGAGACCGGGGGGGCGCGGAGAGCGGTTGGTCGGTGGAGTGGCGCAGGGTGACCTACCTGACCTACGCGAGTGTGTGTTTCAGTACACACACACACACACTGACATAACCTGCATACACTAACACTGACCTGACCTGACCTAACACTGACCTGACCTAACCAACATTGACCTGACCTAACACTGACATGACCTAACACTGACCTGACCGAACCAACATTGACCTGACCTAACACTGACCTGACCTAATACTAACTTGACCTGACTAACACTGACCTGACCTGACCTAACACTGACCTGACCTAACCAACATTGACCTGACCTAACACTGACATGACCTAACACTGACCTGACCGAACCAACATTGACCTGACCTAACACTGACCTGACCTAATACTAACTTGACCTGACTAACACTGACCTGACCTGACCTAACACTGACCTGACCTAACCAACATTGACCTGACCTAACACTGACATGACCTAACACTAACTTGACCTGACTAACACTGACCTCACCTAACACTGACCTCACCTAACACTGACCTCACCTAACCAACATTGACCTGACCTAACACTGACCTAACCTAATACTAACATGACCTGACTAACACTGACCTGACCTGACATAACACTGACCTGACCCAACACTGACCTGACCTAACATTGACCTGACCAACACTGACCTGACCTAACACTGACCTGACCAACACTGACCTGACCTAACACTCACCTGACCTGACCTAACACTGACCTGACCTAACCAACATTGACCTGACCTAACACTGACCTGACCTAACACTAACTTGACCTGACTAACACTGACCTGACCTAACACTGACCTGACCTAACATTGACCTGACCAACACTGACCTGACCTAACACTCACCTGACCTGACCTAACACTGACCTGACCTAACCAACATTGACCTGACCTAACACTGACCTGACCTAACACTAACTTGACCTGACTAACACTGACCTGACCTAACACTGACCTGACCTAACATTGACCTGACCAACACTGACCTGACCTAACACTCACCTGACCTGACCTAACACTGACCTACAAACACAATCACTGAGTGACCTACCTTAGCCATGGTAGAGATGTAGCCAGAGGACTCAAGGAGACTCAGGAGCTGAGGAGGCAAGGAGAGACCACTGCAGGGAGCTGGGATGTTGGGTGCCAACATGCCTGAGGTGATCCGTCATACAAATGCATCATGCAGCCCTCAGGAGCCGAGGAGGAGAGCCGCTGAACCCAGCAAGGATATTACATCACGGCGCGCTGGGTGGCATTGTAATTCCCGCCTTCTGAGTTTGCAGCTCCTATGATGGACATCACACGTCCCGCGGGCCTGGATTGGACCAGAGGGACGTCCATCATAGACCCTGCAGGCTCCAGAAGGCAGGACCTGCTGTGTTTTTGGGCACACTCGGAAATAGAATGGTCCCTGCTCGGCGGCGATCGGCGGGGCTCGGGGCTACTAATAAAATTTGTCATGCCCGAGACTTGGGGCTTTTCGGCCACCCATTCGGGGCTCCAGCTTTCTCAGCCCACCCCTAATGACGCCCCTGGTTGCGAGCCTCAGGAAAACCAGGGAAAGCATGTAAAAATCTGAGCTTTTTTACATCTGCCCCTGAAATGTCCCTTACTGACATCCTTTTGGTCTAAAACTCCCAAGATTATAGCTGCCCCGCCTCTCCGGTACCTTCTCAGTGTGTATATGAATATTGTGTGTGTGTGTGTGTGTGTCCTGTGTGTTTGTATGTATCCACTCCTTCAAATATCGGGCTATAAACAAAAATTGAGCAACAATTTTGAAAAAAAAAGCAATATTGTTTACTTTTTGCTATAAAAAATATCCCCACAGAAGATATAAAAAAAAAAAAAAAATGTTCCTCACCTTAGGCCGATACGTATTCTTCTACATATTTTTGGTAAAAAAATAAAACATAGAAATACACGTATATTAATTGGTTTGCGCAAAAGTTTTAGCATCTACAAAATAGAGGATAGATTTATGGCATTTATTATTATATTATTTTTTTACTAGTAATGACGGCGATCTGCGATTTTCATCGGGACTGCGACATTACGGTGTACACATCGGACACTTTTGACATTTTTGGGACCATTGTCATTTATACAGCGATCAGTGCTATAAATAGCCACTGATTACTGTATAAATGATGCTGGCAGGGAAGGGGGTTAACACTAGGGGGCAATCAAGAGGTTAAGTGTATCCTAGGTGTGTGGGGGGAGGGGACTGACTAGAGGAGGAGAGAGATCGCTGTTCCTGATCACTAGGGGCAGACAATCTCTCTCTCCTCCCCTGTCAGAACGGGGATCTGTTTGTTTACATTGTTTGTTTTACATTCTGGCTCTCTGAGGAGCGATCACAGGTGAACGGCAGACATCGCACTCCGCCGGCTACACTAATCGGCTCCGGTGAACCGCCGCGGGCGCGAGCAGGCTCCAAGAGCTCTTAAAGCGTCTGACGTACACCAACAGCGATTCGCGTAGGGCAGCCAACCTGCCGCAGTATCATGACCATGGCTGGTCGGCAAGTGGAGAGAATTATACAAAAAAATAAAAAGATTAGTTAAAACCACAAGTGCTTTTTTATTTTACCACTTCTATTCCTTTATACTGACTTTTGACATTTACAAATGCAGCAATTTAGAAATTGGATGAAAGGTTTAGCTCTGGGAAACACTTTTTTGAAAGACAAAAAGTGCATTTTATATACAACTATATGGATCAGACCAAAATGAGGGACAAATGAGGAGGAAAGAGGGACATGGGGCCCTTAGCTCAGGCAGGAGGGTGTGCTGAGCTGTATTTTAAAACCACTTGCGGACCGCCCACTGTGTATATATATATATATACACGTCGGCACTTTAAAGATGGATATCTCTGTCTGAAGCCATAACCCAGGTATCCATCTTTTCAGAGGGAGGTCCGGTTTAAGATAATGGCGGTCTTTGCGGCGGATTCGCCGCGAGATCACTGTTATCGGCGGCGGGGAGAGGGATGTTTACATTCCTTGTAATAGGAATAAAAGTGAAAAAAACTGTGTCAAAATCAATAAAATAAAGTAAAATAAATAAGAAAAAATAAATAAATTTAAAACCCCCCCCCGTCCTGACGAGCTCGCACGCAGAAGCGAACGCATACTTGAGCAGCGCCCGCATATAAAAACGGTGTTCAAACCACACATGTGAGGTATCACCGTGATCGTTAGAGCGAGACCAATAATTCTAGCCCTAGAACTCCTCAGAATTTTTTAAGGATAAAAGTTTGTCGCCATTCCACGAGCGGGGGCGCAATTTTGAAACGTGACATGTTGGGTATCAATTTACTCGGCGTAACATTATCTTTCACAATATAAAAAAAAAAATTGGGCTAACTTCACTGTTGTTGTCAAAAAAGTGTATTTTTTCCCCCAAAAAAGTGCGCTTGTAAGACCGCTGCGCAAATACGGTGTGACAGAAATTATTGCAACGATCGCCATTTTATTCTCTAGGTCTAGGGCATTAGAAAAAATATATTTTTAACTTGTAAACACAGAGGGCCAGATTCATAGAGCCCTTACTCCGGTGTATCTCGCGTTAGACCGGAGTAATTATAAATTACGCGCGTCGTTTCTTTAGTCTGCATCCTCAAACCATGAAACGACGGCTTTGGGCTTCAATCCGACTGGCTTACGTGTTCGTACGCCTTCGGATCTACGCTGCAATAATTTTGCGGCCGCTGGGTGGAGTTCCCGTCGTTTTCCGCGTCGGGGTATGCAAATGAGCATTTTCCGACGATCCACAAAGTTACGAGCGTCGTTCGCAATCTCTTATGGCATCTGTAGTCATCTTTTTACTGCATAAAGTTATTCCAGCTTTTATCTGGTCTAGTTTTAGACAGCCCATGTTAAGTATGGCCGTCGTTCCCGCGTCAAATTTCAACGTCTTTTTTTATTTTTTAACGTAAGTCGTCCGGGAATAGGAATGTACGTAAACAACGCTACTCAAACAAAAAATGACGTAACAACGTGATTTCGCGCAATGCACGGCGGGAAATTTCTGAACGGAGCATGCGCAGTTCGATCGCCGTGGGGACGCGCCTAATTTAAATGCTTCACGCCCCCTAATCGCGTATTTCGATTCCGCCGCAAGAAATACACTACGCTGCCGTACCTTGCGGGCCGTAATCTACCTGAATTCGCCAGGTAAAATACGGCGGTGTAGTGTATCTCTGATACTCTGCGCCAATGTAATTGTACCTGAATCTGGCCCAGAGTTTTTTCCCCCTAAATATCTTCCTTTACCTTAGTGCAGTCCTCCTTCACTTACCTCATCCTTCCATTTTCCTTTAAATGTCCTTATTTCTTCTGAGAAATCCTCACTTCCTGTTCTTCTGTCTGTAACTCCACACAGTAATGCGAGGCTTTCTCCCTGGTGTGGAGTGTCGTGCTCGCCCCCTCCCTTGGACTACGGGAGAGTCAGGATGCTCTCTATGTTACAGACAGAGAAAGGAGCTGTGTGTTAGTGGGCGTCCTGACTCTCCCGTAGTCCAAGGGAGGGGGCGAGCATGACACTCCACACCAGGGAGAAAGCCTCGCATAACCAATGGTGAAATGCCTACAGAAAATCTTCAGTAGTGTTTGTGTTAATTGATTCCCAGGTTGATAAATGTGCCGGTGCATACAATGTGACAGTCTGACAATTTGTATGAGTTAGATGCTTTGAATAAATTAGATATGATGAACTTCAGGTACGCTGTATATACACAAACCCCATTAAATCCAATTATGCTTTTATTACAAATTGTTAAGGTTCGCCCAAGAAAAATATATCATGTTTTTGGACAATCAACATCTGTCTTGACACAAGCCACAATGATTGCATTCATTTAATTAAATTCATCAGTTAATTTTGCTATGTGAATGTCTAAACATTTAATCCCCGTCATGCTTTTATTACGTTCATTTCCTATGATCGACAGCTCCATCTAGTGGCGATAATGCAGTATTTTCCTGATAGAACTTTAAGAGGTTGTAAAGGTACAATTTTTTTCTTTCCTAAATAGCTTCCTTTACCTTAGTGCAGTCCTCCTTCACTTACCTCATCCTTCTATTTTGCTTTTAAATGTCCTTATTTCTTCTGAGAAATCCTCACTTCCTGTTCTTCTGTCTGTAACTCCACACAGTAATGCAAAGGTTCTATCCCTGGTGTGGAGTGTCGTGCTCGCCCCCTCCTTTGGACTACAGGAGAGTCAGGATGCTCTTTACGTTGCAGATAAAGGCGCTGTGTGTTAGTGGGCGTCCTGACTCTCCTGTAGTCCAAAGGGAGGGGGCGAGCACGACACTCCACACCAGGAAGAAAGCCTTGCATTACTGTGTGGAGTTACAGACAGAAGAACAGGAAGTGAGGATTTCTCAGAAGAAATAAGGACATTTAAAAGCAAAATGGAAGGAAGAGGTAAGTGAAGGAGGACTGCACTAAGGTAAAGTAAGATATTTAGGGAAAAAATATTTACCTTTACAACCCCTTTAAGTCTAATGGTAATGAAACCAATGCTTGCAATGCAAACTGGACTTTGTAAAATGACTTGTCAGACTTAAGATGCTTGACCCCGAGTCTTTTTAGCAGATGCTTGTTGAGTTTAGTTGCTCTTTAAATTGACTTCTGCAGTTTGTCACTGACACTCATTAGTACTGAAGCTCACTTTGATGAGTGCCGAAACATCTTCAACATTACAGAATGCATCCAGTTGAATGGGAGACGTCCAATTTTACTATATAGTGATCCAAAAAAGAAGACTATACATACAAAATCAGGCAGTCTAAATGGGCAAGTAAAAAGGGAGGATGATTATGAAACCCAATGGAGGGACCATCCCACCAGCAATGTCATATGAAGAACTACTTCCCCCCCCCCCCCAGTATGTACCATTTTTATTTGTTCCATTTCTTCCCAGGGGCCCGGATGGCATCCCCCCTTTTTATTTATTTTTTCCGTCAGCACCCAAAGTCCCCCCGACCTCTAAGGTGCCCGGTGGTCCCCAGGGGCCCAAATGACAACCCCCCTTTTTATTTTATTTTATTTATTTTTCATTTATTTTTTATTTTTTAAAAGTACTGGTAGTTTGGAATATGTTCTCTTACAGTGATAAATAATATATCTATGCATGGTATTCAAATAATATAACATGAAGGCCTTAATAAAAGATTTCTGAGACTTTATGTAAAGTGTTAGATTAAAGTCCTCTCAGCTAAAGACAAGCAAATCCTGGAATACAATTCAAGTAACACTACCCTTCTCAATACAGTTCTCAAATAAGAGAAATACTGCAGGGGAAAGGCTCCAGTTTAGTTTGCTTGTGGTCTTCATCTTGTACCTCTTATAGTTGGGTGATTGTTGGGATACCGTAGATCAGGGGTGTCAAACTCAATTTCATCGTGGGCCGCATCAGCATTATGGTTGCCCTCAAAAGGGCCGGTTGTATCTGTAAGATGAGATGTACAGTGCATCCCCTCCCCTTACATTAGATGTCAAGAGCCACCCCCACCATCAGAAGTTGAGTCCCCCCTCTCCCTTTGTTTTATTTCATCACAAAAAGTGATCGTGTGTACGCGGCATTAGGCCTTAAATGAAAATGTGTCTGTAACTCCACACAGTAATGCGAGGCTTTACTCTGACAAATAGACCTTAAAGGAATGTAAACTGTGATCTGCGGAACCCCCCCGCTCAACAACTCTGATCCACGCCCCCCCCCCCCCCCCCCTGCTCAACAACTCTGATTCACGCCCCCCCCCCCCCCCCCGCGCTCAACAACTTTGATCTGCGGAACCCCCCCCCGCTCAACAACTCAGATCGGATCGCCAACCCCCCCCCCCCCACTTAACAACAATTGTCCCTCATTCTGAAGTTGAAAATTTGGGAGGTATAGTTTTTTTAATAATAAACATGTTACACTTACTTGATCTGTGCAATTGTTTTGCACAGAGCAGCCCTGAACCTTCTGGGGTCCACACTCCTTCTTTACAGTGAGTGCCCCCATAGCAATCCGCGTTCTATGAGGGCACTTATGCAAGCTCAATCCCGGAGCCGCACTGCCTTAGTCCACAGATACAGAAAGTTCAGTTAGGCCCCACCCCTGCTCCCTTGTCACAGGATTTGATTGACAGCAGCAGGAGCCAATAGCTACCATTGCTGCCTCTCTGTCCAATGAGCAGAGAGAGCAGAGAGAGCTGCTACTCTTGGGCACAGTACTGGATCGATATTGTGCTCAGGTAAGTATTTAGGGGGAATCGGAAGGGAATCCTGATCATGGAAGTTTTTTTTTACCTCAATAAAGAGAATGCATTAAGGTAAAAAACCTTAAGCCTTTAGAACCACTTTGATTCTAAATTAAAGGGGTGTTCCAGCCAAAAATGGTGTTTATTAAAAGTCAGCAGCTACAAAAAGTGTAGCTGCTGGCTTTTAATAAAAACTCAATTACCTTGTCTATGGTTCCAGCGACGCGCCGACCGGGGCTCCGCTCCTCTCCCCCCCTCCCCGACCGGCGTCTCCATTCCGACTGTGGGCACCCAGCCGTGACAGCCTTCGGCTTCACGGCCGGGCACCCACTGTGCATGCGCAAGCCGTACTGCGCATGCGCGGCGCGGCTCGCCGCTGATTGGAGAGGCGATCACATGGGACCTGTCATGTGTCCCATGCGATCGCCTACAGGGAGGGGCTGGTGTAGGCGATTAAGCTTAATCGCCTAACCAGCCCCTCGGCGGAAGCAGGAAGTGGGACAGGAAGTCCCACTCCTACTGAAGCCCCCACTCCCCCCCCAAAAAAATTACATGCCAAATGTAGCATGTAAGGGGGAGGGGAGTGGGATGAGCGGAAGTTCCATTTTTGGGTGGAACTCCGCTTTAAGCATTTATGAGGTACCGTATCACATTTTTTTTTTCAAATCCAAATTATATCTACTACCTACCTCTATCTAATTTACTGCTCACTGCCTTATAGAATGACAACCGGTTGGCCTGTCAAAAGTGATCTTTCAAAAATCCAATTTGGTTATTACAATACCATTTCATTTGACAAATTCTTCAATAGAGTCCCTTAACATTCTCCTAAATCTCTTACATACTATTGATGTTAGGCTGAATGATCTATAGTCTCCTGGTATATATCAAGACTCTTATTTAAATGTTGGTGCCACATTTGCTCTATCTGTGTCAATTATCGTATTTATCGGGGTATTGCGCGCTCCGGCGTATATCGAGCACCCCTAATGTGGACCTGTAAAAAAAACATTTTAGGACTTTTAGTACTTACAGTTTTGGTGTCTTGGGCGGCATCCATCGGCGGCCATGTCCGGTCCGGCGTCCGTCTTCGGCATCAGTGGTGTCCTCCCGGCTTCTTTAGCGCGCTCCTCGAGTCAAATCCCCGCTTCCCGCGCTCAGTTTGAACGCCTCCGCCGACATATACCGAGTGCAGTACACTCGGGTACCATCGGCCAGGCTCGGCTTCGCTCGTGCTCACGCTCTGTGACGTTTATGCATGAGCACGAGCGAAGGCGAGCCTGGCCGAATGTACCCGAATGTACTGCACTCGGTATATGTTGGCGGCTCAGTTCAAACTGAGCACAGGAAGCGGGTATCGGCGTATATCGCGCACCCATGATTTTCCCCTTATTTTAAGAGGAAAAAAGTGTGTGGTATACGCCGATAAATACGGTAGTGGTGCCATTCCAGTTAGTACGTTTTCTTTACAAAAAAAGGAATGGCTATAACCAGGCTAAGCTCCCTGATGACTGGTGGGTGTAAGATCCTTGCAATTCATTTACCTCTAGTTATTCTGGTTCATTGGTTTCAGCATTACTATTTAACAACTTACGGACCGCCCACTGTCATTATACGTCGGTACTTTGAAGAGGAATATCATTATCCTAACCCCGGTATCCTCTTCTTCAGTGGACGGTTCGCTTTCAGATAAAAGTGGTCTCTGCGGCGGAGTCGCATTTTTTTTCTTTTTTTCAAATAATTTTTATTTTTTTGCATTTTAGTCTAAATATGAGATGGAAGGTCTTTTTGACCCCAGAACTCATATTTAAAGCGGAGCTCCAGCCGCGAAACATTTTTTTTTTAAAGTCAGCAGCTACTAACAGTGTAGCTGCTGACTTTAAATAAGGACACTTACCTGTCCTAGGCACCCGCGCTGACGGCCCCCCCCTATGCCGGTCCCACGATCGCTCCGAGTCCCGCGCCGCCATTCACACTATGGGAAACAGGCAGTGAAGCCGTACGGCTTCACTGCCCGTTTCCTACTGCGCCTGCGTGAGTCTCACGCTGGCTTGTGAATGGGCGCGCTGCTCTCTGAGAACACACACAGTTCCCAGAAAGCAGCGCGCCCCATTCACAAGGAGAAGGACAAGAAGACATTAAACCGCGGTGTGGAAGAGGCAGATTACGGACTTCCGCATAGCAACAGCTATTTCGGGTGAGTATTTTTTTTTTTTTCAGGTTTTTTTATTTTGATTTTTTTAAACAACATGGCAAAATGTTGTTTTGCTGGGTGGAGCTCCGCTTTAAGAGGTCCTGTCGTGCTTCTTTCTATTACAGGGGATGTTTAAAAGTGACCCAATTAAAAGAATTTTAAACATGCCCCGTCCCGAACGCATACAATATGAAAACGGTGTTCAAAACACACAAGTGAAGCCCCGTGCACACGACATGGAACCTCGACGGGCGGAACACATCGTTCCGCCCGTCGAGGTTCTCTGCCGGCCGTCAGAATCTGCGACCCGCCCGTCGGGAATGGCAACCAGCCATTCATCCCGACGGGCCGTCGAGCAAATAGAGAACCTGCTCTCTATTTGCTCGACGGGTTTCCCGATGGGCGGGGCGAGCAGAGAGCGTACACACGGCCGAGGTTCTCGCTGGAATGCAGCTCCCAGCGAGGTTCTCGCTGGTTTCTGGCGAGAACCTCGGCCGTGTGTACGGGGCCTGAGGTATCGCTGCGATCGCTAGGCCGCGTACACACGATCGAACATGTCTGCTGAAACTGGTCCGCAGACCAGTTTCAGCGGACATGTTCGATGGTGTGTACGGGCTATCGGACTGTTTTCCAGCGGACAAAAGTTTCAAAACATGCTTAGAAACCTGTCCGCTGGAAACCTGTCCGTCGGACATGTTCGATGGTTAGTACACAAAATCATCGGACCAAAATCCCGCGCATGCTCAGAATCAAGTCGACGCATGCTTGGAAGCATTGAACTTCATTTTTTCATCACGTCGTTGTGTTCTACATCACCGCGTTCTGATCCGAGGGGATTTTGGTCCGATAGTGTGTACACACATCAGACCAAACTTCAGCCTGGTCCGATGAAAAAGGTCCGCCGGACAAGTTTCCTCGGACATGCCTGATCGTGTGTACGCGGCCTTAGAGCGAGAGCAATAATTCTAGCCCTAGACCTCCTCTTTAACTCAAAACATGTAACCTGTAAAAAAAAAAATTTAAACGTCACCTATGGAGATTTTCCACGAGCGGACGCAATTTTGAAGTGTGACATGTTGGGTATCAATTTACTCAGCGTAACATTATCTTTCACAATATAAAAAAAAATGGGCTAACTTTACTGTTGTCTTATTTTTTTATTCAAAAAAGTGTATTTTTTCCAAAAATAGCGAGACCGCTGCACAAATACGGTGTGACATAAAGTATTGCAACGACCGTCATCTCTAGGGTGTTAGAAAAAAATGTATAATGTTTAGGCGTTCTAAGTAATTTTCTGCCCAAAAAAATTATGGGCCATATTCAGAAAGCTATTTACGCAGCGTATTAAGAGATACGCTGCGTAAATACTGCGTAAATACTAAGAATAGCCGGCGTATTTTTTTTTGCTATTCTGAAAAGAAGATACGGCGGCTTTCTTCTAAGATACGAGTGGCGTAAGACTGTTACACCGTCGTATCTTAGTTGCATTATTACGCTGGCCGCTAGGTGGCGCTTACGGCGGTATTCACGTAATATATGCAAATGAGCTATTTACGGCGATTCCCGAACGTACTTGCGGCGGCGCGGCGTAGTTTACGTCGTTTGTTTAAGCGTTCGAGCGGCGTAAGGTTACCCCTGCTATAGGAGGCGTAGCCAATGTTAAGTATGGACGTCGGGACAGCGTCGAATTGTACGTCGGTTACGTCGTTTGCGTAAATCGTTCGGGAATGGGGCTTGACGTTAGTAACGTTCACGTCGTTTTCATTGAGGAAAAGCGACGTGATCTCACGCATGCGCACTGGGAACGTCCACGGATGGCGCAATCGCCGTCCAAAAAAAACGTGAATTACGTGGGGTCATGATTAATTTACATGAATCACGCCCCCACTTCAGACATTTGAATTGCGCGGCCTTACGCCGCCACACATACGTTACACCGCTGTAAATAATGGCGCAAGTTCTTTCTGAATAAAGAACTTGCGCAAATATTTACAGCGGTGTAACGTATCGGGGATACGTTACGCCAGCAGAAAGATCCACGGATCTTTCTGAATCTGGCCCTATGTTTTTAACTTGTAAACACCAAATTTTAGAAAGAGGCTTGGTCCTTAGGTGGTTAATCTACTGAACCCTTCTTTTTTTGTGCTTATATACTGTACGGAAGAGAAAAATGTATTTAACAACCGCCCATGCATATTTTTTAAGGGGATTATCTTTTTTTTTTCCTTTTGCTGTTGATATATTTATATACTTTTTAAGGTTTTTCTGTAGCAATATCTTTTTCATAGTCTATGTTAGCTGCTCTGATTGGGCTGTAGTATTGCATTTCTTATATTCATCATTTTCATTCAATGGCCCTTTGAAGTCTTGGCTAGTACCTAAAACAAGCTCATATTTACATGATACTCAGTGTATGGTGTCATTTACAGAGAGCTGATGTCATACCACCTATCAATCACCGGTAACTGAGCATTCCTCTGTGTAGCTCTATCAAGCCCCGTACACACGGCAGAGAACCTCGACAGGCGGAACACATCGTTCCGCCCGTCGAGGTTCTCTGCCGGCCGTCAGAATCGGCGAACCTGTTCTCTATTTGCTCGACGGGTTTCCCGACGGGCGGGGCTCACCGAGAGCGTACACACGGCCGAGGTTCTCGGCAGAATGCGGCTCCCAGCGAGGTTCTCGCTGGTTTCTGCCGAGAACCTCGGCCGTGTGTACCGGGCTTCAAAGAGAACCCGACCAGTCAATCAAGTACTTCATTCTGTCTTTTACGCTTTGATCTTTGTGTGCATGGAACTTTATCATACATTTTCAAATTTAGGTCTATTTAGCTTAGGACGTGATGAGTAGGTATGGGGCCCGTCTCCATGACAGAGTACTTACTTGTCCGTGCTGGATATCTTGGGGAAGCATAGAACTTTCAGAAGTCATGTGACCTATGATGTCACTTTGTCAGCACAAATGATTTTTCCTGTTAGAGCCATGTGCTTATAGGGTGACCACGTGTCCCGGATTGCCCGGGCACATTCATTCCAGGACAATACAGTGTCCCGGAATGCAACTGACACAGCCACCCCTGGGCCAATCTGATGCCCCCCAAAAAAGGCCGCCACATCACCGCTTTACTTACTGACAGCACTTGTCCTGGCCAGAAATGCCTGAAGGAGCAAAATCCCTGCCCCCTGCTTGTGATTGGAGAAATCATAAATCCCGCCTCTTGTGTCCAATTACTGTGCTGTGATTCGTTACAGCACCCCAAGGTGAAGGTGCAGGAATTGGGGTGATCTGTGGTATGAAGGTGCAGGAATTGGGGTGATCTGAGGTGTGACAGTGTAGGAATTGGGGTGATCTGGGGTATGAAGGTGTAGGAATTGGGGAGATCTGAGGGGTGAAGGTGTAGGAATTGTGGTGATCTGAGGTATGAAGGTGCAGGAATTGGGGTGATCTGAGGGGTGAACGTGCAGGAATTCGGGTGATCTGAGGTGTGAAGGTGCAGAAATTGGGGTGATCTGAGGTATGAAGGTGTAGGAATTGGGGAGATCTGAGGGGTGAAGGTGTAGGAATTGGGGTGATCTGAGGTATGAAGGTGCAGGAATTGGGGTGATCTGAGGGGTGAACGTGCAGGAATTCGGGTGATCCAAGGTATGAAGGTGCAGGAATTGGGGTGATCTAAGGGGTGAAGGTGCAGGAATTGGGGTGATCTGAGGTGTGAAGGTGCAGGAATTGGGGTGATCTGAGGTGTGAAGGTGCAGGAATTGGGGTGATTTGAGGTGTGAGGGTGCAGGAATTGGGGTGATCTGAGGGGTGAAGGTGCAGGAATTGGGGTGAACTGAGGGGTGAATGTGCAGGAATTGGGGTGATCTGAGGTATAAAGGTGCAGGAATTGGGGTGATCTGAGGGGTGAAGGTGCGGGAATTGGGGTGATCTGAGGTATAAAGGTGCAGGAATTGGGGTGATCTGAGGTATAAAGGTGCAGGAATTGGGGTGATCTGAGGTATAAAGGTGCAGGAATTGGGGTGATCTGAGGTATAAAGGTGCAGGGAATTGGGGTGATCTGAGGTGTGAAAGTGCAGGAATTGGGGTGATCTGAGGTGTAAACTTGCAGGAATTGGGGTGATCTGAGGTATAAAAGTGCAGGAATTGGTGAGATCTGAGGGGTGAAGGTGTGGGAAATTGTTTTTGCATTGATAGTTGTATTTTCATCGACAAGTCAAACTCAAACGTGGGGGTCTACATTTTTCCTGGACAAGGGGTTGTAAAGGTACAAAGGTTGTAAAACAAAAAAAAATGTTTTAAAGCGCCCAGTCCCGACAAACTCGTGCGCAGAAGCGAACGCATACGTGAGTAGCCGCCCGCATATGAAAACGGTGTTTGAACCACACAAGTGAGGTATCACCACGATCGTTAGAGCAAGAGCAATAATTCTAGCCCTAGACCTCCTCTGTAGCTCAAAAGATGCAACCTATAGAATTTTTTAAACGTCGCCTATCAAGGGTATTTAAGGGTAAAAGTTTGACGCCATGCCACCAGCGGGCGCAATTTTTAGGCGTAACATGTTGGGTATCATTTTACTCGGCGTAACTTTATCTTTGACAATATATAAAAAATTGGGCCAAATTTATTGTTGTCTTATTTTTTAATTAAAAAAAGTGAATTTTTTCCCAAAAAAGTGCGCTTGTAAGACCGCTGCGCAAATACGGTGTGACAAAAAGTATTGCAATGAGCACTATTTTATTCTCTAGGGTGTTAGAAAAAATATATATATAATGTTTGGGGGTTGTAAGTAATTTTCTGGCAGAAAAAAATGTTTTAGTCTTGCAAACACCAAATCTGAAAAACACAAAGGGCCAGATTCAGGTAGAGTTGCGCTGGAGTATTTCGATATGCGCCGCGTAACTGTGAAGATGCGCCGTCGTTTCTATGTGGCCGTACCCACCAAACTAGATGCGACAGAAAACGGGCCATTTCCGATCGGCTTAACTTTTCGACGCCAGAGTCTCGTCAGCGCATAATTTCGCTTGGCGCGTCAGTCGCGCCTATTGATTTCCCCTGCAAATATGCAAATGAGGGATTTTTCCCAATTCACGAACGGATTAGCACCATACGCCGGCTACATGCGCCGCGCGTATCTCGTCCGTCCGGCGCAAAGTTATTTCTACAAATAGCTGCTTTATCTTTACTCCAGACGGCCACAGGTCAGCAGGAGAGCAGCTACAGCAGCGTTACCGACGATAAGAGCTAGCTGAGCACCCCCACTTGCAGGACAACACCTCTGTCCCTGCTTGTCTGTCAACTTTTACAGCCATGGAGGAAGACATCATAGGTCTCCATAGCCGAGATGATGGCTGACAGCTCCTGGCCTTTAGAGTTCAGCTTTCTCCTGTGTGTTTGCGGGGAACGGGAGCAGCCATCTCAGAACAAAAGTAACTTCACTGCGGGGAGGGGGAGCAGGATATACTTTAGTGCCGGAATGGCGCATCTACGGGCGCATTTAAACGCCCAACGGAACGCATTGCGCCGACGTTTCCCGTGAAGTGGTGCCGACGGAAGTTGTGAGCATGCGCACAAGGGGGCGAGTGAAGCCTCACTTACTGCGCATGCTCCGTGGATGATGCGCTGAACGTAAGCCTCTGCGCTGGGCTCCGCCCATCATTTACATATGATCACACCCACTTCCACTTGCGTCGGGTTACGCCAGCGCATTTTCGTTACTCCGGCGCAAGTTTAGGAGCAAGTGCTATGTGAATTACAGTACTTGCGCCGAAAGTGTCGGCGGAGTAACGTAAATGAGAAACGTTACTCCAAAGTAAAGAAGCGCCCATCTACCTGAATCTGGCCCAAAGTGGTTAAAAGTGGTTAAAAGTCAGCAACTACTAACACTGTAGCTGCTGACTTTTAATAAGGACACTTACCTGTCCTAGTCACCAGCGATGTCGGCCCCTGCCAAGGCCGATCCTCGATCCTGGCAGCTTCAGGCGCCGCCATCCACAGTAAGGGAAACAGGCAGTGAAGCCGTGCTGCTTCACTGCCCGTTTCCTACTGCGCATGCGCGAGCAGCGTGGCGCTTTGTGAATGGGTGGCTGCTTAATGGGATACACACAGTTCCCAGAAGGCAGCGCGTCCCATTCACAAGAAGAAACCGAGTGTAGTAGGAGGAAGAAAATCCACCCGGAAAGGATGAAGAGGCAGATTCTGGACTTCCGCATAGCAACAGCTATTTCGGGGTAAGTAAAACATTTTTTTTTTTTCATTTTTTTTTTTTGGGAGGATTTTTTTTTTTCAGGGTGGAACTCCACTTTAATTAATTCGGATTTTCGGATGAATAAATTTTTGAACGAAACAAAATGGATAAAAACAAATTTCGGGAGCAACTAAATAAATGTATTTTTCGGACGAAAATTAATGTCCGAAACAAAATATTTCAGTGTGTACAAAAAAAAAAAACACAAACCCCTCCAAAGGTCCCCCACAATACAAAAGTAGAACTACAGGCAATATCGATTTTTTCATAATTTTTTGGGGTTTATTTATGCCATCTTTGTCCCATTGGGGAGATTTACCTTCACTTCCTGTCCCATAGCCAAAAACATGAAGTGAGAGGAATTCCATGCTAATTAAGGGAATCTCTTGGCCATTTCTTGTAGCATTTTCACAGTCTCTCATTGTTGCTTGTAGAGTGCCTGCAGTCTCTGACCATCTCTTGTAGCATGTCTGCAGTCTCTGACCAACTTTTTTAGCATGTCTGCAGTCTCTGACCATCTCTTGTAGCATGTCTGCAGTCTCTGACCATCTCCTGGATCAAGTCTGCAGTCTCTAACCATCTCTTGTAGCATGTCTGCAGTCTCTAACCATCTCTTGTAGCATGTCTGCAGTCTCTGTCCATCTCTTGTATCATGTCTGCAGTCTCTAATGGTCTCTTGTATCATGTCTGCAGTTCCTAACCATCTCTTGTATCATGTCTGCAATCTCTGACAATGTCTTGTATCATGTCTGTAGTCTCTAACCATCTCTTGTGTAGCATGTCTGCAGTCTCTGATCATCTCTTGCATCATGTCTGCAGTCTCTAACAATCTTGTGTAGCATGTCTGCAGTCTCTGACCATCTCTTGCATCATTTCTGCAGTCTCTAACAATCTTGTGTAGCATGTCTGCAGTCTCTGACCATCTTATTTAGCATGTCTAAAGTCTCTAAACCCTCTCTTGCGTCATGTCTGCAGTCTCTGACCATCTCTTGTATCATGTCTGTAGTCTCTGACCATCTTTTTTTAGCATGTCTGCAGTCTCTGACTATCTCCTGTATGATATCCACAGTCTCTGACCAACTCATCTTGTATGTCCATAATCTCAGACAGTCTCCTGTAGCATTACCTATACTGAATAATATGTGTGGTCCCCTTAGGCCGCGTACACACGATCAAACATGTCCTCTGAAACTGGTCCGCAGACCAGTTTCAGCAGACATGTTCGATCGTGTGTACGGCCTATCGGACCGTTTTCCAGCGGACCAAAATTTCAAAACATGCTTGAAAACATGTCCGCTGGAAACCTGTCCGTCGGACAGGTTCGATGGTTAGTACACAAAATCATCGGACCAAAATCCTGCGCATGCTCAGAATCTAGTCGACGCATGCTTGGAAGCATTGAACTTTGTTTTTTCGGATTTTGGTCCGATGGTGTGTACGCACATCAGACCAACAGACCACTTCAGCCTGGTCCGATGAAAACGGTCTGTCGGACATGTCTGATCGTGTGTACGCGGCCTTAGTGATATCGAGGAGTGACATTGAGGTCCTCTATATATAGTCATCACTGTTCTAAGAAGTCAGTGGCGGGAGCTTCCATACATTTTCCCAGTGACAGGTACACTTTCAGTTAATGTAATGAAGTTTTGGAGATCCAATGAACACTGGAGGGAAATAAGCCAATGTGTTCCTATTGTATCCCCGACTCTCCGGAGCCAATGTCAGTAGCTCGCTTATCCATAAACCATTAAATGATTGTCATTGGAATATTTATGAACACTAAACAAAATTGTAAAATAAAATATTGACATCTCTTGTATCATGTCTGCAGTCTTCGGCTATCTTTTGTATCATGTCTGCAGTCACTGACCATCTCTTGTATCATGTCTGCAGTCTCTGACCATCTTTTGTATCATGTCTGCAGTCTTCGGCTACCTTTTGTATCATGTCTGCAGTCACTGACCATCTCTTGTATCATGTCTGCAGTCTCTGACCATCTTTTGTATCATGTCTGCAGTCTCTGACCATCTTTTGTATCATGTCTGCAGTCTCTGACCATCTTTTGTATCATGTCTGCAGCCCCTAACGATTTCTTGTATCATGTCTGCAGTCTCTGACCATCCACTGTATCATGTCTGCAGTTTCTAATGATCTCTTGTATCATGTCTGCAGTCTCTAACGATCTCTTGTATCATGTTTGCAGTCTTTAACCATCTCTTGTATTATGTCTGCAGTCTCTGACCATCTCTTGTATCCTGTCTGCAGTCTCTGACCATCTCTTGCATCATGTCTGCAGTCTCTGACCATCTTCTGTATCATGTCTACAGTCTCTGATCATTTCTTGTATCATGTCTGCAGTCTCTAACAATCTCTTGTATCATGTCTGCAGTCTTTAACCATCTCTTGTATCATGTCTGCAGTCTCTAACCATCTCTTGTATTATGTCTGCAGTCTTCGGTCATCTTTTGTATTATGTCTGCAGTCACTGACCATCTTTTGTATCATGTCTGCAGTCTCTGACCATCTTTTGTATCATGTCTGCAGCCCCTAACGATCTCTTGTATCATGTCTGCAGTCTCTGACCATCCACTGTATCATGTCTGCAGTTTCTAATGATCTCTTGTATCATGTCTGCAGTCTATAACGATCTCTTGTATCATGTATGCAGTCTTTAACCATCTCTTGTATTATGTTTGCAGTCTCTGACCATCGTTTGTATCATGTCTGCAGCCCCTAACGATCTCTTGTATCATGTCTGCAGTCTCTGACCATCCACTGTATCATGTCTTGCAGTTTCTAATGATCTCTTGTATCATGTCTGCAGTCTCTAACGATCTCTTGTATCATGTATGCAGTCTTTAACCATCTCTTGTATTATGTCTGCAGTCTCTGACCATCTCTTGTATCCTGTCTGCAGTCTCTGACCATCTCTTGCATCATGTCTGCAGTCTCTGACCATCTTCTGTATCATGTCTACAGTCTCTGAGCATTTCTTGTATCATGTCTGCAGTCTCTAACAATCTCTTGTATCATGTCTGCAGTCTTTAACCATCTCGTGTATCATGTCTGCAGTCTCTGATCATCTCTTGTATCCCATCTGCAGTCTCTGACCATCTTCTGTATCATGTCTACATTCTCTGATCATTTCTTATATCATGTCTGCAGCCTCTAGCGATCTCTTGTATCATGTCTGCAGTCTCTAACGATCTCTTCTATCATGGCTACTACAGTCTCTGATCATTTCTTGTAGCATGTCTCTAGTCTCTGATGATCTCTTGTAGCAATGTCTGCAGTCTCTGACCATCTCCTATATCATGTCTGCAGTCTCTGACCATCTTTTTTGTCTGAAGCCAACGTGTTCCTATTGTATCTCAGGACTCTCAGGAGCCAATGTCAGTAGTTCCCTTATCTATAAACCATTAAACGATTATCATTTCAATATTTATGAACACTAAACAAAATTGTAAAATAAAAAATTGGGGTGAGCCGCCCTTTTCATTTTTTTTTTGGTCATATAGTCGGCCCCTCGTATGAACTCGTCATCAATGGAGAACCATGGATTGCCATGTAACTCTATTACATCCCAGCTTAACGTAGCGCCCTGTGTAAAAAGGAATGGGGGGAAAAAATAATTGCTCGATAACATTCAGCATGTGAAGTTGTACAAAGCGACTTTGATGTGTAGAGCAGAGGGGGATTATGGGGGGGGGGGATTATGCTATTAAGAGAGTGAAAAGGGGGCCAATGAATACACCGCGCAACGCAATTCACGCATTCCACTCGGAGATTATGCAAAGTCTGAAAAGCAGATTATCGTGGAAGAAATCTGTTTAAAGAATTGTCGGGACAGTCAGACAAATTCCTCATCGGTCTCCTCCGAGCGATGCAGACTCTATTTGTCCATTTCTGAGGAAGGCGCTATATTTGTCAACGCGTTTGGCTATTTATGTGCAAAAGGAATCGAAAGATTATATGAGCCGGCTTGTGTATTTGTTTTATACTGCTTTATCCTTTCTTCTGTTCCATTTTTATTTCAAGTAGTAAAACGGAACACTAAGCAAACCGTTAACCACCTTAACCCCCAGGCCATTATGCAGGCTAAGGACCTTGCCCCTTTTTGCGATTTGGTACTGCATCGCTTTAACCAGGGCCGGCCCCATGATTGGACCGGGTGGTACCATGGGTACCAGGTGGCACTTTTAGGGGGGCGGCATACGCCCGCCAGCCTGCCTGTTCAGCCCGCTCCGCTGCCTGTAAGGAGCGCGCTGGGAGGCCTGAGAGGACACTCGCAGAAGAGGGGGGAAGCAGTGAGCGAGTGAGCGGCGCAGCCTGTGAGGAGCCCGGCGCCGCTGCTATCAGTGTTGACATTAGTGAGCGAGCGCTGAGCAGAACACTAAACTGCGGGGGAGGGGCTGAGGAGCAGTCAGCGAGTGAGCGGCAGGAGAGCAGAGAGATGATGATATCTCTCACTGCCCGCCCTGCATGACGACAGTTCTGCCCTCACCTACCTTTATTCTGGGACACAGCAAGTGTGGCAGGTGGCAATCCACAACATGTGGCAGGTGACGTAAGTGACCATCCGCAACGTGTGGCAGGTGACGTGGCTAGTGGCAATCCGCAGCGTGTGGCAAGTGACAATCCGCAGCGTGTGGCAAGTGACATGGCAAGTGATGTTGCAAGTGACAATCCACAGCGTGTGGCAAGTGAGGTGGCAAGTGACAACCCGCAACGTGTGGCAGGTGACAATCCGCAATGTGTAAGTATCACAGGCTCCTCCCATGTACATAAGTATCACAGGCTCCTCCCATGTACATAAGTATCACAGGCTCCTCCCATGTGCATAAGTATCACAGGCTCCTCCCATGTGCATAAGTATCACAGGCTCCTCCCATGTACATAAGTATCACAGGCTCCTCCCATGTACATACGTATCATAGGCTCCTCCCATGTACATACGTATCACAGGCTCCTCCCGTTTACATAAGTATCGCAGGCTCCTCCCATTTACATAAGTATCACAGGCTCCTACCATTTACATAAGTATCACAGACTCCTCTCATGTACATAAATATCACAGGCTCATCCCATGTACATACGTATCACAGACTCCTCTCATGTACATACGTATCACAGGCTCCTCCCATGTACATAATTATCACAAGCTCCTCCCGTTTACATAAGTATCGCAGGCTCCTCCCATTTATATAAGTATCGCAGGCTCCTCCCATGTACATAAATATAACAGGCTCATCCCATGTACATACGTATCATAGGCTCCTCCCATGTACATACGTATCACAGGCTCCTCCCGTTTACATTAGTATCGCAGGCTCCTCCCATTTACATAAGTATCACAGGCTCCTACCATTTACATAAGTATCACAGACTCCTCTCATGTACATAAATATCACAGGCTCATCCCATGTACATACGTATCACAGACTCCTCTCAAGTACATAAGTATCACAAGCTCCTCCCATGTACATACGTATCACAGGCTCCTCCCATGTACACAAGTAACAGGCTCCTCCCATCATAAGTATCAGGCTCCTCCCATGTACAAAAGTATCACAAGTCCTCCCATGTACATAGTATCACAGCTCCTCCCATGTACATAAGTATCACAGGCTCCTCCCATGTACATAAGTATCACAGGCTCCTCCCGTTTACATAAGTATCACAGGCTCCTCCCATGTACATAAGTATCACAGGCTCCTCCCATGTACATAGGTATCACAGGCTCCTCCCGTTTACATAAGTATCACAAGCTCCTCCCATGTACATAAGTATCACAGGCTCCTCCCATGTACATAGGTACACAGGCTCCTCCCGTTTAATAAGTATCACAAGCTCCTCCCATGTACATACGTATCACAGGCTCCTCCCATGTACACAAGTATCACAGGCTCCTCCCATGTACATACGTATCACAGCTCCTCCCATGTACTCGTATCACAGGCTGCCATGTACACAAGTACACAGTCCTCCCATGTACATAAGTATCACAGCTCCTCCCATGTACATAAGTATCACAAGTCCTCCCATGTACATACATCACAGGCTTCCTCCCATGTACAAAAGTATCACAAGTCCTCCCATCATAAGTATCAGACTCCTCCCATGTACATAAGTATCACAGGCTCCTCCCATGTACATAAGTATCACAGGCTCCTCCCGTTTATGTACACAGGCTCCTCCCAAGTATAAGTATCACAGGCTCCTCCCATGTACATAGGTATCACAGGCTCCTCCCGTTTACATAAGTATCACAGGCTCCTCCCATGTACACAAGTATCACAGGCTCCTCCCATGTACACAAGTATCACAGGCTCCTCCCATGTACATAAGTATCACAGGCTCCTCCCATGTACATAAGTACACAAGCTCCTCCCATGTACATACGTATCACAGGCTCCTCCCATGTACAAAAGTTACAAGCTCCTCCCATGTACATAAGTATCACAGACTCCTCCCATGTACTAAGTATCCAGGCTCCCCCATGTACATAAGTATCACAGGCTCCTCCCGTTTATGTACACAGGCTCCTCCCATGTACTGTACATAAGTATCACAGGCTCCTCCCATGTACATAGGTATCACAGGCTCCTCCCGTTTACATAAGTATCACAGGCTCCTCCCATGTACACAAGTATCACAGGCTCCTCCCATGTACACAAGTATCACAGGCTCCTCCCATGTACATAAGTATCACAAGCTCCTCCCATGTACATACGTATCACAGGCTCCTCCCATGTACACAAGTATCACAGGCTCCTCCCATGTACATAAGTATCACAAGCTCCTCCCATGTACATACGTATCACAGGCTCCTCCCATGTACAAAAGTATCACAAGCTCCTCCCATGTACATAAGTATCACAGGCTCCTCCCTTGTACACAAGTATCACAGGCTCCTCCCGTTTACACAAGTATCACAGGCTCCTCCCATGTACATAAGTATCACAAGCTCCTCCCATGTACATACGTATCACAGGCTCCTCCCATGTACAAAAGTATCACAAGCTCCTCCCATGTACATAAGTATCACAGACTCCTCCCATGTACATACGTATCACAGGCTCCTCCCATGTACATAAGTATCACAGGCTCCTCCCGTTTACATAAGTATCACAGGCTCCTCCCATGTACATAAGTATCACAGCCTTTGTTCAATACTTTGGTGAAGCTCCTTTTGACACCAATTACAGCCTCAAGACTTTCTGGGTATGATGCTACAAGCTCGGCACACCTATTTTTTGGGCAGTTTCTCCCATTCTTCTTTGCAGGACCTCTCAAGCTCCATCAGGTTGGATGGGGAGCGTCAGTGCCAGCCATTTTCAGGACTTTCCAGAGATGTTCATCGGGTTCAAGTCTGGGCTCTGGCTGGGCCACTCAAGGGCATTCACATAATTGTTGTGTAGCCGCTCCTTTGTTATCTTGGTTGTGTGCTTAGGGCCGTTGTCCTGTTGGAAGTTGAACCTTCGCCCCAGTCTGAGGTCCAGAGTGCTCTGGGGCAGGTTTTCATCAACGATGTCTCTGTACATTGCTGCATTCATCTTTCACTCAATCCTGACTAGTCTCCCAGTTCTTGCTGCTGGAAAACATCCCCACCACATGATACTGCCACCACCATGCTTCACTGTAGGCATGTTATTGGCCAGGTGATAAGCAGTGCCTGGTTTCCTCCAGACATGACACTTACCGTTCAGGTCAAAGAGTTTAATCTTTGTTTCATCAGACCAGAGAATTTTGTTTCTCATGGCCTGAGAGTCCTTCAGGTGCCTTTTGGCAAACTCCAGGAGGGCTGTCCAGTGCCTTTACTGAGGGGTGGCTTCCGTTCGTCCATGTAATTTGGGGAGCACTGCCACTGCTAGTGCAGGAAGTGACTCAGTGATCCTGCGATTACTAAGTCCTTTCCTCATATGTATCTCTGCAGGGGGAGCCCAGCATAAAACCAGTTTGTCCTCTGCTATGGGCTCCAGGTGCCAATATAGGGACGATCTGTAACTCCATTTGTAACACAGGAGTGCCAGAGACACCTATATGTTAATTCCGGCTTTGGGCTTCAATATTATGGTTATCAGTTCCAGGTTGGACGTCATATCCGGCCCGTACCGGGCTATTTTCCATTCGGTCATAATGTAATTTCCGCTTTCAGCAGGATTCATAACAAGGCTTAGAGCGCAATTAGGAAAGTGCGGTTACCTCCTGCCCTTTCACTATATATATATATATATATATATATATATATATATATATACATACTGTATGTGAGGTGTCAGTCAGTAGCCACGGCCTCCCTCCCTATCTTTCGGAGTGAAGGAACTGTGGAACCTAGGATGATCCCCTCTACAAACCCAGGCCTGGTGAGTGGACCGTTGGTCCAATATATCTAGCTGCTATTGCTTTGTGAATTGAAAAGAAAATTAAAGCTGTGCCAGTGAAGACCCACCACCGAGTATTAAAGCCGCTTACCAGAAGGGCAAGCTGGATTAGCAATCGGCTATAGCCCAGCCGTGGCCTTTAGAAACTCACAGGGTTTCCAGAAAAAGGTTCCAGCGCATTCATGGGCTCGTCTAGATGAACATGTGTAGAGAAAAGATGCACCATAGCGTAATTCCATACAACTTATTTATTTAAAAAAGATGTAAGGGGTTCTTACAAAGCAGATAAAATCATCAGAAATATAAAACAAATGCCGGCCAGCAACAAGCGGAGCCCTTCCTCCTTGGCGTTGTGAAGTTACTGCGTGTCCTCCCAGGCGCGTTTCGTCATAAGTCAGACGTTTTCTATGGATTACGCTATGGTGCATCTTTTCTCTACCCATGTTCATCTGGACGAGCCCATAAATGCGCTGGAAGCTTTTTCTGGAAACGTTTAACCCTGTGAGTCCACTACAGTCTCTAAAGGCCGTGGCTGGGCTATAGCCGATTGCTAATCGATCTTTCCCTTCTGGTAAGCGGCTTTAATACTCGGTGGTGGGTCTTCACTTCAGTGTGAAAACACATTTGATGTCACGGTGGTGTTGAAGTTTTGGAGGATTTATTCTTCAGGATTGACCATTTGTGTGCACAATAATAGTGCACATTGGGACTTTACATATTTGAGTTTCAGTGGACTTTTTATTTCCAATTTTGTTTAGTGACACAGCTTTAAGTTTATTTTCTATTCTGCTCTTTGTATCGCACGCAATCTGCTGCCTTTTAGATTTTAGTAATTTATTTCAGCCCAATTCTGAGTAATTTTTCATTTTATTGTTTACCTGTAATTAGTAGACATGTGCAGACTGGAATATTTCGTTTCATTTTCGTTTGGAAAATAAATTTATTTAGTTACTCCCGAAAATCGTTTTGACTTTATTTCGTTTTTCGTTGGGGAATAGCTTTCGTCCGAAAATCCAATAGTACTTGTCGAATGGTCAAAAGAATATTCGACGGAACGTCAAATCTTTTACGGCGAATCGTACATTTCCGTTCGAATATTCCGCCTACAAGAATTCTAATGTTGTTTGGAAAATAAATTTATTTAGTTACTCCCGAAAATCGTTTTGATTTATTTCATTTTTCGCTGGGGAATAGCTTTTCGTCCGAAAATCCAATAATACTTGGTTTCTGTCGAATGGTCAAAAAACAATATTCGACGGAACGTCGAATCTTTACGCCGAATCGTACATTTCCGTTTGAATATTCCGCCTACAAGAATTCTAATAGCAATAATGTTGAATCTATTCTCTATAATGTCGAATCTATTTTCTCATACATCGAAATCTATTCTCTATAATGTCGAATCTATTATTTCTATAGTGTCGAATCTTTTCCCTATAATGTCAAATCTTTTCCCTATAATGTCGAATGTCTCTATATCGAATTTTTACCGCAACGAAAACGAAAATAAAGCATTTTTTATATCGGATCTTTCGGTTTTCGTTTCGAACAAAAATGCATTCTAACGAAAACGAATGCACATGTCTAGTACTTAGCGCAGTTTTTCTTTTTCATTGCTTTGTGAACTGCTGCTTTAACCCAGCTGCTTGCTTATAAGCTTATCTGCTACATTGGACCTGCTTTATATGCTGTTTCTTTATCTATCCTGCCTCTCACCCCATAGCAGGGGCGGACTGACCATTGAGAAACTCGGGCACTGCCCGAGGGCCCCATGCCACTAGGGGGCCCCATCAGGGTGGCCAGTCTCATTAAAACCAGGGACAGCATGTAAAAATCTGTGTTTTTTTTACATCTGTCCCTGATATGTCCAAAACCGACATGCTTTTGATGTGAAAATCCTGAGATTTTAGCTCCCCCGCCTCTGTACTGCCACCTGGCTTGGTGGCCATCTGTAAGCCTGGGGGCCCCATAATCTTCTATTGCCCGGGGGCCCCATGAGTTGTCAGTCCGCCCCTGCCCCATAGCATTGGCTTCAAATGTGTCTGATCCATCCACTGACTGTTTTGCAACTACAGCCTCTCACTACAGGATTCTCCATCCAATTGTCTAATGTTGCTTGATGTCACAGGTTAATGAGTCCTAGAGCGTAGTCAGTTTCAGTATACTCTATGGGATTTGGTCAGCTTTATTGGCTGATCCATTACATTACACTGTGGTTGACTGGATTGACTTTTTAGTTAATTACCCTGTAATACTGCATGCATGCACTTTTGAGTTTTAATTAGACAACGTTGTCTTATTAATTTTAACTATACTGGGTGTTGGTGAAGGGTTTTGAGTGTCTGTATTTATGTATTTGCCAGTTTTCTACCATTAAAATCAAGTTTCACATGCGGTGTGGTCCACCTGTGGCTTCTTTATCCGGGGGGTGTGTGTGGGGGGCCCTGTTACCTTTTCTTCTCCTCCCCGGGGGGGTTTTCTTCCAGTATGCCATGGCCCTGCTGACATCTGAATGGTTGCAACGCGTAGGGGAGAGCCTGGACATGTCATGTCGTTGTAAAGATGACCGGCGGCCATTTTGCTGGTTAGAAACCTCTAAAGATTCTGTATATGACATGCTTGATTTTTAGTTTACTGTTACTGTGAGAGTATTCTGAACTTGTTTTATCAAAGCGGTTGTATACCCACAGACAGCGCTGTATCCTGGCCTAGGCCAACAAGGCCCAGGCCTAGGGCAGCACTTTGCAGGGGGGCAGCACGGAAAGTGTCCCTGCCAACATGTGCTACACTGTTAGTGTAGTGCCAGTCTTATGGGCTCACAGGGGGTACAGGCATTTTTTTGGCATTACACATGTATGGGACTAAATGGTCTCCAGGGCCCCTTACAGACCTGGCCGGCCCCCCTCCTGTTTTTTTTTTTTTGCATTACATCTGTAAGGGGCCTGATGGTCCCCAGGCCCCCCCCCCCTTACGCTTATTATCTTGCGTCAGGAGAGATGAGAATACACACCGATTTTCTGCTCCAGGGGGGCCCTGCCTAAAGCTGTGTAAGGGGCCCCACAATTTGTGATGGCTCCCCTCTGGGCTGGACTGGGCTGAGAGGCAAATTAGTCCAGCACCCCCATAAAGCAGCCACACTGCCCCTGTCAGGTTATTTTTTACCATCCATGTCCAATTGCAGAGATTTCCCTTCACTTCCTGCCCCATAGCCAAACAGGAAGTGAGAGAAAATCCCTGCAAATTAAGGGAATCCATTGCCCCCCAGGCCCTCAGAACTAGTGTCCTCACTCAAAGTGGGGCTGGTCTAGGGTGGGACTGAAACAGAAAGGGGTGCGGCCTTGACAGGAAGGGGTTGGTCATATTTAAATTAGGGGGTGCACAAGTTTAGTCAGGCCTAGGGCAGCACAAAACCTAAATACACCACTGCCCACAGATTACATTTTTTTTTTGTTAAACCTGTAGGACAAAAGGCATAATGAGCTATTATACACCGCATACTAGCTCATTATAAAAATCCGGGTAACACGGCTCTGGTGCTGTGAGTGGCAGGAGCTGCAATGTCGTCACTCATTCTTTCCGGCAAGGTCCGGCAGCGTCTGCCAGACCTTCAGCCGGGGATTCAGAGCACATGCACCGGTGACGTCAGCAGCTGCATGCAAAGAGAATATCTCCTAAACCGTACAGGTTTAGGAGATATTGTTTTTACCCACAAGTAAGCCTTATTATAGGCTAACCTATAGGCTTATTATCGGCCTTATTATAGGCCTACCTATAGGTAAAAGTAAAAAAAAAGGGTATACAACCGCTTTAAACATTTGATTGTAGCTTACCTACTACACTATGAGGAGGGGACAACAGGAATTTAGTCCGGTGCAATATCTGGTGAACAGAAGCGATCCCGAGGAGTGTGGAAGCGCAGTCAGACCACTTATAATTTAGTGGTCCAAATTTGAGGGTAATGCCGCGTACACACGGTCGTTTTTTGCGATGAAAAAAAACTAAGTTTTTTGTGAAGTAAAAAACGACGTTTTTGAAACGTCACTTTCAAAGACGATGTTGCATACACACCATCGTTTTTTTCACAAAAAACGAGGTTACGTTCACCACACTTTTCCATTGAAGCTCGCTTCATAACTAGCTTCTGGGCATGCGCGGGTTGAAAAACGTCGTTTTAAACGACGTTTTTGCTACACACGGTGACTTTTTGTGAAACAAAAAACGACGTTTTGAAAAACGACACAAAAAATTCAAGCATGTTGGAATTTTTTTTTGGTCGTTTTTTTAAGACAAAAAACAACGTTTTGCCCACACACGATCAATTTAAATGACGTTTTAAAAAACAACGTTTTTTTTCATCGCAAAAAACGACCGTGTGTACGCGGCATTAGAGGTCTGGTGTGCTGTGGATTCGGTGGAGTAATATCATCTCACCAAAAATGATATTTCTGTCACACACTCTGGGTGTCCTATAGGATATACGGACATTATTAGAATGGACTATTAGAGTGCTGTATTTATATTTTAAATATCCCAGAATTTCAACATTGACATCACATTGACATCTTAGTTTGACATCTTAATATCCTAACATTGACATCCCATTTACATGTTAGCTTGACATCTCAACATTGAAATCCTATTGACATGTTGGGTTGACATTCCAACATCCCAACATTGATTTCTAAAGACATGTTGAGTTGATATCCCAAAATCTCAACATTTACATTCCATCGACATCCCAACATTGACATTCAATTAACATGTTGGGTTGACATCCTAACATCTCAACATTGATTTCCATTGACATGTTGGGTGGATATCCCAAAATCCCAACATTGACATCCCATTGATTTATTGGTTTGAAATCGAAACATTGACATTCCATCTACATGTTGGGTTGACATCCTAACATCTCAACATTGAAACTTTCCATTGACATGTTGGGTTGATATCCCAAAATCCCAACATTTACATCCCATTGACATGTTGGTTTGACATCCCAACATTGACATTCCACTAACATGTTGGGTTGACATCCTAACATCCCAACATTGATTTCTATTGACATATTGGTTTGACATCCCAACATTCACATTCCATTGGCATGTTGGGTTGACATCCTAACATCTCAAGATTGACATCCCATTAACAGCTTGGTTTGACATCCTAACATTGATTTCCATTGACATGTTGGGTTGACATTCTAACATTTCAACATTTACATCCTATTGACATGTTGGTGTGACATCCCAACATTGACATTCCATTGACATGTTGGGTTGACATCCTAACATCTCAATATTGACATCCCACTATGACCCTGCATGCTTGGCCAATCACAGCGCGCAAAAAACGGAGAGCCATAATTGGCCAAAGCCAGGGTGGCTTTGACCATATATGGCTCAGGGCTTTAGCACACGCCCCACACTATATAAGGCCGCCTGCTGGGTGTAAAAATGTAGTGTGGTGTCGTGTAGTGTGTTCCAGCGCTGAACAGAGATCAGTCAGAGAGACAGAGAGATTGTCTTTTTATATACCTAGATAGAGCAGGCAGGCTAGTCAGTTTAGCTTAATTTACAGTGTGTAGAGGATATATATACATCCCTAGGAGTTGTACATATATTTATACACTGTATAGCTTAGATAGATCAGTTCTTCCTAATTTACTGGCAGGCAGGTGATTGTGCTATTTAAAGATGTTATCACAGGTATAGACACCCAGCAGGTACAATATTTAAAGGAATTTTTCATTTTTTTTTGTTTAATTTAAGCATCATTAAAATCACTGCTCCTGGAGCAGTGATTTTAATGATGCTTAACAACTTAAGGACCCCCGCACGCACATATACGGCCACAGAATGGCACGTACAGGCACAAGGGCGTAAATTTACGTCCCCGCCTAAGTGCGGTTCGGGGGTCCCATCGGGACCCCCTCCGCGGCGTGCGGGGGTCCCCCTGGCTCCGGGAGCGATCCGGGATCAGCGGGCGGATGTCGGCGCTTACCCGCCCCCCCGCGATCGCTCCCAGCCAATGGGAGCGCGCTCCCATCCTGTCAGTTCCTCCTCCTGTGTTTACACAGGAAGGAGGAAATGATGTCACCTCTCATCGCAGCGCTGTTTCCCAGCGCTGCTGATGAGAGAAGACATCACAAGTAAGTGTGCACCAACACAACACTGACACACACTCACTTAGGCATATTAACCCCTTGTGATCGCCCCACCCCCCCTGTCACAGTGTCACTGAATGCAGTGATCTAATCACTGCATTTAGTGTCAGTGTGACAGGCAGTGTAAAAAACAGTTAGTGTTAGGTTCAGGATAGCCCCCCCACCCCCCCTAATAAAGTTTTAACCCCCTGATCACCGCCCTAGTTAACCCTTTCACTCCCTATTGCCAGCGTCACTAAGCGATCATTTTTCTGATCGCTGTATTAGTGTCGCTGTTCCCGCTAGGTAGCTATTTTTTTTTATTGCGATTTTTTTTTTTACTAAAGACATGTGGCTAAATAAATTTTGGCCTAAATGTTTGACTAAAATTTAGTTTATTTGATTTTTTTTTAACAAAAAGTAAAAAATAGTGTTTTTTTTTCAAAAATGTCGCTCTATTTTTGTATATAGCGCAAAAAATAAAAATCGCAGAGGTATTCAAATACCACCAAAAGAAAGCTCTATTTGTGGGAAGAAAAGGACACAAATTTTGTTTGGGAGCCACGTCGCACGACCGCGCAATTGTCTGTTAAAGCGACGCAGTGCCGAATCGCAAAAACACCTTGGGTCATTTACCAGCGTATTGGTCCGGGTCTTAAGTGGTTAAATTATCTAAAACCAACGTATATATACGTTGATGTGCCCAGCCGTGCCATTCTGCCGACGTAAATGTGCAGTAGGCGGTCCTTAAGTGGTTAAAAAAAAAAAAAAAAAAAGAAAAATTCCTTTAAATATTGTACCTGCTGGGTGTCTATAGTTTGCCTGTGAAAACATCTTTTAGAACCCGGGTCTTGCCCGAGGGAACATGTATCAATGGCAAGACCCGGGTTCTCAAAGACGTTTTCCAAAAAAAACTTGAATATTGGGCTTTAAAATGAGCACTTTTGAATTCGAATGTTCGAGTCCCATAGACTTCAATGGGGTTCTAAATGTTCGCGCGAACGGTCGGTCTGTTCGACGGTTCTGGTGCGAACCGAACGCGGGGGTGTTCGGCTCATCCCTAATCCTAACATTGACTTCCTATTGACATCTTAGTTTGACATCTCAACATTGAAATCCTATTGACATGTTGGGGCGACATTCCAACATCCCAACATTGATTTCTAATGACATGTTGAGTTGATATCCCAAAATCTAAACATTTACATCCCATTGACATCTTGGTTTGACATCACAACATTGACATTCCATTGACATATTGGGTTGACATCCTAACATCTCAACATTGACATGCCATTAACATCTTGGTTTGACATCCCAACATTGGTTTCCACTGACATGTTGGGTTGATATCCCACAATCTCAACATGACTGGTGTACTACTAGTGTCTTTGCTACTTAAACCAATAACAAACCCCAAAACCTCTTAACCTCCTATATAAATCACGCAACACCTCCTGGATTAAATGGCCACTAAAGGCCCCTTTATTTAATACCAAAAGGTAAATATTAAAATAACTTTAATAAAATACCATTTATAAATATATATATCTTTATAAAACTTCATATATATTTTTACCAAAAATAGAATAAATGAACCCAAACACAACAATTATACAAAACTGCTGTAAAAGAGGGGTTCCTGAGAGAAGGGAAAGAAAAAGTGCTAGGTAATCAGCTGTACTCCATCAGGAAGCATCCTGGCCTCTAGCCATGCTCCAATCAGCTCACGAGACAATGACTTCCTCCTTCATTTCACTCTTCAGCACGATTGACCAATAGCCCCCACCTAACCAGATAGGGAAGGTGCCCATCCCATGACAGGCCCCAACTCCTACCAACCATCTCAGGTATATACATCCCATATATATATACCAACTACCACCCAACCCTCAGGAACCCCAGATCAATGCCAACGTTCACCTGAAACACAAAAATAACATGAAAAACAAATACCCATACCAGACACTTCCACAGGGAGGGAGAAAAAAACAGTCTGTGTGTTACCTCTGCCATGGATGGTGCCAGAATGACTAGCCCCGCCCACCCACTACTTTTAACAAACCCTCCTAGTGCTAGGTAACCCCACCCCTAAGACCTCTTTTCCCTATCCTGTGTGTGCACCGCACAGTGTTCCCCCAGTCATGTTGCCCCTCCGCCTGGGTTCCCCTTACTATGGGGCTTTCTTTAAAGCGGAGCTCCAGCCGCGAATTTTTTTTTTTTTTAAAGTCAGCAGCTACTAACAGTGTAGCTGCTGACTTTAAATAAGGACACTTACCTGTCCTAGGCGCCCGCGCTGATGGGCCCCCCCGATGCCGGTCCCGCGATCGCTCCGAGTCCCGCGCCGCCATTCACACTATGGGAAACAGGCAGTGAAGCCGTACGGCTTCACTGCCCGTTTCCTACTGTGCCTGCGCAAGTCTCACGCTGGCTTGTGAATGGGCGCGCTGCTCTCTGAGAACACACACAGTTCCCAGAAAGCAGCGCGCCCCATTCACAAGGAGAAGAAGAAGAAGAAATCAAACCGCGGTGCAGGTGAGGCAGATTACGGACTTCCGCATAGCAACAGCTATTTCGGGTGAGTATTTTTATTTATTTTTTTTCAGGTTTTTTTACTTTTATTTTTTTAAACAACATGGCAAAATGTTGTTTTCATGGGTGGAGCTCCGCTTTAACATCCTATTCAAATGTTGGTTTGAGATCCCAACATTCCATCCCATTGAAGCACCATCGTCCAACTGCAGTTTTGCAAATTTGTTA
Source organism: Rana kukunoris (assembly GCA_029574335.1). Classification (NCBI taxonomy): domain Eukaryota; kingdom Metazoa; phylum Chordata; class Amphibia; order Anura; family Ranidae; genus Rana; species Rana kukunoris. Next base: position 469,762,677 of record CM056053.1, on the reverse strand, counting down.
ATTGCTGAACTTTCTCAGGAGATTATTCCAAGAAAACCATATTAGCGTATCATTAGCATTTCTAAAAACCATTTGCTGAATATTCAGAAAGCTCCCAACAAATGGAGACGGATTGATACATTTGCTGGAGAGTAAAATGATTTAATAGGATGCAGCGTTTCACTCTCCTTTTTAGTTTAATGAAATGATTTATTTTTATATTCTATCCTTAATAAGAATCTTCATCATGGAAAAAAAAAATAAAAAAAAATGAATGGCGTTATTTTTTTTAATTATAAGTACTTAGGAAGAGGAATGAAGAGCGCAATGTGTTTATCTTAATTATATTGATGTGGAGACATGATACAGTATCAATTAACACAACTCTGTAAATCCTCATTATTCATGTTTCGATAATTGCTACAAATAAGAGATGATCCAAAGAAATTGTTTAGGGCTGGAAAAGATTCCTCTACTGAGAGATGGATATTGACAACAAAGGAATGAGACCTTAGGCAGCCCACATATGGGAATACCGCTCATCGGTAACATATAACCATTAGCTGGGCACAAATTAACCATGGGAAAAAACCTGTAGAATCCGGTTGTGTTCTGAATTTTCTAGTTCATTGTTCTCACCAGCTTTACTATTGAACAGTTGAAATGTACAGTAAGGCCTCGTACACACGATAGGCCCCATAGGTTATTTAACCTACGGTTAAAAAAAAGCCAACTTGCTTTAAAATTTAACCGATGGATACCTAACGATAGGTCAGTAGGCACGACCATCGGTTAAAAATCCACGCATGCTCAGAATCAAGTCGACGCATGCTTGGAAGCATTGAAATTTTTTCAGCACGTCGTCGTGTTTTACGTCACTGCGTTCTAACACGATCGTTTTTTTTTAACCGATGGTGTGTAGTAGGGTTGTCCCGATACCGATACTATACTCGGTATCCGGATCAATACTGAGTATTTGCGGGAGTACTTGTACTCCCGCAAATACCCCCGATACCGAAATAGAATACTTCCCCCGCCGCCACTACCGCCACCGCAAAGCCGCTGCATACCGCCGTTAATCCCGGTGCATGACAGCGGCAAGCATTACAAGCTTTCGCTTGTATACTTGTAAAGCCGGCGCCGCCATGTATAGACACTCCCCCTCTCGTGATTGGACGGATCCGTCCAATCACGAGAGGGGGAGTGTCTATACACGGCAGCGTGGGCTTTACAAGTATACAAGCGAAAGCTTGTAATGCTCGCCGCTGTCATGCACTGGGATTAACGGCAGCAGCGGCGGCTTTGAAGAACATCAGGTATGGGGGACAGGACATGGCTACATATGTGGGGACAGGACATGGCTACATATGTGGGGACAGGACATGGCTACATATGTGGGGACAGGACATGTCTGCAATATGTGGGGACAGGACATGTCTGCAATATGTGGGGGGACATGTCTGCAATATGTGGGGACAGGACATGTCTGCAATATGTGGGGACAGGACATGTCTGCAATATGTGGGGGGACATGTCTGCAATATGTGGGGACAGGACATGTCTGCAATATGTGGGGACAGGACATGTCTGCAATATGTGGGGACAGGACATGTCTGCAATATGTGGGGACAGGACATGTCTGCAATATGTGGGGACAGGACATGTCTGCAATATGTGGGGACAGGACATGTCTGCAATATGTGGGGACAGGACATGTCTGCAATATGTGGGGACAGGACATGTCTGCAATATGTGGGGACAGGACATGTCTGCAATATGTGGGGACAGGACATGTCTGCAATATGTGGGGACAGGACATGTCTGCAATATGTGGGGGGACATGTCTGCAATATGTGGGGACAGGACATGTCTGCAATATGTGGGGGGACATGTCTGCAATATGTGGGGGGACATGTCTGCAATATGTGGACATGGCTGCAATATGTGGGGGACATGGCTGCATTTGGGGACACATTTAAAAAAAGGATCCGTATTCGGTATCGGCGACTACTTGAAAAAAAGTATCGGTACTTGTACTCGGTCCTAAAAAAGTAGGTATCGGGACAACCCTAGTGTGTAGGCACATCAGACCATCAGTCAGCTTCATCGGTTAACCAATGACAACGGTCCTTCGGAGTCGTTCTCATCAGATGGACTGATCGGCTTTAAACCTTGGTTTGAGAGTAACTTGGTTTGAGAGTGTTTTGCAAGACAAGCAAAATGTTTTAATACATTGTTGCCTTGATATACAAGCGATGTCTTGATATAAGAGTAGCGTCATGTCACAACTGAGTATAAAAAGAAGAGAGGAGCCTCTAAGGCCTCGTACACACGAGGGGATATGTCCGCTGAAAACGGTCCGATGGACCGTTTCAGCAGACATCTCCGCTCGTGTGTATGGGCTAGCGGACAGATTTCTCCACCCGACAGATTTCAAAGCATGCTTTGAAATCTATCCGGTGGGAATCTGTCCGCCCGACATGTCTGCTGGTTAGTACACTTACCAGCAGACATGTCGTCCCCCACCGCCGCCGCGCCGCCGCCGAATGGATTCGGCGCATGCGTGGAAGTGTTTAACTTCCTGGTGCGTGACGTGGCGGTGACGTGGCGGCGTCACGTCACCGCCGCGTCACCGCCACGTCACCGCGCCGTCCGGCGGCGGGGGAATTTGATCCGATGGTGTGTACACGCCACGGATCAAATCCCGATCGGAATATCCGATGGAAATGGTCCGCGGACCGTTTTCATCGGATATGTCCGATCGTGTGTACGAGGCCTAAGTGTAGTAATATGGTTACATTTATTGAAGGTACAACATTTAGTAACTTATTGCTACACTGAGGCCTCGTACACACGACCGTTTTCCTCGACAAAATCCATCAAGAAAAATGCTGGCAGAGCTTTTTTTCTGAGAAAAACAGTCGTGTGTATGTTTTTCGTCGAGAAAACTGTCGTGGGTCCCGAAGAGAAAAAAGCAGTGGACTGAGAAAGACTTCTGAAGGTGAGGTCGTATCAGTATTTCTGTGTGATAAATATCAAAGAGACTTTTTATTTTCTGCTGTATGACCAGCAGTGTCTGCCCAGCAGTAGGCTGTGCCAGACTCCATAGGTAGGTTCCTGTGTTGGGAAGGTAGACACCCCAAGTGGTAAGTGTTTACTTTATGTTTTGTTTTGTTTATGCTGTTTTGATGTTTGCACATGTATCCCGCAATATGGAAGAATAAACCATATCCTTTGTTTTCAACCACCCTCAACTGCCTTTCTGTACAGTTCAGTGTGTAGTGAACCCATCCAGGGGGTCACACACACACCCGCTACCGAGCTAATCCCTCACAATATATATAGAGAGATTGGCCCGGATTCACCGTTTTTTCCCTTAGTGACCCTTTAAGTGGTTGCAGTTGAAGCAAGTGTAAATGAGCCCTTAGTGAGACAAACAGAGCAGTAAAGCGTGTTCACGATGCAGAGAGCGCATTGCGTATCTCTAACAAGTATATAAAACTCCCCACTTGCACGTACAATAATACAAATTCTTGCAACATTTTTTTTATTTTTTATAAAAGAAGCATAAAAAGATTTGTTGCCAAATAAAAATAATACGGAATGTAAGAAATGATGTGCAGCTGATTGTGTAGTCGGGGGACATAACACAAATTCTCCAGCTTTCTGTACTCTGCATACTTCATCAAGGCAGCATAGCTGGCGTCTATACATGAATCTATTCAAGGTATGCGTAGGTACGGCGCGGCGTGTATGAGCGTGTCCCGGCTCACACATAATGATCCCCTCTGTCCTCACACCCTCACGTCTCGCACACTTCTGAAGTCTGTTTACTTCTTTTTACTTTTCCTGAAATACGACCCGGAGTGTTGCCTACCTGTGTGTGCGATCTGCGCATTGTTCAGTGACACTAATTGTCAGTGCGTTGTCGTCTTTCCGTGAGACTCGGCAATCAGCGCTTGAACAAGGGGCGATAGACGGTTTTGTAAATAAAGTTTATGGGCCAGATTCAGGTAGATGGGCGCATCTTTATTCTTGAGTAACGTTTCTCATTTACGTTACTCCGCCGAAACTTTAGGAGAAAGTACTGTATTCACAAAGCACTTGCTCCTAAAGTTGCGACAGCGTAGCGAAAATGGGCCGGCGGAATTCAAATTGGGCGGGTAGGGGGCATGTAGTATTTAAACTAGGCGCGATCCCGCGGCGAACGCACTGCGCATGCGCCGGCCGTCAATGTATCCCAGTGCGCATGCTCCACATTAGGACGGTGTTTTCTACGTGAACGTCAATCCCCAATCACGGACGAGTTACGCAAACGGCGTGAAACTTTTTTAATTTGACGCGGTCACGACGGCCATACTTAACATAGGATACGCGTGCTTTTTGTTGCTTTATCTTTACGCCGGGAAACCCCTTACGGAAACGTCGTAAAGTGACTGCGTCGGGCCCGCGTACGATCGTGAATTGGCGTATCTCGCTGATTTACATATTCTCCGCGTAAATCAGCGGCAACACCCCTAGCAGGCCATTTTAAAATTGCAGTTCCGATACGATGGCGAAAATACAATTACGCCGCTCGTAGCTGAACTCAATCCCGGCGTATCTTGTTTTCTGAATACAGAAAGCAGATACGACGGCGTAGGTTAGAAGTTTCGCGGCTTATCTACAGATAAGCCGCGTAACTTCTACCTGAATCTGGCCCTATGTTTGCAGACCCCGAATGCCGGCTTTTCCAATTGAACTCTTCGGAAAACAAAAAGGATACGCTTTCATAGTAGGCAGAAATAGACCACACTTTGTTCAACCCTTTCACTACCTGAGTTGTTTTTGCACACATTTGAAGAATAATTCCCTGAATATTTGAAGAATAAAGGCCTGAAGATTACCTAAAACCCCCAAAACTGTATGGCCCAGATTCACAAAGCACTTACGCCGACGTAAGTGCAAATTTGCGCCGGCGTATCTGTCCGCCGGTCCCACAAACCAACATACGCCTAAAAACTGGCCACCCTACGCCGACGTAGCTTACCTACCCCGGCGTAGCGTGGGCGCACTTTTCGTCTGGACGCATGTTGCTGCTCCCATTGATTAGGCATTAAAACATGCAAATGAGGGAAATACGGCGATTCACGAACGTACGTGCACCCGACGCATGCTGCGCGAGGTGTGCGTAAATTGTACGTCCGGCGTTAAGTTATTCCCCATAGATGAGGCGCAACCCAGCAACAGACATGCAAAGCCATGAAAAAGCACTGATTTAGTGCGAAACGCGTCGGCTGTTCCCTTGTTCTCTACTGCTGTGACCTTATTTTGTACCTGCTGATCATTTAATAAAGACCACCTTATCGGGGTTTTTTGGAGTGCGGCTATCCATTCATCTATTTTCCTATCTGCTCAGTGTACCGCCAGCACCCTCAGTATCCTGCAACTACTTGGGACCAAAGAGTGATCCCACCTGGAGCGGTGACTCCCTCCTCCCAACAGACATGCAAAGGTCTGCACCAGAGAACACAGGCCGGCGTATTGGGCGTACGTTACGTTCACGGCGTACCTGGTGACCTGGCGTAGCTTAGGCAGTTGTGCCGGCGTGGTTGTGAGCATGCGCATAAGGGTGCAGTTTCATGCGTCCACGTCACAGCAACGTCATGGCGCATGCGCAGTTCCTGATACGCCAGGCGTAAAACACTGCACCGTGCTCGGACTATCATTTGCATGGGGTCACGCCCATCTTCCACCTACGCCGACCTGCGCCTTCGAAAAATACGCTACGCCGACACAGCGTTGGGAGCAATAGCTTGCTGAATACAGTGCTTGCCTCTCTGCGCTACGTGGCGCACGACGTTTGCGTTACGGCGGCCTAATGTGCGCCCAACTCTCTGTGAATCTGGGCCTATATGTTTTCTGAAAGCAGGAGTAATATTTCATGTCACATCATATTAGCACAACGGTTTGTCAATTGCAAAATTATAAAAAAAAAAACACATTAAAGTTTATTTAGGGCCCATTGTGGGCACTGATTGGCATCCATTGTGGGCACTGATTTGCATCCCTGGTGGTCTAGGGTGGCATACCTTGTGGTGTGCATCCCTGATGGTCTGTTTTGGTCATCCTCGGGGGGGGGGGGGGGGGGGGCTGCGCTGATAATCGATCAACACAAACCCCCCTGTCAGGGGAGCAGACGATCGGCTCTCCTCTACTCGTGTCTGACTTGGCTCTTCCTGTTTACACCGTGATCAGCCATGATTGGACACAGCTGATCACGTGGTAAAGAGTCTCCATGAAAGACTCTTTACCTAGATCGGTGTTGCGGGGTGTCAGACTGACACCCTGCAACAACGATCGCCGTGATGCGTGCCCCCCGGAGGGGCGCACAGCGGCTCAATATCCTGAAGACGTCATATAACATCCAGTCAGGGTATTGAAACCACTTTGCCGCCGTCTTTTTGTAATAGGGCGGGTGGCAAGTGGTTAAATTCCCTTAGTTCCCCATTCTGATGCTCGGTTTGAACTTCAGCAAGTCATTTATACCACGTCTAGGTGCCTAAATGCATTGAGTTGCTGCCATGTGATTGGCTGATTAGCAATTTGTGTTACCAAGCAGTTGAACAGGCGTACCTAATAAAGAGGCCATTGAGTGTATATATATATACTGTATATATAGATATCCCAAAAAGCCTAAAATATCATCTTACTCTGGGATTCCCGGCTCGCATAGCAATGTGTTGCAACAAAGTATTTGAGCTGCGGCCAGGCTGCATATAGCCGTCTATCTTCAGAAATAGAGGGTGTAATCCGGACTGGCATCAGAGGATGCTCTCAAGGGCAGCGCTGGGTTGGCATTGGACCTATCAGGGAAAACAATGGTAAGATGTCGGCTAACAACTTGGCATTTTATAGACAGCTGCCCAAATATATACAGACAGCCCCATTGCCCCGTGACACCATTAGACTGCCCATAATGGTCCCATTGTCCTTCTGACCAGAGTTCTGCTGGAGAAGCCGGCAAGGAAGTTGCAACGAGTTCCAAATACTGCGATTGGCTTAACCACTTCCATATCGGGCACTTACGCACCTTCCTGCCCAAGCCAATTTGAATGACAATTGCGCGGTCGTGCTACACTGTACCCAAATGAAATTTTTATCATTTTGTTCCCACAAATAGAGCTTTCTTTTGGTGGTATTTGATCGCCACTGAGATTTTTATTTCTTGCGCCAACAACTAAAACATTTTACAATTTTTTATTTTTTTTCTGTAATTTTTTTTGTAAATAAGTAAGTTTTCTTCTTCAATTATGGGCACTGATATGGCGGCACTGATGGGCACCGATAGGCGGCGCCGGTATACTGCACTGATGGGCACTCATAGGCTGCACTGATGGGCACTCATGAGCAGCACTTATGGGTGTCACTGATGGGCACTTATGTTTGGCACAGATGGGCACTGATAGGTGGGCACTAGGCATAGATGGGCACTAAGAGGTGGCACTGATGGACACTGGGTGACACTGAGGGTTGGCACTGATGGCATCAATAGACAGTGCCCATGTTGCCAGTCAGTGCCCATTTGTGGGCACTGATTGGCATTGATTGTATTAAAAAATGTTTTTATTTATTTTGATTGTTTTTTTTTGATTGTTTGTTTTTCTATTTATGTTATTTACGGGGCGCTCCCTGGTGGTCCAGTGTGGGGATCCGAAGGGGGGGGGGGCTGCGCTGATAAACAATCAGCGCGAACCCCCCCTGTCAGGAGAGGCACCGATCGGCTCTCCTCTACTCGCGTCTCTCAGACGCGAGTGAGGAAGTGCCGGTCAACGGCTCTTCCTGTTTACATCGTGATCAGCCGTGATTGGACATGGCTGATCACGTGGTAACGAGGCTCCGTTCGGAAGCTCTTTACCGAGATCGGAGATGCGGGGTGTCAGACTGACACCCCGCATCACCGATCGCCGCGCTGCGCGCCAGCATGAAATCCAGTTAGGATTTCACAACCACTTCCCGGACGTCTATTGACGTAGCCTCCGAATATAGCCGAACATGTAGAGCTGAGAGTCAGCTCTACACGGCGCATGCGCAATGACTATGACACATGCCGCACGCTCCTGATGCTAGTGCTTCTCTGCAAAGGGTGATTTTAACAATAAAATCCAAGTCTTAGCGGGGCGAGTTGATGGCCATAAAACCCGCCCATCTGACTTAAATTTGCAAATCCACCCATCAACACGCCCCGTTAAGACTTGTACTTTATTGTTAATATTGTCCCCGCTCCTTACAGAGTAGCACTAGCATCGGGGAGCGTGCGGCATGTGTGATAGTCATTGCGCATGCGCCGTGTAGTATTCGGCTATTTCCGTAAACTAGGCGCCACGCCTGCGCAGTACAAGTGGGTCCTTATCCGCCGGGCAGAACACCGGGACAAGATCATCCAGTGCCCAGGGCAAAGGTGGCGAATTGCTCACCCCCCCCCCACTTTATTATGTGCAAGCTTATGAGGAGGAGGGCAGCAGTGACGGGCGATTGGCTGAAAGGGCGGGCGATCATATTGGACACCTAGGAAGAGGAGGGGAGGAGCTGGAAGCCACCATGGAGGAGAGGACTTGAAGTCGAGCCGCTGCACCACAGTGCCTGCCACCCGCCACGATGGGATAAGTGCTGGACAGACCAACCCCCCCCGCTGTTTGGCGGTCGGTCCAGCAATTACCCCATCGTGGTAGGTGGCAGTCAGCGTGGTGCAGCGGCTCGGCTCCGAGTCCTCTCCTCCATGGTGGCTTCCAGCTCCTCCCCTCCTCCTCTTAGGAGTCCAATAGGATCACCTGTCCATTCATCCAATCGGGTGACCAGTGTTAAAAACCTCTTTCTGATTGGCCTGGGAGGAGGATTAGTGTTACAACAGCGAATATTCATTTTCTGTTGTAACACACCTAGGTGGGTTGAGAGTACACTCTCTGTGACCCAAGTATACCCTATATTGAAGCCTATTAAAGCCTCAGGCTCTAACCCCTCTCCCTGTTGGAATTCATGCTCCGGTGTGTCCTGAAAGGGGTCGGATGCATGGACAGGGGGGTCGCCGCTCGTACGCCCTTCCAGGACGGCCGCCCCTGAGGGGGAGAGAGAGAGATCACAGCATGCACCTTCTCCCAGGTCTCTCCTTCTCTCTTTGCTGCTTCCAGCGCTGGGCTGACAGAAGTAGTGATGTTGATGTCACTACACCTGTCAGCCTTATAGTAGAAGGAAATTACGGCGCCCCCATCCCTATAATACACACTGTGCCCAGGGCAGCACTCCCTTCTGCCCACCCTTTGCCCCAACCCTGGTTGCAATGAGGCCCTTAGCCCCATCAACATGGAAAAAAAAAAAACAGAATTCCTTAGCATTCTCGTTTTACCTCTGCGCAGGAATAAAGACCGGACACTGCTGCCCTTTCTCCATGTGTGGGGTGACCGGTCTTGTATCCACCCCCTTCTGTCTCCTGCTGGGCTCCTCCCACAACTCTGCTCTCTCTAGGCTATAAACAGCAAAGTGATGATATCATGGGTACCCCTTACTCCTTCTTGTAGGGAAGGCAGGATATCTGGGTCCCTCTTATTCTAAAGGAGGCTTCCAGATTCCCAAACGCCCCCCTTCTCACAGACCACCCCATCTACCCCAGGCCAGGGTTGTTGCAATCAGTGCCGGGACAAGATCATCCAGTGCCCAGGGCAAAGATGGTAAACCTCAACCCCCCCCCCCCCCCCGCTTCATTATGTGTGTGCAAGCTTATGAGGAAGAGGGGGAGCGAGAGCACAGTCTACACCTCCTACTGGCTCTCTCCTTCCAGCGCCGGGCTGACAGAAGTAGTGATGCTGCTGTCACTACTCCTGTCAGGCGCCCTACACACGGCAGAGAACCTCGACGGGCAGAACACATCGTTCCGCCCGTCGAGGTTCTCTCCCGGCCGTCGAATTCGGCGACCCGCCCGTCGGGAATGGCAACAAGCCATTCTTCCAGGCGGGCCGTTGAGGAAATAGAGAGCGTGCTCTCTATTTCGGCTCGACGGGCTTCCCGACGGGAAGCTCGCCGAGACCGTACACACGGCCGAGGTCCTCGCTGGAATGTGCATTCCAGCGAGGTTCTCGCTGGTTTTCAGCGAGAACCTCGGCCGTGTGTACGGCGCCTTAGCCTCATAGTAGAAAAAAATGGCAGAGTCTCTATCCCTACAATACACAATGCCCCCATTAACCTCTGTGCAGGAATAAAGACCGGACACTGCTGCCCTTTCTCCATGTGCGAAGGTGACCGGTTTTGTATCCACCCCTCCTGTCTCATGGTGGGCCCCTCCCACAACTCCGCTCTCTCTAGGCTATGAACAGCAGAGTGATGATATCGTGGGTACCTCTTTACTCCTTCTTGTAGGGAAGGCAGGATCTCTGGGGTCCCTCTTATTCTTAAGGAGGCCCCCTCCTGTCTCCTGCTAGGCCCCTCCCACAACTCTGCTGTCTGCACAGGCTATGAACAGCAGAATGTCATTGCGACACTATACAAGGTAATGACGGGATCTGCCAAGGCATTTGGTGTTCCCAAAGTGCGTTGATAACCTTTGTTGACCATTGAACCATTTTTGCCAACGTAAGCTTTTTCTTTCCCATGTGAACGTTGCTTCCAGAAACCCTTGGCGTAGTTATAACTGAGTTCTAAGTAAGGCCCGGAGTTCTCCTTTACTAACCCTATAGTACTGGAGATGAAAAAGGGGAACCGACAAAGCGATGAAAAAGGAATTAAAGGCGTTGACTCCCCTTCGATGTACTTCTGGAGCTCCTTTGTTAATAGAGCGCTCTTTATTTCCTCCATAATAACCATCTACAGCGAGCTGACTCCAGCTGCGGCCTCCGCATCCGACTCCCTCTATTGATCTTTTGTACGTAGCGCTTAAACTTCGCCCTCTGCTATGGAGCTGTACGGTGAGAAGCGTTTTGTGCGCCTTCTCTTATTATACTTTTCTGCCGCGTGTTACAATTGTTTACGGGGTTGGGGAGCCCCAGGGGGACAAATGAGGATATACTTTTATTGTATTTGTTTTTACTTTTTTTTTTTCTTTTTTTATGCTTTGAACTTATTATTCTTAAGAACACTTATGTGTTCCATTGATATAGGTTATGGGGCTTTTTTATATATTTTTTAACTCTTTAGCGATTTTAATCAGACATATCATAATGAAATAAAGCAGATATCTAAAATACGTTAATTATTGCAGCTCTGTATTCATTAATACAACATGTAATTTAATTATTATTAAACTCCTTTAACCACTTTAATACCAGGCACTTCCCTTCCTGCCAATTTTCAGCTTTCAGCGCTGTCGCAATTTGAATGACAATTGCGCGGTCATGCTACACTGTACCCAAATAACATTTTTATAATTTTGTTCATAGAAATAGAGCTTTCTTTTGGTGGTATTTGATCACCTCTGTGATTGTATCACCTCTGCACTTATAGGCGGCACTGATGGGCACTCGTGGGCGGCACTAATGGGTGGCACTGATGGGTACTTATGGGTGGCACAGATGGGCACTGATAGGTGGGCACTGGGCATAGATGGGCACTGAGGGGTGGCACTGATGGACACTGAGGGGTGGCACTGATGGACACTGAGGGGTGGCACTGATGGACACTGAGGGGTGGCACTGATGGACACTGAGGGGTGGCACTGATGGACACTGAGGGGTGGCACTGATAGACATTGAGGGGTGGCACTGATAGACATTGAGGGGTGGCGCTGATGGCATTGCTGGGCATCATTTCAGTCAGTGCCCATGTTGCCAGTCAGTGCCCATTTGTGGGCACTGATTGGCATCGATTGTGTTTGATTTTTTTTTTCATTGTTATTTTTGCCTGCCTATTTTTTCCCTATTGAGCCCTGGGGGGCACTTCCTGGTGGTCCAGTGTTGGCATCCGAGGGGGGGCTGCGCTGATAAACAATCAGCGTGAACCCCCCTGTCAGGAGAGTCGCCGATCTGCTCTCCTCTACTCGTGTCTGTCAGACGCGAGTGAGGAAGAGCCGATCAATGGCTCTTCCTGTTTACATCGTGATCAGCCGTGATTGGACACTGCTGATCATGTGGTAAAGAGCCCCCGCCGGAGGCTCTTTACTGAGATCGGAGATGCAGGGTGTCAGACTGGGACATCTGTTTACTTTTAATACAAAGTTGGGAGAAAGAAAAGCCCGGAGCAAAAGAAATAAAATGCCATAGGCGGAGGGCTGGCATGACTAGGTTAACCTTGGTCAAGTAGGGGGATGTGAATTGGAGGAGATGGGGGGGTGGGAGGGTCAGGAAAAGGCAGATATAAGAGTTAGCCCCTCCCAGCGCTGTAACACATCCCCAGGGAAAGTTCCCGCCCACCCTCCCCTAATTTTAGAGTATAGAGCGGTTCTTGCGTTTGTGTGTGTTTTCTTTTGTTTTAATGCACAGGTCGTGTCGTGGTTGCCGAGGTCGTGGCAGCGGCGGGTGTCTGGTCGTACAGGAGGAGGAAATACCTGGTAAAAGATGGGTCAGGACTTGTTGGTGGTATGGGTCCTGAGGTTTTTGGTAGCTGGAAGCAACGGGGAATGGGGCACTGCGGTCAGCATTGTCTTTGAGCCAGCATGTCGGCTTGAGGCCTACCATTGGAAGGGAGAGGACCGCAGTGCAGGAAGTTGGAATAAAGGTTTTCCCTGCAAAAATGACTGGCACCTTTGGATTGATGGTTTCTGGAAAATGTTTGAGTTATTGTTAAAGTTAAATTATGTGTTAATAAAGGAGGCTGCTACGGCCATGTTTAACTCCACACCTTCGGATGGTCTAAATTACTCAGGGGGCAGGGGTATGGGGTCAATAAGGTTAAATAGGTCACGGTAGAGACATAGGTGATACAAGAGTCATGAAATGAATTGAAATGTCTTGGTATGGTGACGTCTTAAGTGTTCCCTTCACAGCTTGCTGCTGGCTGTACTCACTGTGAAGGCTTCACAATAACTATGCTTGATGTTATGGAGTTGCCGGCTGCTTCTTTTACTCGATGACCGTTTGTCTATTGGTGTGTGGGCACCGGGAGGACATCTCAGCTTGGACACCCTGACTGCAAACTTCCAAAGTTAAGCCTCGTACACACATACGGGTTTCCCATCTGACTTTGGGGAAAGCCAAGAACCTGCTCGGTCAGTCATTCCCTTTACACACGACCGGGTTTCCCGACAGGAAAACTGCCGTGAGAGCTTTGGTCAGGAATCCCAGTCGTGTGTATGCTCCACCGCAGGCTTTCCCCATAGGAAAACTGCCGGGTTAAAAACCGCCGGGAATCCCGACGGGAAAAAAGGAAACATGTTCTCATTTTTTTTTTTTATTGTTCCTGTCGGGAAAACTGCCATGGAGCATACACACGGCCAGTTTTCCCAGCCAAAAGCTGTCATGGCAGTTTTCCCGATGGGAAAACTGGTCATGTGGATGAGGCTTAAGACTTTAGCCCTGTATACAGAGCAAAAATATCGTCAGGAAAAAAACGTTGTTTTTCCTGATGAGATTCTTGGCAAGAATCTCTTAACGCCAGAGTGTACAGACTCTCGTTTCAAAAGAACCGCGGTTCTCTTGAAAGGAAAGAACACGGTGACGTCATCACGTTCGACGAGCATGCGCTCGTCACATTCGAAGCCATCGCCGCTATCTTGCTGCACCCTACCTATGCCTAGGAAGCTGCCGCGTGGGTTTCCACGGCGACCAGGTAAGTATACACACTCTCAGGTTTCTCGGCAAGAAAACTGCAGAGAATCTCACGGCGAGAAAAAAGAGAACGTGTTCTCTATTTTTCTCGTCTAGATTCTGGGCACATTTCCAGACGAGAAACCTGAAAGCCTCATACACAGGGGCGGACTTACCATTGAGGAACTCGGGCACTGCCCGAGGGCCCCATGCCACTAGGGGGCCCCATCAGGGTTGCCAGGCTCATTAAAACCAGGGACAGTATGTAAAAATCTGTGTTTTGTTTTACTTCTGTCCCTGATATGTCCAAAACCTACATGCTTTTGATGTAAAAATCCCAAGATTTTAGCTGCCCCACCTCTGTATTGCCACCTGGCTTGGTGGCCATCTGTAAGCCTGGGGGCCCCATAATCTTCTATTGCCTGGGGCGGAGCTGTATCCTGGCCTAGGCCAACAAGGCCCAGGCCTAGGGCAGCACTTTGCAGGGGGGCAGCACGAAAAGAGTCCCCGCATCTTACGCTACACTGTTAGGAAAATTTGTCTAGTGCTCCAAAAAGCGCCCGCGCTGCTTCTGGTATGGGAGGGTTATAGCCCCTGTCAGTTTATTTTTTACCATCCCTGTCCCATTGCAAGGATTTCCCTTCACTTGCTGCTCTATGGGCAACCAGAAAGTAAGAGGAAATCTAAGTAAATTAAGGGAATCCATTGCCCCCCCCCCCCAGGCCCCTTAACTAGTGTCCTTACTCGAAAATGTCAGGGCGGGTCTTAAACAACACAGGGTGTGGCCTTAACAGGAAGGGGTGGGTCATATTTAAATTAGGGGGTGCACGAGTTTAGTCAGGCCTAGGGCAGCACAAAACCTAAATTCACCTATGGCCTGGGGGCCCCGTGAGTTGTCAGTCCGCCCCTGCTCATACACACGCTTGGTTTACTCTGCAAGAAAGCTCTGCCAGCAGTTTTCTTGCTGGTTCTTGCCAAGAAAAATGAGTGTGTGTGCGGCGGTGTACACACGACCGAGGTTCTCGCTAGAAACCAGCGAGAACCTCGCTGGGAGCTGCATTCCAGCGAGAACCTCGGCCGTGTGTACGCTCCTGGCTCGCCCCGCCCGTCGGGAATCCCATTGAGCGAATAGAGAGCAGGCTCTCTATTTGCTCGACGGCCCGTCGGGATGAATGGCTGGTTGCCATTCCCGACGGGCGGGTCGCCGATTTCGACGGGCGGGGCGAGAACCGTTCTCTGCCGTGTGTACGCGGCCTACGAGGCTTTCGTTTCTCACTGTTCTGAGCCATACAATCTTTGATCAACTCAATATTGAACCCTACGGACTTAAGCCCTATACACACACGGGCCAGAATCTCGTCAGGAAAAAAAAACGAGTGTACACATTCTTTTGAATGCTAAGAACGCGGTGACGTCATCGAGTACGATGAGCATGCGCTTGTCACATTCAATGTCGTCGCCGCCATCTTGCTGCACCCTACCTATGCCTAGGAAGCTACCACGCATGTGTCAAAGTCATTTCGAGAATGCGCGGGTTTCCACTGCGACAGGTAAGTATACAGACGCTCTGTTTTTTTCTCGGCAGAAAAACAGTGCAGAGAATCATGACAATCACGGCCGGTGCAAGGATTTTTGCCAACTGAGGCAAAGGTGCATTTTGCCGCCCCACCCCCAGCACGCACGCGCACGCGCACACACACCATACATCATATATGTG
Organism: Rana kukunoris; assembly: GCA_029574335.1. NCBI lineage: Eukaryota > Metazoa > Chordata > Amphibia > Anura > Ranidae > Rana > Rana kukunoris. The sequence continues at coordinate 469,747,275 of CM056053.1, read as the reverse complement.
CTCCATTAAGCTTTAATGGTTTTGTACGTCCACAGAATGGCACGGGCAGGCAGATGGACGTGAATTTACATCCCTGCCTACTAGCGTTTGGGGGGTCCGACCAGGACCCCCTCCGCTGCGTGCAGCGGGCGGCTTACCTGCGGGAGCGATCCGATTCGAGGGGGCGGCGGTTCGTTTCTGTCCGCCCCCTCGTGATCGCTCCCAGCCAATCCCGTGCGCCGCCGCCGTGTCACTTCCTGTGCCTGTAAAATGTAAACATAGGCAGAGGAAGTGTTGCAGCGCTCATCTTGGCGGTATTTTCAAACCGCCGAGATGAGAGAAGAGGCACAGTAAGTCTGCACCAACGCTACAGTGACACCAGTACACGCAGGCACATTTAACCCCTTGCGATCACCCCCCCTCCCCCCTGTCACACTGTCACTAAATGCAGTGATCATATATGTATGATCACTACATTTAGTGTCAGTGTGACAGGCAGTGTGACAGGCAGTTAGTGTTAGGTTCAGGGTAGCCCCCGTACCCCCCCTAATAAAGTTTTAACCCCTTGATCACCGCCCTAGTTAACCCTTTCACTCCCTATTGCCAGTGTCACTAAGCGATCATTTTTCTGATCGCTGTATTAGTGTCACTGTCCCCGCTAGGTAGCTAATTCTTTTTTATTGCGATTTTTTTTTTTACTAAAGACATGTGGCTGAATACATTCTGGCCTAAATGTGTGACTAAAATTTTGTTTATTCAATTTTTCTTATAACAAAAAGTAAAAAATATAGTTTTTTTTTTCCAAAAATTTCGCTCTATTTTTGTTTATAGCGCAAAAAATAAAAACCGCAGAGGCGATCAAATACCATCAAAAGAAAGCTCTATTTGTAGGAAAAAAAGGACGCAAATTTTGTTTGGGAGCCACGTCGCATGACCGCGCAATTGTCTGTTAAAGCGACGCAGTGCCGAATTGTAAAAACGCCTCTGGGCATTTAGCAGCATATAGTCCGGGGCTTAAGTGGTTAAACACATGGCTTTGGAAAAGTAAATGCCATTATGTTCAGATTGGCACCGTCTTCAAGGTGAAAAAGCCATTTGACGATCATTGAGACCTTTTATTTGTTTTTTTCCGAAATCCTGCCGTAAATGCGCACTTCATAGTATAATAAAAAAAAAGCACATTTGCAAACTGTATCTGGCGTGATGCTGTGTTTGTGTGCATTCGGGGGCCATTGTTCCTCTTTTGTGACGAGTCACAATCCACTCACAATGTCAACCTTGTTCAATGGTTTCTATTGCCGCTGGAGAGGCGCGGAGCCGAGCCGATCCGATTGGTCCCTTGGAAAAAGCTCAGATGTTATTTCAGCCGAAGTTGGCAAAACGTTCACACTGTTATTTATTTATTGTGTGCTGGAGCAACAATTCCTCTGCACGCCTTTCCAGTTTTCCATGACTATTGATAGCGCTGCATTCTAATTAAAGCACAACTCCAGCCAAATTGTTTTATTTTAATTTTTGACACATTGGGGAAGGATGGGAACCTGTCAGGCCGCGTACACACACGACCGAGGAACTCGTCGGGCGAATCACATCGCTTTCCTCGACGAGTTCCTTTTGCTAATCTCATGTGTTTCCGTGTTAAGTAAAAGTTTGGTAAAAGACTAGGGCTGTGCAAATTAACTTTTAATTAATTGATTAATCTTTAATTTTTTTGATCGATTAAAATTATTTTGATTGGTACTCGCCTCTCCGCCAGCTTCTGGGCCTTCAGGGAGTTCCGTCGGAGATCCGGTAACGTCACAGACACCGGCGGGGCTTGCCGTGTCCATCTGAAGGGCTCCTTAGCTGTGCCTTCATATCTGCATGCCGGTGGGACCTTACTATCTGCTACACACAAGGGCTGTTACACTTCCCTCTATCAACCTGGGATTCTACAACCATCCACTGGGAGTTGTGATCGTTTCCTTCATGGGACATCTACATGCCGACGGACTGATGTTAACCTTTCCTCATCTGGATTCAGCAGTAGTATCGTTGTACATATTTTTATACCAGTATCATACTTAGCTACATGTTTTTATGACTGCTTTTGGTACCGTTTGGTATTACTCGCACCATTTTTACAGTTTATGTAGCTACATCGATTTTATCTCCAGTGCAATATTTATTTTGTTACCTACTTGAAGACTATAAAAGTTGTAATGCTATTCCCATGGAGCGCTGCCTTTGTGTGTTTTTTGTATCCTGCTATCCATTTTTCCAGTGGTTGGTAGCTCCACTGAGAATCGGCCTGCAAGGAGATCAGCTAAAAGTAGTTGGATCTGTATGTGTGTTATAATTAATCGAAATTAGTCGATTAATCAATTAAAAAATAAAAACGATTAATCGAACACAAAAAATTTGATCAGTAACAACCCCATAAAAGACTATTTGCACTTTTCAGTCTGTTACAGCTTGAAAAATGTGTTATCTCCATTACAAATGCTACTTTTACTCCCGTCTCCTACTTTTATCTGAGCATGCGCGGGTTTCTTAGCATACACACGCTCCAGTTTCTCGTTGGAAACCAGCCCGACGAGCCAAATTCGACTCCCATCGAGAAAAATGAGGACATGCTCTCTTTTTGGCTCGTCGAGTTCCTCGACAGTTTCCTGTAAATAATTCAAATTTTGCCCCTGTTTGGGATATTTTGCCCACTTCATGTCCTGGTGACCACAGAGCCAATGATAAAAAAAAAACTCCTTCAAATTTCTACAATAAAAGTCTGAGGCCGCGTACACACGACCGGTTTCCTCTGCAAAACACGTCTCCCAACAAGTTTCTTGCTGGATTCTGCTGAGGAAACCGGTCGCGTGTACGCGGCCTCAGACTTTTATTGTAGAAATTTGAATGAGTTTTTTTTTTTATCATTGGCTCTGTGGTCACCAGGACATGAAGTGGGCAAAATATCCCAAACAGGGGCAAAATTTGAATTATTTTCTGGAGTATTGAACACATTTTAGGGAGAATTGGAATACAGTTGGTAAGACAGGTCTTCTCATCCAACCTCAATACCTGACCTCACACATGTTCTTTCGGCTGAATGGGTACCAATTTCCACAAACACACTCGACAAATCTCATGGAAAGCCTTCAAAGTAGAATGGGGGCTCCTATAGTCACAACCAGGGCTGTCTTAATGAGAGGGCACACCTGGGCACTGCCCATGGGCCTCAGCTGCATGGGGGGCCCTGCACTTTCCCCAAAGCAGCTTGTCCTTGAGCCCACACTGCCTTGAAATTGGGGGCCCCATGATGGCACTGAGAGTGATGGATACACAGGAGAGGCAGGCTGGCAGTGGTACACCATGCTGTGCAGAGCGATACCTATTATTTCACAGCCAGCAGAGAGGGGCAGGGGCCGGAGCGCCAGTGATGCTCTGACCCCGCCCCATGCAGCTTGAACGCTCAGGACTCGAAGGCTGTGGGGTAGGAGATGGAGTGGAAGCTGCTGAGTCAGCAGCACTGAGAGCCCACCTGCGGAAGTAGCATTGTGGATGGTGTTATGGTGAGGCCAGCTGTCCAGCACTGTTTGCACGGAAAAGGCTTGGAATGCCCGGAGGGATGCTCCCTCCTCAGTCCCTCCTTCTGCCTGCTTGGTATAGGTGGGTGCAGTGCTGGAGGTGGGCACAAAGCCAAAAGTTTACATCTACTGTATCGCCACCGGAAAAGGGGATACTACATGGATAGAATAATAGTGTTGGGGATATCAAGCATGTATGGGGGAAAAAAATGTTGAGGGGGGATATGGGGTGTATAGGCGGTAGCAATGCTTTGGTTAGCTTGGGTGGCTATAGTGCTAGAGGTATCAGGGATGTAGAGAGGCCACAATGTCAGGGGTATCAGGGATGTAGTGGGGTCACAATACAAGGGGTATCTTATGGTATGTAGTTACAGTGCTGGGGGGAATATCTAGGGTGTAGAGGGGGTCAGAGTGCTGGGGGATATTTGGGGTGTAGAGGGGTCAGAGTGCTGAGGGGATATTTGGGGTGTAGAGGGGTCAGAGTGCTGGGGGGATATTTGGGGTTTAGAGGGGTCAGAGTGCTGGGGGACATCTGGGGCGTAGAGGGGTCAGCGCAGTATATGGAAACAATGGCTTATTGGTAGAAGGGCTTGGGGACCGATGAGAAAGTATAATAAAACAGATTACGCAGGGCCGCAGATACTTTCTTTTTCTGGTGAGGAGTCAACCTTGGAGACCCAGGGGGAGAGCTGTACTGAGGGGGAGAGTTGTAATAGGGAGCAGCTGTACTAAGGGAACAGACCTCTATTAAGGGAGGAGCGTTTGTACTGGGAGGGAGGCAGCTGTTCTAAGGGGGGGGAGCTGTACTGAGGGAGGAGAGTTGTAATGGGGGGCAGCTGTACTAAGGGGGGTGAGCTGTACTGAGGTAGAAGATTTGTAATGGGGGGCAGCTGTACTAAGGGGGAGAGCTGTACTGAGAGAGGAGAGTTGTACTGGGGGGGCTGTACTAAGGGGGAGAGCTGTACTGAGGAAGGAGATTTGTAATGGGAGGGGCAGCTGTACTAAGGGGGCAGAACTGTATTAAGAGAGGAGCGTTGTACTGGGGGGCAGCTGTACTAAGGGGGGAGCTGTACAGAGGGAGGAGAGTTGTACTGGGGGGCAAATGTACTAAGTGGGGATAGCTGTACTGAGGGAGGAGATTTGTTATAGGGGGGCAGCTGTACTAAGGGGGCAGAGCTGTACTGAGAGAGGAGAGTTGTACTGGTAGGGGCAGCTGTACTAAGGGGGCAGACAACTCTCATCCCTCAGTACAGCTCACCCCCTTAGAACAGTTTACCCCCCAGTACAACTCTGCTCCCTTAGTACAGTTCTGCCCCCTTAGTACAGCTGCCCCCAGTAAAACTCTACTCCCTCAGTAGAGCTCCAGGCCCCTTTTACATGGGCGGACCGCCTGTCAGTTTTTTCGCAGACCTGAACTAGCCTATGGAACGACGGATGTCAGTAGTGACATGTCCACTGATGTCCGACCCAATCAGACATATTGGCGATACGTCGCCATCTGTCCATAGCGACCTCTCCATAGGGGACAGCGGCGCTCGACAAGCCCCTCCCCGCTCAGTGAGCAGAGAGGGACTTGTCATCCGCCTCGTGTGAATGAGGCTTTAGGACCAGCTGCTCCTCTGCACTTTGGATGCTCTGGTGTGTTGCCCCCCCCCCCACTATACCCCCCTTATCTACACTCCTGAGGTTATGATGATGACCAACAAGCCCGAAAGCTGGCCCAGGGTCAATATAGAATGATTTTCATAGCTTTACCCTCTATCTTACAATTAAGAATACACACCCTATTTAGGATTATGGATGGCAAGGAGAGAAGAAGATATAATCTTTTAAAAGACTTAACTACTTAAGACCCGGACCATTATGCAGGTTAAGGACATTGCCACTTTTTGCGATTCGGCACTGCGTCGTTTTAACTGACAATTGCGCGGTCGTGCGACGTGGCTCCCAAACAAAATTGGCGTCCTTTTTTCCCCACAAATAGAGCTTTCTTTTGGTGGTATTTGATCACCTCTGCGTTTTTAATTTGTTGTGCTATAAACAAAAACCGAGAGACAATTTTGAAAAAAAATCAATATTTTTTACGTTTTGCTATAATAAATATCCCCAAAAAAGATATAAAAAACATTTTTTTTTCCCTCAGTTTAGGCCGATACGCATTCTTCTACCTATTTTTGGTAAAAAAAAAACGCAATAAGCGTATATTGATTGGTTTACGCAAAATGTATAGCGTTTACAAAATAGGGGATAGTTTTATGGCATTTTTATTAATATTTTTTTTTACTAGTAATGGCGGTGATCAGCGTTTTTTTTCGTGACTGCGACATTACGGGGGACACATCGGACAATTTTGACACATTTTTGGGACCATTGTCATTTTCACAGCAAAAAGTGCTATAAAAATGCACTGTGAAAATGACAATTGCAGTTTGGGAGTTAACCGCTAGGGGGCACTGTAGGGGTTAAGTGTGACCTCATATGTGATTCTAATGCCGCGTACACACGATAATTTTTTGTGATGAAAAAAAACGACGTTTTCTGTGAAGTAAAATACGACGTTTTTGAAACGTCATTTTTCAAAGACGATGTTGCATACACACCATCGTTTTTTTCACAAAAAGCGAGGTTACTCTTTTCCATTGAAGCTCGCTTCATAACTAGCTTCTGGGCATGCGCGGGTTGAAAAACGTCGTTTTAAACGACGTTTTTGCTACACACGGTGACTTTTTGTGAAACAAAAAACGACGTTTTGAAAAACGACACAAAAAATTCAAGCATGTTGGAATTTTTTTTGGGTCGTTTTTTTTTAAGACAAATAACGACGTATTGCCCACACACGATCAATTTAAATGACGTTTAAAAAAAACAACGTTTTTTTTCATCGCAAAAAACGACCGTGTGTACGCGGCATTACTGTAGGGGGGCGGGGCTGGACGTGTGACGTCAGTGATCGTCGTTCCCTAGATCAGTGAAGAATCGGGAAGGTGTGTTTACACACACCTCTCCCCGTTCTTCTGCTCCTGTGACCAAACGCGGGACACCGGCGGCGATTGGGTCCGTGGGTACCGTGGGACCGGTCGCGGAGCTTCTGACCAGGTCGGCTTTTAAAGGCAACGTACAGGTACGTGATTGTGCCCAGCCGTGCCATTCTGCCGGCGTGAAGGGGTCCTTAAATGGTTGACACTGGTTTACTAGAGGGCTTTGTGGTTCCTTTATCTTCTCTGCAGCTCATCCGGTTACTCTGCCCCCCCACATTAATCTCTTAGTGCAGATTTCCCTAAAGAACATTTTTGTCACCTATGACATGGGCTGATTAGGACATCATGAAAAGGATCCTCTATTTTGGGGGATGTCACATAGCTCTGCAGAGTCCTTTTTCCATGTAAAATTAGAAACAAGATCTCCTGAGGTCATTTCCACCCCTTGCTTTGAAGATGAGCTCATGTTTATGGTTTTGGCTTTGACTAAAATATACACCAGGGTGATAAAACAAAGACTCGTGTATAAGGTTACTATGGACCAGTTTTGTTTTCAACCGTCATTGCTATCTGAAAGACTTTTTTGGGGGAAATGTATTAATAGAGACCAACCAACACTGCTACAGGTCTGGCACTGTTTTAGTTTTACATTACATTTTGTAATTTTTTATGCTCCATGTGTGTGCGCCCCATCTGACTTTTTCTGCCGGAAATTCCTACAGACTTAGAAAGAGAACATGTTCTCTTCTTTTTTTTTTTTTGATCGGAAATTCCGTTCGTCTGTATGGAATTCCGACGGAGGAAAAAAAAAAACATGCATGCTCGGAAACAATTCAAGCATTGAACTTCATTATTCTAGGCTCGTCGTAGTGTTTTGCTACGTCACCGCGTTTTCGAAAGTAGGAATTTGGTGTGTCCGTGTGTATGGGCAGAATTCAGGGTTTATTCTGACGGGAAATCCAATCATGTGTACGGGCACACTCTAAGTTAGATTTTGGGATCTATGGGATTCTTAAAAAATATATAAAAAAGGGGTTTTGATCTCTGTAATCTGTAATTATAGTAAAGCCGGTGTTAAAGGGTCACTAAAGGAAACACATTTTTTTTGCTGAAATGACTGTTTACAGGGTATAGAGACATAAAAGTTAACTGATACCTTTTAAAAATGAATAAAAATTGATAAAAATCCATCATATAATGCATACCTCCCAACTGTCCCGGATTTTGCACGATTGTCCTGCGAATCGCGTTAAATCCTGCGTTCACGACAAATGTCCCGCGATTCGGTTCAGTTACTGCGGCTAATCCTCGCTCAACAACTCCGAGCCTGAGCCGTGGAACCCCCCCCCCCGCTCATCAACTTTGACCTGCCCCCCCCCCCGCTCAACAACTTCGATCCGCAGCAAACCCCCCCCCCCCGCTCAACAACTTCATTGGGAGGTATGCTCATTTGTCCCTCATTCTGAAGTTGAAAAGTTGGGAGGTATGTATAATGTGCCTCCAGTTTCACTTTTGTTTTTAAACTGGTGTCATGTTTCTGTGAAGTACAGAAGACACACAGAACAAAAACAAAAAAATCCAGGGCAGTGTTTTGTTTTTAAAATGAATCTGATTGGTTCTGAGGAGTTTAGACACACAGCTTAGACCACAGTGAAAAGCTGCCATGAGATTTTTCATAAGGAGCCAGACAAGCAGGAAGTGTGGAGATCAGAGCAGAATTACAGTAACTTCAAAGCAAAAAACGAACAATGAGAACATAAAAACAGCACTGCATTAAGGTAAAGGAAGCTATTTAACCACTTGCCTACTGTGCACCTACACCCCCTTCCTGCCCAGAGAAAATTTAGCTTTCGGCACTGCGTCGCTTTAACTGACAATTGCGCGGTCGTGCGACGTGGCTCCCAAACAAAATTGACGTCCTTTTTTTCCCCACAAATTGAGCTTTCTTTTGGTGGTATTTGATCGCCTGTGCGGTTTTTATTTTTTGCGCTATAAACAAAAAAAGAGCGACAATTTTGAAAAAAGACACAATATTTTTTGCTTTTTGCTAAAAAAAAAAAAAAAAAATTATCTCAGTTTAGGCCGATACGTATTCTTCTACATATTTTTGGTAAAAAAAAAAAAATCGCAATAACCGTATAGTGACTGGTTTGCGCAAAAGTTATATTGCCTACAAAATAGGGGACATAATTATGATTTTTTTTTTTTTTTTTTTACTAGGAATGGCGGCAATCTGCGATTATTTTTTCGAATTGGGACATGATAGCGGACACATCAGACACTTTTGACACATTTTTGGGACCATTTACATTTATACAGTGAACAGTGCTATAAATATGCATTGATAACTGTATAAATGTAACTGGCAGGGAAGGGGTTAACCACTAGGGGGCGGGGAAGGGGTTAAATGTGTATACTAGGTGTGTTCTTACTGTAGGGGGAGGGGGGTGACTGGGGGAGGTGACTGATTGTGTCCCTATGTACAAGGGACACAACCGGTCTCCTCTCTCCCTGACAGGGACGTGCAGCTTTGTGTTTACACACAGATCTCCACGTCCCCGCTCAGTTACTCGGCAATTGTGTGTGCCCGGCGGCCACCGTGGCCGCCGGGCACACTCACAGGCTTCTCAGTGACGCGACGGGTGCGCGCGCGCACCCCCTAGCCGATTTCAATGACATCACGTCATATGACGTCCTGTCAGGAACAGAGCGTTATCAAATGACGGCGGGCGGGTAGCAATTGGTTAACTAAAAAAAAAAATATTCTTTAGTGATCGGCAGGAAAATCAAGATAATATATACACTATATACTATTGAGTTGGCCCACCCTTTATAACAGCTTCAACTCTTCTCAGAAGGACAAGGTTTAGGAGTGTGTCTATGGGAAGGTTGGACCATTCTTCCAGAAGCGCATTTGTGAGGCCAGGCACTGATCTTGGACGAGAAGGTCTGGCTCGCATTCTCCGCTCTAATTAATCCCAAAGGTGTTCTATTGGGTTGGGGTCAGGACTCTGTGCAGGCCAGTCAAGTTCCTCCATCCCATACTCACTCATCCATGTCTTTATGGACCTTGCTTTGTGCACTGGTGCGCAGTCATGTTGGAACAGGAAGGGGCCGTTCCCAAACTGTTTCCAAATAGTTGGAAGCATGAGATTGTCCAAAATATCTTGGAATGCTGACACCTTAAGAGTTCCCTTCACTGGAACTAAGGAGCCAAGCCCAACCCCTGAAGAGCAACCGCTCACCATAATCCCCCCTCCACCAAATGATTTGGACCAATACGTTTGGCATAACAGTGTGGATGAGTGAGTAGCTAGTAGTTGTAGTAGGTCGTTAAGTTTCTGACGGCAGAAAAAATGACCAAGTGGTCCATTGAGTCTGTCTCCATTTTTTTAAGATATATATTTTTAAGGGTAGGTTAGTTTATTTGATTTACTTAATTCGGTTAACTTCTTTTGTCTATTTGATTGTTATTTGTGTTTACTGTTGCTTAGATATAGATAGAGATCTATCTATCTCTATGGATACAGGATAGATATATCTATAGATACAGTATGGATAGATATATCTATAGATAGATAGATAGATAGATAGATAGATAGATAGATAGATAGATAGATAGATGTATATACCGTGTTTCCCAGAAAAAAGCCTGGGTCTTATATTAGTTTTGGCAACAAAACACACAGTAGGGCTTATTTTCGGGTAGGTCTTACCATGTAATGTGATGTCTTCTCTCCCCCTCTTTCTCCCCGCCTGTCAGGAATCCCCAGTGTGAACTGAGATAAAATGCTTGTAAAATTCTATAATCCTCTCTATTACAGTATTATATAATGTACAATGTGTGTGTTTCTGTAATATAATTGTGGCAAATACTTTCGTTATAGCGCCGCTCTGCGCTTCTGTGACCCGCCGGAGCTCTCTTCTCCGCAATTATATTACAGAAAAACACACTTTGTACATTATATAATACTGTAATAGAGCGGATTATAGGATTTTACAAGAAATTTAAACTAGGGCTTATTTTCGGGGAAACATGGGGCCAGATTCACAGAGCGATTACGCCTGCGTAACAGGAGATGCGCGGCGTAAGTCTAAATGTGCGTGTGCGTTTCGATGCACGGCATCCCCAAAACGAGACGCAAGAAATCTACTTTTTTTTGTCCAGCGTAATTTCGTTAGACAGGCGCATCCGTCCGCGCAAAACTGCGCTAGACAGACCATTGATTTGCTAGTCAAATATGCTAATGAGGGACTTACGGGGATCCACAAAAGAACATTGGGGCAGCGCAGGCTACGCAGTGTGCGCAACAGCAAAATGTCCTGTCTAAAATTAGACCATATAAAAGCTGGTCTAAAAAGAGAAAAATCGTCTACATGTCAGATAAAGCAACACTGTTAGTGAGGAGTTCAGCAGTCACACGTGTTGCACAACAATCTGTATGCCAACATGCCAGGGGCATCCATGCTCATAGCTATACTACTGACTTTAGATGAGCAAAGAAGGAGGAGGGCACGGAGGATGGCACGGAGGATGGCACGGGAGAGGATATACCGCACACGCATAGACCTCTTTGGCATGAGTGATTCTGAGGTGTATCGCATCTTCAGATTCACCCTCATGCCATCCTGGAATTAACCACAACCCTGCAGGAGGACATCACCAGCCCAACACACCGCTCACATGCAGTGCAGCCACTGGTCAAGGTCCTGGCAACACTCCATTTCCTTGCCAGTGGGTCTTTTCAGCGTACAAGTGGAGTGGTGGCTGGGATGTCACAATCCTCCATGAGCAGATGTGTGCACCAGGTTGTCCCTGCAATCCTCACACGCTTGGCCAACCAAATCATCAAACCAACCACTGAGGAGCTGCGGCTGAAGGCAATGACAGATTTCTACAGAATTGCCAGATTCCCACGCACCGTGGGGGCCATTGATTGCACACATGTGGCACTCCAGCCCCCCCATGAGACAGAGCACATATACCGCAATCGGAAGCATTGGCATTCCATCAACGTACAGGTGATAGTCGATGCCCAAGGCCTCATATGGCACGTCCGTGCCAAACACCCAGGGTCCAGCCATGACAGCTACATATACAATCAAAGCCACGTCCGAATGGAATTCGATCAGAACGTGTATGGGGACACCTGGCTGGTTGGTGAGTGACATGGGTGGCAGGCATGGCTGCCCCCCCCCCATGATGCACATCACAAGGGGCACATGCATGACTAACATCCTCCTGTCTTTTCCCTTAAAGGTGACTCTGCATATCCACTGGGACCCCATCTCATGACTCCTATCCGGAACCCCCAAACCCCAGGAGAGGAAAGATACAATCAAGCCCACGCCCAAACACATGCAGTGGTGGAGCGCACCTTTGGCCTCCTGAAGTCACGTTTCCGATGTCTGGATAAGTCTGGGGGGACCCTGTTGTATTCCCCAAACTTTGTGTGCCAGATCATCGGTGCATGTTGCATGCTGCACAACTTCACAACTGAGAAAGGGCCTGCAGATTGACCTACGTGATGACCTGACCCCTGAACCAGACAATCCCCCCCTAACCGAGGCTACCCCGTCTTCTGAGGGAAGAGCAGCCAGGAGACAGCTCACATTGGGCATCTTTGCATGTTAAACACACATATTAATCATGGCACAATGAGAATGCATGCATGCACACCACTGTGGTCCCTAGCACAGACACCCCACATCCTCATCAAATTGGATTGGCACCAGTCCACCATGCAGGACTTGTGAGCAGCAACGCCACGCCACGGCTCCAATTATGTCACTGTACATTCATACACCATTCACACGGACCTGGGGATCACTTCTCCCTGGTCCTGGGGAACCCTTCTCCACCAAAATTGAGGGTGACACCCCTTTTCCGGCAGAAATGTCTCCCCCACATTCAAACAGCATTCACAACCCCAAAAAAAAAAAAAAAAATTACCAGCAAAATCCAAAAAATTCCAGCAAAAAAAAAAGGCCCCAAAAAAAAGGGGAAAAACAAATTAGTGCCCTTGACGTGAGCCATGCCTGGGGCGCCCCCGGCCACGGCCCCAGCTCCTCAGGGGAGACTCATGGGGAGGGGGGGTAAACCGGGGAAGGAGGAGCAGCCCCTGGTCTCTGCCCACCTGGCGGCCTGCCCTCCAAGGCCACGGCTATTCTGTCCAGGGCAGCACCTAGTGTTGCCGTGTTGGCCTGGATAGCCTGGGTGAGGGCCCTCACATGTTGCCCAACGCCTGCTGATGTAGTCTGCAGGTAGTTAAGGCAGTTTCTGAAAGCCCGGGAGTGGCAGTCCAGGTTCCCAAGCGTATCCTTGATGGAGGACAGGCTCTCCTCCATCCGCACCAATGTCTGGCTGACCTGTCCCAGATGGCGGGTCTGGAGGAACTGGTCCCTTCTCAGAGTGGGGTCACGGCTCATTTCAATGTAACACGCCCACGTCCTTCCCAATTTGTATTACTCCGCCTTGCGCCTCAGAAATAACGTTGCGCAGGCGCTATTTTCTGCGTAAAAGCAACGAGAATAGGGCGATTGCGCGGCTACATTGCGCAAGTCTAACGTAAAGGCGGTGCGCTACGCCGGTCCAATAATGCGCAGATGTACCTGAATCTGGCCCATGGTATATATATATATATATATATATATATACAGGGGCGGACTGACCATTGAGGAACTCAGGCACTGCCCGAGGGCCCCATGTCACTAGGGGGCCCCATCAGGGTTGCCAGGCTCATTAAAACCAGGGACAGTATGTAAAAATCTGTGTTTTTTTTACATCTGTCCCTGATATGTCCAAAATCTACATGCTTTTGATGTGAAAATCCCGAGATTTTAGCTGCCCCGCCTCTGTACTGCCACCTGGCTTGGTGGCCATCTGTAAGCCTGGGGGCCCCATAATCTTCTATTGCCCGGGGGCCCCATGAGTTGTCAGTCCACCCTTGTATATATATATATTATTTTTTATTTAGACTCCTGTCTTTTCACTTTTCTTTCTACTCTTAATATTGCTCCTCCCGAATCATGACGTGCATGGACCCCATACTCTCTGAAATCCCCATTTAAATAGTAGGTGAGATTGAAAAAAGACAATTCTACAATTTACAATTCTAAAATGTATGAAAGGAAACATCAACACTGTGCCGCAGAATTTGTTGTGTCAGTACACTATCAATAATATGTAAAATAGATAAAAAAAATTTTTTATTATAAATATCTTACAATCAGACCAAGGTTATGGGAAAGTATGTCAGTAATTCAAGGTGCAGTTTATCCGGTAAATATGCTCCATACATTTCTTTATACAACAATCCACCGTTCAGCACAAATATTTTCACTAAACTCAACAATATGTTTTATTCATTTGAAAAGTAGATGGTAAACAACAGAGAGATGCAGATCGCATTTGACAACTTTCTCAGATCCCAATCGGCTTCACCGGGAAGTATAGAAAAGTATATTCTGTATAGAAAACAAACATGCAAGGAACCAGAACTCAATATATTTCCAGAGGGAGTTCTCAGGGAATATTAGAAAAGGGATCCAAGTGCAGCCCAGTCCTAACATTAGCTGCAGGATTTGCTGGATAGCATTACCATTACAGATCTCAATACACATCTGAAATTGTTTATTTAGATTAGATGGAAAGTATGGGGATGGTAATATTATGTGTAGGAAACACTGAGCTGCTGAAACTATTTGTTTTTAAATTAAGGGCAGTGTATAGTGATTTTTTTTTTAAATAAGTGTATTTGTTTATTTATTTGTTATAGGCATTTATATAGCACCAACAATGTACACATCACTTGACATATTGTGCAGTCATGTATACAGTATGTTACATATATTTTTCAAATTTTTTATTGAAAATAATAAGAAATTTAGTGCTCTGCTTTTTCTTATGTTTTCTGTATCTCCTTTACCATTCCTGGTGTGTGTAGACCTCAGTAGCTGAAGCTGAAATTTACAGCCATACTAGTGTAGTGACTTTTGTCACACCGTGTCTGGGATTTGATCCTGGAAACCTGGTGTTCATGGACGGTTTCCCTTGGCCTGATATCTATCTATCTATCTCTCTGTCTCTGTCTGTCTGTCTGTCTGCCTGCCTGCCTGCCTGCCTATCTATCTATCTATCTATCTATCTATCTATCTATCTATCTATCTATCTATCTATCTATCTATCTATCTATCTATCTATCTATCTATCTATCTATCTATCTATCTATATCAGGTTTCCCTTGGCCTGAACCACCAGGGAACTTGTATTATGGTAGAATCCTGGTTAGTTTTCTATGTCTTAAGTTGGGATGTTTGCTCCACCCTGAGACCAGCTGTTGGTTGTCGTCTCATCAGCGTCCCTATAAATCTCCACTACCCCCCTTCCTGTCCTTGCCCTAATATAGGTTCCTGTTTATGGATGCTATTCGTTTTGGTTACTGACTTGGCCCATTCTTGACTTCGATACTTGGATTATCCCTTGGACTTTGCTTATTTCGTTGCCGACCCCGCCTGACCCGTTCTTGACTGTGATACTTGCATTATCCCTTGGACTTTGCTTATCTTGTTGCCGACCCCGTCTGGCCCGTTCTTGACTGTGATACTTGGATTGTCCTTCCTCCTCCTGGGTTCCCGTCTTCAGCCTCTACTAACCGTGAGTCGTTGTTGGGGGTTTTGGTTTGGCTGTTTGCACCATCCGTTGCGGTTTCTTATATTCTGGCTGCAGGATCTCAACCGTCCCTCCACCTGATACCGGGATAACAAGACTACCGGTCAGGAAAGCGGAGGGACGGTTGTAATCTCCTGGTGGACCTGACAACTCTGGGCAATAACTACTGTAACCCTGTCTCTTTAGGGTAACCCATAGTGCTCTGGCAATTCTTTTGTCGGGTATCAGGTATTTGTAAAACAAAAGATATGTATATTGTGAGATTGGGAATTGAAACTCAAGTAGCCGATGCATTCACAATGAGCTGTGCCAGTACAAACCTGTAGTTTTAGGGCAACCTGTATTGAGTAAATGAAAAGTTCACTTATACACCAGTTGCCC
Source organism: Rana kukunoris (assembly GCA_029574335.1). Classification (NCBI taxonomy): domain Eukaryota; kingdom Metazoa; phylum Chordata; class Amphibia; order Anura; family Ranidae; genus Rana; species Rana kukunoris. The sequence goes on along the minus strand of CM056053.1, from coordinate 469,731,706 downwards.
ACACATTTTTTTTCCCACAAGACAAGAATTAACGAAAATACCAAGCCACATGGCTTATGTATTGGCAGCACTGCTTCTCCTCTTACCAGTCCTTTGTCATTCAGCTCTCTTGCACACTTGGCTCTCTAACCTTCAGTTGCAGCGCTCTGCTGCATGGCCCACCTCTGGCATTGGAATTGGGGTTCTCCTGACACCCCTCATAGGAGTTGAACCAAATCCTGGAACCGAGACCCGCTGCCTTGTGTACTGGGTCTTCTGACACCTTGATGAGACCTCTGTCGTGTGGCTTCTGGCTGGGGCCCCCTGACCCCGGGTGAGACCTTCCGTCTCCAAACTGCAAGCTGTCTCCAAAATTAGAGCCTTGGGCAATTCTCAGACCTGACAATATAATGTCCCTGCACACCTGTGTAGTGAGTCAGGTTGCAGGCATCTAGCAAAACCTGGACCCAGGATTGAGTGTTCTGATTCAGAACTACAGAATCTGGAGAGATGCTGGTTCTCAACCTTGCATTAACCCTTAATGAGACTCCTGAGTCTGAGCTTTTCCTTTAAACTTATAGTGACAGAGCCTCTCTAAAAAACTAAGAAGTTGGGCGTGCAAAATTATTCAGCCCCCTTTACTTTCAGTACAGCAAACTCTCTCCAAAAGTTCAGTGAGGATCTCTGAAAAATCCAATGTTGACCTAAATGACTAATGATGATGAATAGAATCCACCTGTGTGTAATCAAGTCTCCGTATAAATGCACCTGCACTGTGATAGTCTCAGAGGTCCGTTTAAAGCGCAGAGAGCATCATGAAGAACAAGGAACACACCAGGCAGGTCTGAGATACTGTTGTGGAGAAGTTTAAAGCCGGATTTGGATACAAAAAGATTTCCCAAGCTTTAAACATCCCAAGGAGCACTGTGCAAGCGATAATATTGAAATGGAAGGAGTATCAGACCACTGAAAATCTACGAAGACCTGGCCGTCCCTCTAAACTTTCAGCTCATACAAGGAGAAGACTGATCAGAGATGCAGCCAAGAGCCCCATGATCACTCTGGATGAACTGCAGAGATCTACAGCTGAGGTGAGAGACTCTGTCCATAGGACAACAATCAGTCGTATACTGCACAAATCTGGCCTTTATGGAAGAGTGGCAAGAAGAAAGCCATTTCTTAAAGATATCCATAAAAAGTGTTGTTTAAAGTTTGCCACAAGCCACCTGGGAGACACACCAAACATGTGGAAGAAGGTGCTCTGGTCAGATGAAACCAAAATCAAAGTTTTTGGCAACAATGCAAAACGTTATGTTTGGCGTAAAAGCAACACAGCTCATCACCCTAAACACACCATCCCCACTGTGAAACATGGTGGTGGCAGCATCATGGTTTGGGCCTGCTTTTCTTCAGCAGGGACAGGGAAGATGGTTAAAATTAATGGGAAGATGGATGGAGCCAAATACAGGACCATTCTGGAAGAAAACCTGATGGAGTCTGCAAAAGACCTGAGACTGGGATGGAGATTTTTCTTCCAACAAGACAATGATCCAAAACATAAAGCAAAATCTACAATGGAATGGTTCACAAATAAACATATCCAGGTGTTAGAATGGCCAGGTCAAAGTCCAGACCTGAATCCAATCGAGAATCTGTGGAAAGAACTGAAAACTGCTGTTCACAAACGCTCTCCATCCAACCTCACTGAGCTCCAGCTGTTTTGCAAGGAGGAATGGGCAAAAATTTCAGTCTCTCGATGTGCAAAACTGATAGAGACATACCCCAAGCGCCTTACAGCTGTAATCACAGCAAAAGGTGGCGCTACAAAGTATTAACTTAAGGGGGCTGAATAATTTTGCACGCCCAATTTTTCAGTTTTTTATTTGTTAAAAAAGTTTGAAATATCCAATAAATTTTGTTCCACTTCATGATTGTGTCCCACTTGTTGTTGGTTCTTCACAAAAAATTACAGTTTTATATCTTTATGTTTGAAGCCTGAAATGTGGCAAAAGGTCGCAAAGTTCAAAGGGGCCGAATACTTTTGCAAGGCACTATATATATAGTAATACCTCGGATTGCAAGCAATACGAGCTATTACCAAGCTGACTTGATTTGCGTGCATTGTCTTGCAAAACGAGCAGAATTCAAGCCTCTGTGGTGTGCAGTACTGCATTTGGCCAGAGGCGTGGGGGCGCTGATGACACTCAGAGCCACTCGGAAACACTCAATTCCTGAGTGTTTCCGAGCCATTCCAAGTGTTTGCCAGTACATATGAACAGCTACCGACAGTTTCCAAGTGTTACCGGCGCCCCCTCTGGCCACATGCGGTACTGCATACAATAGAAGTCACTGTGGCGTTTCCATTGACTTCTATGGGGTAACTCGCTTTGATATATGAGTGCTTTGAATTACAAGCATTCTTCTGGAACAAATTATAATGTATATATAGCTCCTGCTGCTGCTTAGCGCCCTGTGATGATATGTGAGAGAGAGGAGAAAAGAGCAGCACTGCTGCAGACATGCATGGATGAAGATTGGGCTCAGGTTAGTATTATAGGAGGGGACAGGGGGAGATGACTTTGATTTTTCTTTTTCTTTTTTTTTTTTTTTACCTTAATGCAGAGAATGGAACTTTACAACCACTTTAAATATAAGGAAGATTTCCTAAATATAGGAAATATTTAATTTTGTTATTGTAAAATAAAATGTATTTTGACTGAGGCACCTCTTACCACAAGGCTGGTGGTCAATCTGGTGGCTGTAGAGTTTGGCATTGTGAATTGACTGTAATATACAGACTACAGCAACCATTTTTATTATAATAACATGAATACAGTAAATCAAGTAGATCTGTGTGATAAAACTTTTCAAACATTTAGAAAGATGTAAAGAAAATAAAAAAATCTAATTATTAAAATGAACTAATAAAGTGTGTAACTGAAAATCGTATATGTCTTGTGGATGGACACCCATGAGGAGCGGTTAAAAACGTATTATTTTTTATTATTTTTTTAAACAGGTGAATATTTAAATGATCTCACCCCCCTGTACATCTGGACAGGACCGGAAGAATGTGGAAGGGACAAGGATATCAAATCACTTCTTTAGTGCTGCTGATGCTGGTCCTGGTGTTTGGAGGTGGACACGCTGAAGCACAAAGGGCAGGTAAGTCACCATAACTTGCGAATGAAGGGTCTATTCTCAAACACTACAGTAAAGTTTGGTAAAGGGGTGTTCCAGCCAAAAATGGTGTTTATTAAAAGTCAGCAGCTACAAAAAGTGACACTTACCTGCTCCTGCGGTCCAGCCACACGCCGACCGGGGCTCCGCTCCTCTCCCCCCTCCCCGGCCGGCGTCTCCATCCCGACTGTGGGCACCGAGCCGTGACAGCCTTCGGCTTCACGGCCGGGCACCCACTGCGCATGCGCGAGCCGCACTGCGCATGCGCGCGCGGCTCGTCGCTGATTGGACAGGCGATCGCATGGGACCTGTCATGTGTCCCATGCAATCGCCTACAGCAGTGGTCTCCAAACTGCGGCCCGAGGGCCAGATGCGGCCCTTTGCTTGCCTTTATCCGGCCCTTGGAGCACTATCCCTCCCACTGATACGAGACACTATTCTGCCATCTGACACCGAAAATGGAGCACCATTTCTCCCACTGACACCACTAATAGAGCACTATTCCTGCCTATGATACTATTGATGGGGCACTATTCCTCCCCCTAATACCAAATGTTTGGTAACAATGATGCCAAGAAAAATTTCCACTCCCACTGGCCAAAGTCCGGCCCTCCAAGAGTCTGAAGGACAATAAACCGGCCCTTTGTTTGGAATGTTTAGAGACCCCTGGCCTACAGGGAGGGGCTGGTGTAGGCGATTAAGGCTTAATCGCCTAACCAGCCCCTCGGCGGAAGCAGGAAGTGGGACAGGAAGTCCCACTCCTCCTGAAGCCCCCACTCCCCCCCCAGAAAAATTACATGCCAAATGTGGCATGTAAGGGGGAGGGGATTAAGGGAAACTTAATTTTTAGGGTGGAACTCCTCTTTAACCACTTTTAACAATGCATTTCCCTGTTCTGTCTAGTGACAGGACACTGATCTACTGCTCCCTGTCATCGGGAGTAGGGATCACTGTCGTGTCAGGCCGCGTACACACGACCGGTTTCCTCGACAGAATCCATCAAGAAACTTGGCGGGAGAGCTTTTTTGCAGAGGAAAACGGTCGTGTGTATGTTTTTCATCGAGGAAACTGTCGAGGAACTCAATGACGTCAATCCCCATTCACGGACGAGTTACGCAAACGACGTTAAACTTTTTCAATTCGACGCGGTCACGACGTCCATACTTAACATAGGATACGCGTGCTTTTTGTTGCTTTATCTTTACGCCGGGAAACCCCTTACGGAAACGTCGTAAAGTGACTGCGTCGGGCCCGCGTACGTTTGTGAATTGTCGTATCTCGCTGATTTACATATTCTCGGCGTAAATCAGCAGGAACATCCCCGGCGGCCATTTTAAAACTGCCTTTAAGATCCGACGGTGTAATACAATTACGCCTGTCGGATCTTTGCAACAAACCGGCGTATCTTGTTTTCTGCATACAGAAAACAGATAAGCCGGCTCAAAGTGTGAGTTATGCTGGCGTATCACTGAGACCCTGGCGTAACTCTACCTGAATCTGGCCCTAAATGTTTTTGTTTCTTTGTCTGAATTTCTCACTTCCTGTTCCTCCTCAGTAAGCTTTTTTGGCTGATTAAAGCGGAGGTTCACCCTAAATTTGGACTTTATCTCAATCAAACTGCTAGGCATTAACAGTAACTAATACGTTTTTTTTTTGTTTTTTTTTCTTCATCCTTACCCCTTTTCTGCTTCAGTTTATGCCCTGTCAATCACAATCCACCGCGGGGAGTGGGCGTGTATGTGTATTCTCCCCCGACAGCGTTATGTCTCCTGGGAGTCAGTCCTGACAATCCCAGGAGACGCGCTGTGCTCAAATCGCGCAAGATCTCGCCGGTCACGTGACTCGCAGCGGCTGGCGTCATAATGACCCGCCCCGTTGTGACGAGTTACAACATGTTTCCTCACGCTTGCCGAGTCACGTGACCGGCGAGATCTTGCGCGATTTGAGCACAGCGCGTCTCCTGGGATTGTCAGGACTGACTCCCAGGAGACATAACGCTGTCGGGGGAGAATACACATTGATTGGGCACAGCGATTGGCACACGCGATTGGGCACAGCGTGTACATCCCCGGAAGTATACAGTGGTGGGCTTCAGGAGTGCCCACACACAAGATGGAAACGTCCATCTCTCCGTTTTATAAAACATCCTTTTTCTGAAAATCGGGACAATCGTGGCAGCAAAGACAGGACTGGTGAGTGTAACATTAGGTATATTAACAGAGCCCGAATCACCGTAAAAAAAAAAAAAAAATTCCCGCAGAACTACCGCTTTAAACACCGCTCGGATGATGGTGTGAAGTTTACTGAGGAGAAACAGGAAGTGAGAAATTCAGACAAAGAAAAAAAAAAACATTTAGGGCCAGATTCTCAGAAGAGATACGACGGTGTATCTCCAGGTGTATCTCCATTTCTGTGCCCGGGTATCTATGCGACAGATTCTTACAATCATTTACGCATAGATACGGCATAGATCCGACTGGCGTAAGTCACTTACACCGTCGGATCTTAAATGCAATACTACGCTGTCCGCTAGGTTGCCTATATGCAAATGAGCATGATACGCCGATTCTCGAACGTTTTTGCGCCGCGTCGCCATAATTTAAGTTGTTTCCGTAATCGTAAGGTTACCTCTGCTATATGAGGGGTAACCGTGCATAGGTCCGGCGTACGCCATGTTAAGTATGGACGTCGGGACAGCGTTGTGTTTTTCCGTCATTTACGTCGTTTACGTAACTCGGCGCGAATAGGGCTGTGCGTTAATTACGTTCACATTGAAACCAATGTATTTGCGGCGTACTATGGAGCATGCGCACTGGGCTACTTTTACGGCCGGCGCATGCGCAGTTCGTCCGGCGCGAGGGCGCGCTTCATTTAAATAGAAGCCGCCCCCTTTGAATTACGCGGGGATACGCCGGGCCATTTACACTACGCCGCCGCAAATTACGGAGCAAGTGCTTGGAGAATACGGCACTTGCTCCTGTAAGTTGCGGCGGCGTAGTGTAAATAGCTTACGCTACGCCACCGCAGAATGTACGGGAATATGGCCTTTACAAGGGAAATGGAAGGAAAGGGTAAGTGAACCAACAATGCACGAGCTTAACCCCTTAAGGACCGCCGCGTGTACATTTACGTTGGCAGAATGGCACCGACAGGCACATCAACGTGTATATATACGTTGGTGCCTTGAGGTGGGTCGGGACCCCCCCCCCCCCGGTACATGCGGCGGTCCCCGCGGCTGTACGAGCGATTCGGCAAGAGGGGGCGGCTATTCGTTTTTGTCCGCCCCCTCACAATCGCTCTCAGCCAATGCGCGCGCCCGCCCGGCCTGTCACTTCCTCCTCCTGTGTAAACACAGGAAGGGGGAAGTGATGTGATCTTTCCCTCTGCGTTTTTTTCAACCATCGCTGAGGAGAGATCACATCTCACAGTAAGTCTGCACAACACTACACTGCCACACACTACACACAGGCACATTTAACCCCCCCCCCCCCCCGATCGCCCCCCCCCCCTCTCCCCTGTCACAGTGTCACTGAATGCAGTAATCATACATGTATGATTACTGTATTTAGTGTCAGTGTGACAGGCAGTTAGTGTTAGGTTCAGGGTAGCCCCCGTACCCCCCCCCCTAATAAAGTTGTAACCCCTTGATCACCGCCCTAGTTAACCCTTTCACTCCCTATTGCCAGCATCACTAAGCAATCATTTTTCTGATCACTGTATTAGTGTCGCTGTTCCCGCTAGGTAGCTATTTTATTTTTATTGCGATTTTTTTTTTTACTAAAGACATGTGGCTAAAAAAAATTTGGCCTAAATGATTGACTAAAATTTTTTTTTTTTGATTTTTCTTATAACAAAAAGAAAAAAATATTGTTTTTTTTTCAAAAATGTCGCTCTATTTTTGTATATAGCGCAAAAAATAAAAATCGCAGAGGCGATCAAATACCACCAAAAGAAAGCTCTATTTGTGGGAAGAAAAGGACGCCAATTTTGTTTGGGAGCCACGGGCCTGGTCATTTACCTGCATTTTGGTCCGGGTCTTAAGTGGTTAAAGGAACCTATTTAGAAAATAAAAAACAAACCTGCAAAACTTTGTAGTCCCCAAGAAAACTTTCTCTGAAAATTCACATTAAAATTCTTCAAATTCTGCCAATTGTGGTTTTCTCATCTCCGATCCGGACATGCGGGGCCTTTCATAGAGCCCTGTTGCTTATGATCGAGGTCAGGAAAAGATTTGACATCCTTCGATGACCTTTTCAATCTCCTTTCTCAGAACCGCAGACAAAGAAGGCGGCGGGACGAAAACACAATGAAAAGAATCTCTGGGGTACGGGCGGGAGGGTTGGGGGGGCTTGGGGGGGGGGGGGGGATTTGCTTAACACATGCAAAGTGCTTGGGTTGTATTTATCAAATAAAAAGATTTATGTCTGTGAAGAACTTTGAAAAAAAAAAAAAACGTCTTTCTCCTGAAGGGGAGGGGGGATTATTCAAATGTCAAACCGTAAGATGAAGTTTCAAACAAGACAATTATTGAGAGATCTGTAAGAACTCTGCTAAGCGCGTAACCTCATTATCATTTCCAGAAACCCTTTCTGCAAAAATGGGTAATGCGATGTTTATGGAGCTGATCTCTAATACAGAAGGGAACAACGAGTCAATAATTCCTAGAAAATCATTCTCTGTAGAAAATTAAGGAAAATGTTATCAGTCAGTGTGACCAGTCATTTAGAAATAACATTTGAAATAAAAAATAAAAAAACTCCCTGAACTCTGTGTACAAATCAGAAATATGAGTAAGAGCAGCAACACTAAAATATCAGAATATTAGAAATACCGGTAAATAAATATAATATTTATAAAAACAGGCTGTTTACAAAATTTTGTAAATATATTGTAACCACTTAAGACCCGGACACATACGCTGCTAAATGACCCAAGGTGTTTTTACAATTCGGCGCTGCGTCGCTTTAACAGACAATTGCGCGGTCGTGCGACGTGGCTCCCAAACAAAATTTGCGTCCTTTTCTTCCCACAAATAGAGCTTTCTTTCGGTGGTATTTGATCGCCTCTGCGATTTTTATTTTTTGCGCTATAAACTAAAATAGAGCGACAATTTTGAAAAAAATCACTATTTTTTTACTTTTTGTTATAAAAAAAATCAAATAAACTAAATTTTAGTAAAACATTTAGGCCAAAATTAATTCAGCCACATGTCTTTAGTAAAAAAAAAAAAATCGCAATAAAAAAAATAGCTACCTAGCGGGAACAGCGACACTAATACAGCGATCAGAAAAATGATCGCTTAGTGATGCTGGCAATAGGGAGTGAAAGGGTTAACTAGGGCAGTGATCAGGGGGTTAAAACTTTATTAGGGGGGGTGGGGGGGCTATCCTGGACCTAACACTAACTAATTTTACACTGCCTGTCACACTGACACTAAATGCAGTGATTAGTGCATTCAGTGACACTGTGACAGGGGGGTGGGGGGGCGATCACAAGGGGTTAATGTGCCTATGTGAGTGTGTGTCAGTGTTGTGTTGGTGCACACTTACTGTGGATGTCTTCTCTCATCCGCTGTAAACACAGGAGGAGGAACTGAAACGAAGGGGGAGCGCTCCCATTGGCTGGGAGCGATCGCGGGGGGGGGGGGGGGGGCGGAAAACACGGACATCCGCCCGGTCGTTGGCGATCGCTCCCAGAGCCAGGGGGACCCCCGAACCGCACGAAGGCGGGGACGTAAATTTACACCCTTGTGCCTGTACGAGCCATGTTGTGGCCGTAAATGTGCGTGCGGGGGTCCTTAAGTGGTTAAATTGTAGTATTAACCACTTGCTTACTGGGCACATATACCCCCCTCCTGCCCAGGTGAAATGTCAGCTTCCGGCACTGCGTCGCTTTAACTGACAATTGCACAGTCGTGCGACTTGGCTCCCAAACAAAATTGGCGTCCTTTTTTTCCCACAAATAGAGCTTTCTTTTGGTGGTATTTGATCACATCTGCGGTTTTTATTTTTTGCGCTATAGACAAAAAAAGAGCGACAGTTTTGAAAAAAAAAACAATATTTTTGACTTTTTGCTGTAATAAATTGTCCAATTTAAAAAAATAAAAATAAAACATTTCTCAGTTTAGGCTGATACGTATTCTTCTACATATTTTTGATAAAAAATCGCAATAAGCATCTGGTTTGCGCAAAAGTTATAGCGCCTACAAAATAGGGGACAGAATTATTATTATTTTATTTTTTTTCCTAGTAATGGTGGCAATCTGCAATTTTTATTGGGACTGCGACATTATGCCGGACACTTTTGACACATTTTCGGCACCATTCACATTTATACTGCGATCAGTGCTATAAATATGCACTAATTACTGTATAAATGTGACTGGCAGGGAAGGGGTTTACACTAGGGGGCGAGGAAGGGGTTAAATGTGTACCCTGCATTGTGTTTCTAACTTTGGGGGAGGGGGGTGACTGGGGGAGGTGACTGATCTGTGTCGCTATGTACAAGGGACACAGATCAGTCTCCTCTCTCCCTGACAGGACATGGATCTGTGTGTTTACACACAAAGATCCACGTCCTTATCTCTGTAACCGCCTATCGCGGGTGCCTGGCGGACTTCGCGGCCGCCAGGCACGCGCATCGGCAACGGCATCTCATCTCAGTGGCTGGAGGCCGGAGGCCGTATATAGACGGCCTCCCTGCAATTTGGCATCCACACTGCGGCCGTACAAAGTCGTATGGCCGCCAGGAAGTGGTTAATAGTAAATATTTTTGTAAATAGTATATTTAGAAATGACAAGAGGCCCGCGCTATAGCCGAATGACGGCTACGGCGTGGACCTGAAAATCCGGGAGGACGTCAATAAACGCCCTCCCCTTTGCACGCGCAAGGCGCGCCCCCTGCAGTGCCTCATCAGTGCTATCTTATAATGCTTCCTATCAGTGTAACATACCAGTGGCCATCACTGCCACCCATCAGTGCCCATCACTGCCACCTATTAGTGCCACTTCTCTGTGCCGCCTTTCGGTGCACAACAGTGCCACCTCTCAGTGCCCTACAATGCAGCCCATCTGTGCCCATCAATGCAGCCCATGGGTGCCCTTTAGAGCAGCCTCATCAGCGTACATCATCGAGGAGAAAAATTACCTGTTTGCAAAATGTTATAACAAAATATTAACCACTTATATATATGTCCCTCCTTGTGTACGCGGCCTTATTGTGATTTTTTTTTTACCAAAGATATGTAGAAGAATACGTATCGGTCTAAACTGAGGAAAAAATTATGGGCCAGATTCAGAGAGCCATTACGCCTGTCTAACTGGTGTTAGACTGGAGTAATTTCAAATTACGCGCGTTTTCTACAGTAGCTAGTCGAAAACCTCAAACCATGAATAGACGGCTGCGGGCTTCAATTCGACTGGATTACGTGTTCGTACGCCTTCGGATCTACGCTGCAATAAAATTGCGGCCACTGGGTGGACTTCCCGTCGTTTTCCACGTCGGGGTATGCTAATGAGCTTTTGCCGGCGATCCCCGAAATTACGATCTTCAATCGCAATCTCTTACGGCACCTTTAGTCATCTTTTATTTGCGTAAAACTATACCAGCTTTTTGCTGCTCTAATATTAGACAGCCCATGTTAAGTATGGCCGTCGTTCCCGCATCGAATTTCTACGTTTTCCGACGTCTTTTATTATTTTTAACGTAAGTCGTCCGGGAATAGGAAACGCTTGTTTGTAAACGCTGCTACTCAAACAACGAATGACGTAACAACGTGATTTCGCGCAATGCACGGCGGGAAATTTCTGAACGGAGCATGCGCAATTTGATCGCCGCGGGGTCGCGCTTAATTGTGTACACGGCCTTATTGTGATTTTTTTTTTACCAAAGATATGTAGAAGAATACGTATCGGTCTAAACTGAGGAAAAAATTATGGGTCAGATTCAGATGCTTCACGCCCCCTAATCGCGTATTTCGATTACGCGGCGAGAAATAGACTACGCCGCCGTAGCGTACGGGCAAAAATCTACCAGGATTCGGTGTAGAGCCTGGTAAAATACGGCAGCGTAGAGTATTTCGATTACGCAGCGGAATATTAAGTGTATGTGAATCTACCCCTTTGTTTTTTTATATATTTTTCGGGGGATATTTATTATAGGAAAAAAGTTAAAAATATTGAATTTTTTTCAAAATTGTCGCTCTATTTTTGTTTATAGTGAAAAAAAAACGCAGAGGTGATCAAAAGAAAGCTCCATTTGTGGGGAAAAAAGGACGCCAATTTTGTTTGGGAGCCACGTCGCACGACCGGGCAATTGTCAGTTAAAGCGACGCAGTACCGAAACGCAAAAAGGGGCAAGGTCCTTAACCTGCATAATGGTTCGGGTCTTACTGTAGTTGGTTAAAATATATATTTATATATATTTTAATCGGTCTTTTAAAAAAAAAAATTAACAAAAAATGAAAACCGCAGAGGTGATCAAATACCACCTAAAGAAAGTTCTATTTGTGGGAAAAAAAATTATAATATTTCATTTGGGTCCAGTGTAGTATGTCCGCGCAATTGTCGTTCAAAGTGCGACAGCCCTAAAAGCTGAAAATTGGTCTGGGCAGGAGGAGAGATTAAGTGCCCAGTAAGCAAGTGGTTAATTAATGTGACACTCTAGGCCAACATCCATATTGTGTAAAACCAAAAAAAAATTGAAAAAGGTCCGACTATATAGGCCAAACATAGTCTTATATAAAATAATACATTTTATTATACATCATTTTTTATGAACTTCCATAAAAACAGGTATAATGGTTCTCATTAGATTAACTGTACATATAAAAAAAAATCATAAACTTACTTGATAATTCCAATGATAAAAAGAGTCTTTGTGTGTCAACGTGTTTCGCCAAGATGTAGCTTTATCAAGACGCATGAACACCATACAGTAATCCTCTAAAGGGAAATAATAATGCATAACATATATCCATACATGTATGAAAAATGTGTTACAGGAGGAGAAACTGACTCAAAAGTGATCCTGAAGTGTCTTACCACATCCCAAATATAAATTTGTACATAGGGAATGTCCCAGGGATGGTATGGGTAAAAGACAAACAGGATGTTAAGAAAGATACAGAAAAGTAAAAAAAAAAAAAAGTTTTTTTTATTCCATATAGAAAAATACAAGAACATTTTATAAAAAGGTAATTGGAACAAAGAACTAAAAACACAGTGTCATGGATATGCAGTAATGTTTAGCAGCTTACCTTGTTCTCTATGGCCCAGATTCATAAAGCAATTACGCCTGTCTAACTGGTGTTAGACAGGAGTAATTTCAAATTTTGCGCGCCGTATCACTAGTTTGAATCCTCAAACCATGATACGGCGGCTTCGGGCTTCGATCCGAGAGGCTTACGTCTTCGTAAGCCTTCGATCTACACTGCGATATTTTTGCCGCCGCTGGGAGGAGTTTGCGTCTTTTCATGCGTCGGGATATGCAAATGTGTTTTTACGGCGATCCACGAAGATACGAGCGGTCTTCGCAATCGCTTACGTCTGTTTTTTTTTACGTACTGTTAGGCGCCGTACACACGGCAGAGAACCTCGACGGGCAGAACACATCGTTCCGCCCGTCGAGGTTCTCTCCCGGCCGTCGAATTCGGCGACCCGCCCGTCGGGAATGGCAACCAGCCATTCTTCCAGGCGGGCCGTCGAGGAAATAGAGAGCGTGCTCTCTATTTCGGCTCGACGGGCTTCCCGACGGGAAGCTCGCCGAGACCGTACACACGGCCGAGGTCCTCGCTGGAATGTGCATTCCAGCGAGGTTCTCGCTGATTTTCAGCGAGAACCTCGGCCGTGTGTACGGCGCCTTAGACCAGCTTTTTGCTGGTCTAACGGTGCGTAGCCCATGTTAAGTATGGCCGTCGTTCCCGCGTCGAATTTAAATTTTTTTATTTTTTTTTGCGTAACTCGTTCGGGAATAGAAATGTCCGTAAACGACGCTACTCAAACAACGAATGACGTAACGATGTGATTTCGCGCAATGCACGGCGGGAAATTTGCGAACGGAGCATGCGCAGTTCGATCGCCGCGGGAACGCGCCTATTTTAAATCCTTCACGCCCCCTACTCGTCTAGATGGATTGCGACGGGAGAAATACACTACGCCGCCGTCGTTTACTGGACAAAATCTACCTGGATTCCACGTAGAGCCAGGTAAAAAACGGCGGCGTAGTGTATTTCTAAAACGCTACGAGAATCCAATTCTCTCTGAATCTGGGCCTATGTGTTTATCTTAGAGGCCAGGCCCTCTCACCTGGCTGCCTTTATCATCTCTCCTCCCTGTATGGCTCCACCCCAGGCTATTCCAGGAACTCTATATTAACCAGTGCACTGCAGGTCTGCATTGCTGATCAATGTTGTTTGTTAGTATTGTGTTCCTGCTTGCTGTGTGCTACGTTATCTCTGTGTACCGACTTTGGCCCTGACCCTTGGCCTGTCCCTTGGTTATCCCTGTCTGCTTGTTGCCCCGACCTCAGCTTACCCTTCACTATCGCTTGTGTCCTGTGTGCTGCTTCCCCTCTCTCCCTACGGAGCGTGACCTAGGGGACTCCGGGGGCCGCGACCTGGATCCAGTTGCAGCAAAGGCGATCCTCACCACTAGAGGCTCTGGTGAATACCAGCTGGATCTTAGACTCCTGGGGAATCTTGGGCTCAAGCTTCCTATAGGATCCCTGTTTGTGCCCCAGCGAACCTCTCCTCCATATCCACTCTGTGGTCCATCCGCAGCAGTCTGCTATAGGGTTCACTACCTTGTGGTGCACCCCTGACTCCAACTGTCACCTGGCCACAGGTGACCTGACACACAGCTGCTACTAATTAGTCAACACACTACACTTCTAGACACATCAAATTTGAATTTGAATCACTGCATTTATAATTACTTAAACATCAAGTTATCCATATACTTATATATATAATTTGTCCTTAATAGAAACGTATAAGCATGCTCCTTTTTTATTTAAACCCAAGAAAAATGAATTAAATTATGCCAAAAACAGAAATCATTTAGGCCGCGTACACACGATCAAATCTATCTGCTGGAAACGGTCGGCCCGACCGTCCCAGCAGACAGATTCAATCGTGTGTACGGGCGAGCCGACGGATTTGGCCAGCTGACAGATTTGAAAGCATGCTTTCAAATCTGTCGGCTGGGAACCTGTCCGCCCGACATGTCTGCTGGTTAGTACGCTAACCAGCAGACATGTCTTCTCGCACACGCGTCGAATGGTTTCGACGCATGCGCGGAAGTGTTTTACTTCCTGGTGCGGTGACGTGGCGGCGTCAACGTCACCGCCACGTCACGACACGTCAGCGCGCTGTCTGCTGGCGGGGATTTTGGTTTGATCGTGTGTACACGCGATCAAACCAAAACGGCAGCAGACAGATTTGTTCAAATCGGTCGGCCCGACCGATTTGAACAAATCTATTTGATCGTGTGTACGCGGCCTTAGACGTTATCCGAAACATGATGGTTATGGTATAACCACAGCTCTTTTTTCTTATTGATGAAAAGTATATGTTTGACTTCCCTACTATGTTCCGTATTTGAAAAAAAATTCTTCTCCAATTTTTCAGGCTGTAAGAATGTCAATTACGACTTGATCTTCCTCTTGGACACATCTTCAAGTGTGGGCAAAGAGGACTTTGAGAAGGTTCGTCAGTGGGTCTCTAACCTGGTGGAAACTTTTGAGATTGAGCCGGACAAGACTCGGGTTGGAGTAGTACGGTACAGCGGTAAACCCTACACAGAGTTCGACCTGGGGAGGTTTCAGACTCGCGAGGACGTAAAAGAGGCCGCTAGGAATATTAAATACTACGGAGGAAACACAAACACTGGAGATGCTTTGAGATACATCACAACATACAGCTTTTCTGAGGAGGCAGGCGGGCGACCCAGAGAGCGGGCCATTAAAAAGGTGGCCATTTTGCTAACGGATGGCAGAAGCCAAGACCTGGTGCTGGAAGCTGCCACGGCAGCGCATAAGGCTGGGACTAGGATTTTTGCCGTAGGTGTTGGGGAAGCGCTCAAGGAAGAACTGGTGGAGATAGCTTCGGAACCCAAGTCAGCCCATGTTTTCCATGTCTCTGATTATAATGCCATTGATAAAATCAGAGGGATTTTGAGAAGAAGACTGTGTGAAAGTAAGTGCCCACTATATTGTCAGGTATTTGTAAAATGTTGTCAAGTATTTATTTTTTCCGAACCCCAATGGAATATCATCTTTCTACTGAGAGTCTCCAAGGGATTTAAAACCCAAGCTCTGGCATGCAAATTTTCATAGGTTCCTATGGTTGAGACCCTGGCATCAACTATTGGCTCAGTACAGTGATAGATGCCCTCTATTGATCAGTGATGCCATCTATCACAATGCTGGGCCAATTATGGAGGTGGGTCCAGGTTCTCTACCACTCTACATGTGGAAGCACCCTGGGATTTGAATTTCTTGTGGGGGTACTAAGTTAAAAAGATGTGGCATTGGCCTGATATGATATTCCATTGACCCCAATAACCTGATATGGCATTACATTGACCCCAATAAGCTGATATGGTATTCTAATAACCCCAATGACCTAATATGGTATTCCTATAATCTCAATGACCTGATATGGTATTCCAATAATGCCAATGACCCGATATGGCATTCCAATAACCCCAATGACCTGATATGGTATTCCTATAATCCCAATGACCTGATATGGTATTCCAATAATCCCAATGACCCGATATGGCATTCCAATAATCCCAATGACCTGATATGGTATTCCATTGACCCCAATAAGCTGATATGGCATTCCAATAATCCCAATACCTTATACGGTATTCCAATAACCCCAATGACCTAATATGGTATTCCAATAACCCCAATGACCTGATATGGCATTCCAATAACCCCAATGACCTGATATGGTATTCCAATAATCCCAATGGCCCGGTATGGCATTCCAATAATACCAATGGCCTGATATGGCATTCCAATAACCCCAATGACCTGATGTGGTATTCCATTGACCCCAATAACCTGACATGGCATTCCAATAATCCCAATAATCCCAATGATCTGACCAGGCCATTGGGGTTATTGGAATACCATATCAGGTCATTGTGACTATTGGAATGCCACATCAGGTTATTGGGGTCAATGGAATACCATACCCTGATATGGTATTCCATTGACCCCAGTAACCTGATGTGGCATTCCAATAATCCCAATGACCTGATATGGTAGTCCAATGACCCCCAATAACCTGATATGGTATCCCAATAACCCCAATGGCCTAATATAGCATTCCATTGATCCCAATGACCTTATAAGCTATCCAATAGACCTTGGTGACCCAATATGACATTTCATTGACCCCAATGACCTGATATCACATCCCATTGACCCCAATGACCTGACTTCTCACCACTCTCTCTCTCTCTCTCTCTCTCTCTCTCTCTCTCTCTCACATTTGAATATTTTTATTATTTAAGTAAACTTAGAGTATTTGTGATTGCCTAGGCAATAATTACTTTTTTATGACCCCCTTTCACCTGAATTATGTGTGTGCACAGATGTGTCACATGCCTAGGGTTCCATGCAGAGCTCTAAATCTCTTCAGTACACAGGTGGGTTTCCCAAACGTGTTCAAAGATGGGACTGGCGTGTCTGCGGATTCATGGTAAATCCCCCGCACATGTGCAGATGTGATACTGGGCACAGAAGGCTGCGCAGAGCCTTTGGCGCATATGCCAAAATAATAAATTGTTGGCTATTGAGGGGGGGAAGGGCCAAAACAAAAGGACTGAATTTCCTCTTTAAAACTCCACCATGCCTTCACTTCAAATAGTTTGCTTAGGCCGAGCAGGTTAGGGTAGTATAAAGACAGGCTAATGCAGTATGAAATGCTGCCCCTCCCACCCCCCCCAAAAAAAATTATATGACATACCATTATGTTCAATTTCAAGGGCGGGCTTGGGCAGTATAAGGACAGGCTAGGGCAGTATAGGGGCAGGCTAGGGCAGTATAGGGGCAGGCTGGGTAGTATATAGACAGGTTAATGCAGTATAGGGACAGCTTAGAGCAGCATAGGGGCAGGCTAGGGCAGTATAGGTGCAGGCTAGGGCAGTATAGGGGCAGGCTAGGGCAGTATAGGGGCAGGCTAGGGCAGTATAGTGAGAGGCTAGGGCAGTATAGTGACAGGCTGAGGCAGTATATAGACAGGCTAGAGCAGTATAGGGACAGGCTAGGGCAGTATGTGGACAGGCTAGGGTAGTATATAGACAGGCTAAGGGAGTATATAGACAGGCTAGGGTAGTATAGGGACATGCTAGGGCAGTATAGGGGCAGGCTAGGGCAGTATAGGGGCAGGCTGGGTAGTATATAGACAGGTTAATGCAGTATAGGGACAGCTTAGAGCAGTATAGGGGCAGGCTAGGGCAGTATAGGTGCAGGCTAGGGCAGTATAGGGGCAGGCTAGGGCAGTATAGGGGCAGGCTAGGGCAGTATAGTGAGAGGCTAGGGCAGTATAGTGACAGGCTGAGGCAGTATATAGACAGGCTAGAGCAGTATAGGGACAGGCTAGGGCAGTATGTGGACAGGCTAGGGTAGTATATAGACAGGCTAAGGGAGTATATAGACAGGCTAGGGTAGTATAGGGACATGCTAGGGCAGTATAGGGGCAGGCTAAGGTAGCACATAGACAGGCTAGGGGTGGGCTATGGTAGTATAGGGGCAGGCAGAGGGGCTCGGGGGGCAGTTGGCATCATAACACACAAAACTGCTGAAAAAAAAATTCTTTGTCTTCAGTTTGCTGGGTAAATAGAATAGAAGGAGAGGTGGCCGTGGTTCAATTTGCTGCCCCTCTCAAAGAGCTGCCTGTGTCCAATGGACCCACCGGGCCCTGTATACACTGTATGTGGTATCGGTTACATACAGTATATAGTACTGTTTTCCGGCAGGGGTATGGGGACCTCCTATCCCGTATCTGGAAAAAAATCGAGTTGGATATTACTCAGCCGTGCACAGGAAGGCTTGTACAGCGGGAGCATGTATTGGTGAAGGCCAATTTGTCTCAAACTAATTAAAACAGTAGTAAACTGTGTTTATTTTTATTTTTTATGCATACTAGCATATTATGTGAAAAGTAATTTAGAACAAAGCCACCACTTTCAGCGTTGAAGTCGCTTCCATCTTCACACTGTCTTTCTTCCGGGCTTCCCTATGGATAAAAGTCACGCATGGGAGTTTCCTGCTTTAACCACTTAAGGACCCCTTCACGCCGATATACGTTGGCAGAATGGCACGGCTGGGCACAATCACGTACATGTACCTGTCTCTTTAAGCCCAGCCGTGGGGTCACGAGCACGCCAGCGGCACGATCGCGACCCGGTCCGAAGTGTCAAAAGTGTCCGATGTGCCCGCCATAATGTCGCACTCACAAAAAAACGCTGATTGTCGCCATTAGTAGTAAAAAAAAAAAAATATATTAATAAAAATGCAATAAAACTATCCCCTATTTTGTAAACGCTATAAATTTTGCGTAAACCAATCAATAAACGCTTATTGCGCTTTTTTTTTTGCCAAAAATATGTAGAAGAATACGTATCGGCCTAAACTGAGGAAAAAAAAAATTTTTTTTTATATATTTTTGGTGGATATTTATTATAGCAAAAAGTAAAAAATATTGCATTTTTTTTTCAAAATTGTCGCTCTATTTTTGTTTATAGCGCAAAAAATAAAAACCGCAGAGGTGATCAAATACCACCAAAAGAAAGCTCTATTTGTGGGAAAAAAAGGACACCAATTTTGTTTGGGAGCGACGTCGCACGACCGCGCAATTGTCAGTTACAGCGACGCAAGTGCCGAATCGCAAAAACTGGCCAGGTCCTTTACCTGCATAATGGTCCAGGTCTTAAGTGGTTAAAGCGGTAGTAAACTGCGTTTTTTTTTTTTTTTTTTTATGTTCAAAGTATTTATTAGGTTTTCAAAAAAAAGGAAATACATTGTAGAAAGATAAAGTATAGAATAGATCATCCAAATCGTATAGGTACAATACACAATGTAAATGCATTACCAAGGGCAGCAAGGAGAAATAATTGCGTAACGCTGCTTTAAGTGTGCCCAGGCTCGGGGACCCCTTAGAGCGGGATCACCCTCCAACCTCCCCCGCACCCCAACGGGAGCTCAACTGTGCAGAGGATGGTGGAGAGGACCCTCACTCACCGTATACATCCGGGAGTGACATTAGGTAGAGGTCGCTGTAGGCAGGTGGACAACCGATTCAGGAGGCACTTTGTACCGGTACGTAGCCAAAAACCAAACAAAATACAAGCAAAAAAAACAAAAAAACAAAATACGAACGAAGAACTGAAAGAACAACAACCCGGAGAAAGGCCTAGGTCGGGCTCAAAAAATCTATGGATCAAAAAGGATCAACCAATGCCCAGGGTGATTTCCCCGTAACGTGTAAGATGGATAAGGGGGTAGGGTGGACAGAGAAAGGAGATAAAAAAGGAAGGAGAAGCAGGAGAGAGGGACAGCGGCGATTAGGAGGAGAGGCCCACTTCTGGGAGGGTTAAGTGGACAAATAAATGGAGTCTCCGATCCCCATGTATTTAGCCCAGGGCTCCCATATTTCCCTAAACTGGGGAAATGTATCTAGGATAGAACTCAGCATCTTCTCCTGGGACATGATCCATGAAATTTTCCTTTTGGCTGCTGTTATAGAGACCCTGGGACGTTTCCATGACCTGGCCAAGGTGATTTTAGCACCCAAAAAGATAAAGAATATAAGTTTGCGGGAGGATTTCGGGGCTTTCACAGGGAGGTGGTTAAGCAGGGCCGTTGATGGGGACCTGGGGATAGCAAGGCCAGTTATTTTGGATGCTATATAGAATATTTTGTTCCAAAAACCTCTGATTTTGGGGCATTCCCACCAGACGTGCAGCATGGAACCCCCCAACTGACATCCCCTGAAGCTACAAGGGAGAGGTCGAGGGGTACATAACCGCAAGCCGGTGTAGGGGTGAGGTACCACCTGGTGAAAACCTTTAGATTAGGCTTCCACAAGAGATACAGTTGTAGATGCCCCTGTATGAGGAGCCACACAGCCTTGTGCCAAGTGTCTAGATCCCAGGTCAATTCTAAGTCCGCCTCCCAGGCCAGCATATAGGGCGCCTTCTGCTTGTCCCCGGCCAGTGACGAGTATATCATGGAGATCCCCCCCCTTTGCTCCAGAAGGTCTCCACACCATTGTTCATACGGTGTGAGTTGTGGGGGGTCAGGTTTCGTGAACCAAATGGAATGAAGGAAGGAGGATATTTGGTGGAACCTGAATCTCTCTGTAGGAGGCAATTTCAGGGTCATAATACATTGAGGAAGGGAAATAGGTCCCGTGGTAGAGATGAAGTGCCCGATCCGATACATCCCCTTATCCAACCACCATTTGAATGCTCGAATGTCCATACCTGGGGGAAAGTCGGGGTTATGAAATATGTGACTCAAGGGTTTACAGGGGGAAACTAAGGAAGGGTTATTTCTGAGTTTATCCCAGATCGTGAACGAGTGCGATAGAGATGGGCAAAGGATGGAGGGTCTGGCCTTAGGGGCACTCCAGAGGAGGTAGTCAAGGGTGAAGGAGGGGACTGCCTGTCTTTCCATTTCCACCCAATCAGGTTTGGTGCATTTACTATAAACTGTGGAGAGCTGAGTGAGTCTAGCCGCCTGATAGTACCAGAGTAAATTGGGCAGTCCCAGTCCCCCTCTGCTTCGGAGTCTAAAAAGGGTGTGCCTAGCTAGGCGATGGCCCGACTTGCCCCATACAAATTGGATGACCTTGCTTTGGAACGAGGTCAAATGGTCCTTCTTAATAGAAATCGGGAGCGCGCGAAAGAGGTAGAGTAGCCGTGGGAGCAGGGTCATCTTCACCGAGTTTATCCGCCCCAGCCAAGAAAGTTGGTACGGGTGCCATTGTTTGAGGTCAAGTTCTAATTTTCTATAGGTGGGGGGATAATTGGCTCGGTATAATTGTTCAAATTTGGGGGTTAAGTTAATTCCCAGGTAGCGAATGGAAGAGTCACTCCACTTAAAGCGGAACGAATCCTTCAACTGGGCCACCAGGGGCCACGGAAGGGATACGTTGAGGGCCCAGGACTTGGTATAATTAACCCTTAAACCCGACGCGTCAGCAAAGTCATCTAGTGTTTTACATACCACCGGTAATGTTGTAATGGGGGAGGTTATAAAAAGGATTATGTCGTCCGCAAAGAGACCACATTTGTGGACTGTGGATCCGCAGCGAACTCCGGTGATGTCAGGGTTGGACCTGATGGCTATGGCCAAGGACTCTATAGCAATAGCGAAGAGTAACGGAGAGAGAGGGCATCCTTGGCGGGTCCCATTACGTATTTTAATTGGGTCAGAATACAGGCCCTGCAGTTTGATCCTAGCTTCGGGGTTCGAGTAAAGAGACCTAATTAGTCCGATGAATTGGGGGCCGAATCCCCACCTCTCTAAAATCTGGAATATTTAGGACCAAGAGACAGAGTCGAAGGCCTTTTGGAGATCCAACGACAACAGTATCCCAGCTTGAGCCCCCCCGCCGTCCCATCCAGATTGCAATAGAGACATTACATCAACCACCCTTCTGATTTGGTCTGGGCCCTGCCGTCCCGGTATGAACCCAACCTGGTCCTTGTGTATATAGACAGCAATAAAGGATGCCAACCTATCCGCCATAACTTTAGTCATTATCTTAAGATCATTATTGATCAGGGATATTGGTCTGTAGTTACTGACCTCCCCCGGATCCTTGTCAGGCTTAGGTATGACGGAGATGTAGGCAGTATTCAGCTGTGCGTCTAGGGGATCCCCCTCAGTTTTGGAGTTAAAGAAATTTGTTAGGTGAGGGGCTAAAGTCTGTGCAAAGGCCTTATAGTATGGGACGGAGAACCCATCAGGTCCCGGGGCAGAGCCCGTCTTCAAACCCTTAATGACGTCCAAAACTTCCGCTACAGAAATAGGGGCTTCGAGTCTGTCTCTATGGTCCCTGGATAATGTGGGCGTAGGGAGGTTATCCAGGAATCTAGTCCTGATAGGGGTTGTCCCTGGTTGTTGTCCTCTATACAGATTCGTATAGAAAGAATGAAATGCCCCGAGGATTTTAAGTGGGTTCGCCGTGGGAGATTGTCCCGCTACGTTAATTTTAGGGAAAGCGTACGTTCGGGGACGCGGGGTGAGTTTGGAAGCTAAAAGGGGCCCCGGTTTATCTTTCATGTGGTAAAATCTTGCCCCTTGCCATCGCAGACCGGTCACGGCTTTGGCAGTCAGAGCTAGATTTAATTCTAGGCGGGCAGAGTCAATGCGAGACATAGGGCAACGGCCTGGTTCCCTCTTATGTTCCGCACAGAGCTCTTGGTATTTTTTTTCAAGGTTCTCTATGTCCGCTCTGCGAGCCCTATTAAGTCTTGCTTTGATTTGAATTAATTTGCCTCTAATGGTTGCCTTGTGGGCAGCCCAGAGAGTCTCTGCCGAGACGTCAGGGGAGCTGTTTTGCAAAAAGTATTCAGAAATGGCCAGTTCTACCTCCTGTTTGTGAGCAGGGTCCGACAGTATCGATTCGTTGAGCCGCCACTGACGGGAGTTAGGGAGTGAAGGGTGGTTAGTCAAAAACATACTTACTAGTGAATGGTCGGACCAGACTGTGTCTGTGATCTGAGATTTGCTGACTGATGGGATCAGGGCGTTTGAAATCAGGAGATGGTCTATTCTAGCAAAGGTTTGGTGGGCGTGGGAGAAGTGTGTATAGTCTCTTTGGGTCAGGTTCATCTCCCTCCAGATGTCAGTGAGGCGCATTTTTTTTTTTTTTAAATCCTGTAAAGTGCGATGCATACTAGCACATGAAATGTACCTTAGAACGAAGCCATCAGCGTTGAAGGTGCTTCCATCTTCTTACTCTCGGGGTTACCTATAGGTAAAAGTCATGCATGGGAGTTTCCTGCTTTAAAGTGAAGGAACAGATGAAGTTTAGGCTTTAATCTTTGTACTTATTGTATCTGTTTGTCTGGTTCAGCTTTTAAACAAGCAAAATGAATGTGAACTGTCCAGGTCCTTGGTGATGCCTCTCAGGGGACGGCAGAAGAACAGCTCCCAAGTTGCTTCATTTGCATAAATAAGGAAAAAATGATCTAATAAGAATAAGAAAGAAAAAATCCTTGTGAAATCCCTCCCAACATACCACAACACTTCCCTTCCCGGATAATCCATCATCACATTTCGCAGGTGGCGTTGGTTTGGTTTATGTTAATGATTTCCATAAAGCCAGATCTTAGCCCTCATCTGTCTGCTCTTTGGCCTCCATTAATGTGTCGGGGGCGGCACTGACAATGTTGGGTCAGGGGGGGTCAATCAATTATCTGTGTGAAATGTGGACAGACAATCAACTGAAACACACCCAGCTATAAATTCAATTAGAGGGTCAGCTCCTGGGGACCTCCGCCCCCATCAGAGGACAAGAACATCCGACAAAAAGAGGAATCCATTACCAGCTCTGCCGAGATCACCGGAATCATTTCTACAATAATATTGGAAGTCCAAACTTTATGTTCCATGTAGACCCGGAATGGTGTCTCCTTCCTCGTCTTTATACACTCAATAGGGTGACCACATTTCCAAACTGCCATTCAGGGACAACCCCCCCCCCCCCCCCGCCCCAAAAAAAAAAAAGACATAAAGGGGGGGGGGGGGGGTGAAAATGTAGTCTTGGGGTTGATGCAGAATTTGGCAGCGGGTTACCACCAGATGCAGTGCCGCTTGCCACCCATAGCCTTTCCCTCAGATGCAGTGCCGCTTGCCACTTATAGCCTTCCACCAGATGCAGTGCCGCTTGCCACCCATAGCCTACCACCAGATGCAGTGCCACTTGCCACCCATAGCCTTCCACCAGATGCAGTGCCGCTTGCCACCCATAGACTTCCACCAGATGCAGGGCTGCTGCCACTCCCTCTGTATGATCATAGAAGGAAAAGAGTGGAGTCACTATCTGGAGAGTGAAGATCACACCAGTCCCTGCTGATTGCGCTGGGTGTCGGAGAAGGAGGTGCATGGGGACAGCAGTGCTGCAATAGGCGCAGGCCTTGCTCCTGGCCTGTCTGAGAGTAAATTGTCACTGGTTGCAAGATGCCAGGCAGAGCCGGCCGTAGCAACCAGTTCCGGAAATGTAGATACTAGTTAGTAGGGGGTGGCTATGTCCTCCATTTCATTTCGGGACACTGTATTGTCCCAGAATGAAGGTGCCCGGGACCCGGGACAGACATGTCAATTGCGGGACAGTCCCGGGCAATCCGGGACACGTAGGTACCCTAACACTCAAGCCTCGTACACACGACTGGTTTTCCTGCCAGGAAAACTGCCAAGAGAGCTTTTGGCCGGGAAAAACGGACGTGTGTATGCTTCCTCACAGTTTTCCTGTCAGGAAAACAGACGGGAATCCCGACGGGAAAATAGAGAACCTGCTCTTTATTTTCCCGTCGGTATTCCCCGTGTCTTAACGATCTGGTTCCTCCATCGGATAGGTTCCGGAACCAACTGCGCAGACTCCGCGCATGCGCAGTAAGAGGCCACGGAAATAGCCAAACTCAACAGCTGATCGGTAGCTGTTAATGCGGCCATCGACTGCGCAGGCGCGGCAAGGCACACGCTCGGTGCTCACTCATGCACAGCGGCCACAGCGGGGCGGAGACAGCTCACATACTACACGCTGCAAGGGGCAGAAAAAGGGCGGAAAACCTTGGAAAAAGGGGGGAAGCCAAGAAGGGGCCAAGAATCATGTCCTATTGGACAGTGCCTACACGAAGCAAGCCATGGGTCATCATCTTCAAAATCAAATCTGTGCCCCCTTGCTGTATAAAACGGCAGCATGTATTACCAAGCATCGGCGACGTGTATTATAAGGCATCGGGAACAAGCGCATCTACAGCTGACGAACAGCTGTTCCCGCTCGGAGCTTTCCATCGGCTCGGATTGCGCCTGCGCACTGCACACGGAGCCATGTCGATAGCAGGAACCATCTCGGCAGATCACTCTACTCTATGGGAGACATTGCGAGGCAGTGCCCATGGAGCATACACACGGCCGGGATTCCCGATCAAAGCTCCATGGCAGTTTTTCCTGCCGGGTTATCGGCTTTAACCTCGGTTTTCACGGCAGACTTTTTACCACCGTGAAAACCGAGCGAGTGTACAGGGCTACAGAGTGGTGGAAACAAGCTGTGATAATAAGTCCTGAGAGAGGAGGACAAGATAATTCTTTTTGCTAAAGTGAGAATCTTGTCTGGAAAGATTTTTTTAACAGTCTGTGAAAGTTGTGACAGAACCATGAGAAATAATTAGAATTACAATTAGACGATCATTTTCAATTACCGCAACAGACAGTGGCCCAGATTCCTATATCAGAGATTACTCCTGTCTAATTGTTAGACAGGAAGTTTTAAGGATGCGCGCCGTATCAATCTGTTTAATCCTAAACCATGATACGGCGGCTTTGGGCTTCGATCCGAGAGGCTACGTCTATCTAAGCCTCGGATCTATCGATATTTTTGCGGCCGCTGGGAGGAGTCGCATCGTTTTCATCTCGGGATCAAATGATTTTTACGGCGATCCACGAAGGTCGAGTGTCCCTCGCAATCTACGTCTATTGCTACGTAATGTATATCTCTCTATCTATCTATCTATCTATCTATCTATCTATTTATTTTTATAAGAATGCGAAGATACAGTATCTATATATCTATCTGTTTATGGAAGATACAGTATCTATCTATCTATTTATGGAAGATACAGTATCTATCTATCTAGCAAAGATACAGTATCTCTCTCTATCTATCTAATATACAGTATCGATCTATTGCTTGTTCTATCTATCTATCTATGATACAGAATCGATCTATCACTTTATATCTCTCTCTCGCTATCTATATATTTCTATCTATCGAAGATACAGTATCTATCTATCTATCTATCTATCTATCTATCTATCTATCTATCTATCTATCTATCTATCTATCTATCTATCTATCTATCTATCTATCTATCTATCTATCTATCTATCTATCCATCTATCTATCTATCTCTATCGAAGATACAGTATTGATCTATTTATCTATATATCTCGCTATCTATTGAAGATACAGTATCTATCTATCTATTAAAGATACATTATTTATCTATCTATTGTCTATCGTAGATACAGTATCTATCTATCTATCTACAGTTGTGCTCATAAGTTTACATACCCTGGCAGAATTTATGATTCCTTGGCCATTTTTCAGAGAAAAAAAAAAAGGTATATACAGTAGTATATATAACACCGCGCTGTTCAAATGGAAATGTAAGCAGCCAACACTACAAAATAGATCAATTTTGGAGACATATAAAACAAAGAAAAAAAGTGTAGCGCTAAAACTAAACAGAGACTACTACTTATGTAGCTCTTTTAACAACAAAAAATGTCCATGTGTGTAAAAAGTTCAAAATAGCGATCCTGAGACTTCTATTCACCACAGATAGTGACTCAATGGATAATGTGATAGGTATAAAGGGATCCGCCAAATAAAACGAAACCTTTGAAGGCTACCGGAAGATGAGGATCTGAATAAGCATATACTCATCAGATCTAGAAAGCTTCAACGGATATCCTCGATCCAAGTGTGTTTGAGAACTCCTGGGATGTCGTCATAGGTGAAGTGATGAATCCACGGGAACCATTTGTTTGGTTTTAGGTGAAAAAAACTCGAGTGAAGTGATTACCATATAAGGTAATGGTAGCCAAAGGAAAAAATAAAAGTGCACATAGCGTGATTCTGTATTGCAGATATAACAAATTGTAATAAAAGGTTGCACTTACATTAAAGTAGGATACAAACAAGCGCTTAGAAATACAGCAGTAGGGTCAGTGGGGTCTCCCGACGCGTTTCGTTCCCTTAGAACGTCATCTGGGGCACTGAACCTTTTCTATCACTCATGGTTAGTGTTTGGCTGAACCACTTATTATCAATAAACTGTATTTACTCTTTTTAAATCATAATCACAACAGAAACTACCCAAATGACCCTGATCAAAAGTTTACATACCCCAGTTCTTAATACCGTGTATTGCCCTCTTTAACATCAATGACGGCTTGAAGTCTTTTGTGGTATTCTCAGATGGTAAAGCTGCCCATTCCTCTTGGCAAAAATCCTCCAGTTCCTGTAAATTCTTGGGCTGTCTCGCATGAACAGCACGTTTGAGATCTCCCCGGAGTGGCTCAATGATATTGAGGTCAGGAGACTGAGATGGCTACTCCAGAACCTTCAATTTATTCTGCTGTAGCCAATGACAGGTGGACTTGGCCTTTTGTTTCGGATCATTGTAATGTTGGAATGTCATAGTATGTCCCATGTGCAGCTTCCTGGCTGATGAATGAAATGTTCCTTCAGTATTTTTTGATAACATTCTGAATTCATCTTGCCATCAATTTTGACCGAATTTCCTGTGCCTTTGTAGCTCACACATCCCCAAAACATCAGCGATCCACCTCCGTGTTTCACAGTAGTGGATGGTAGACTTTTCATCATAGGTCTTGCTGCCTCATCTCCAAATGTTAAAGCGGAGGTTCACCCTCAAAATGAACTTTTTTGCTAACCTATCTGCAGCCTTAATAAAGGCTTGTAGTGTTGTAATTTTTTTTTTTATGTATACACTTACCTGTCTTCAGCCGCACTTCCGGGTCTTCTTCCTTGCGGGGAGTGGGCGTGTCGCTCCTTTTTCCCGACGGGGAGCTCTGCGCAATGTCTCCTGGGATTGAGTGATGATCCTCCCAGGAGACGATTGACGTGCGGGTAAAGCGCGTCATCGCCTTCCGAAAATATCCAACGGGGACTCGGCTCTTTACTAGGCTATACGGCGCCTGCGCCTGCCGTGTAGAGCTGACTGCGCAGGGGCCGTAAAGTGCCGAGTCCCTGTCGGATATTTTCGGAAGGCGATGACGCGCTTTACCCGTATGTCAATCATTTATGCAACGCCTACTCCACGGGGGGGGGGGGGGAATTTAAGAACCCGCAAGTCGGGTGAAAACAAGAAAAAAATGTGAGTACAGCCCGAAAAAAAAAAAAAACAGCAAATCCAGCATACTGTTGATGTCAGCAGTATGCTGGATATAACAGTATATCTAGATTTAAGGGTGAACCTCCGCTTTAAGTTTGTGGTTGTGGCCAAAAAGCTTGATTTTGGTCTCATCACTCCAAATGACTTTGTGGTAGAAGGTTTGAGGTTTGTGTCTGTGCTGTTTGGTGTATTGTAAGCGGGATACTTTGTGACATTTGTGTAGTAATGTTTTTCCTCTGACAACTCGACCATGCAGCCCATCATTCTTCAAGTGCCTCTTTATTGTGCATCTAGTACAGCCACACCACATGTTTTCAGAGAGTCCTGTATTCCACCTAAAGTTATTTGTGTGTTTTTCTTTGCATCCCAAACTATTTTCCTGGCAGTTGTGGCTGAAATTTTAGTTGGTCTTGCTGACCGTGGTTTGGTTTCACCAGAACCCCTCATTTTCCACTTCTTGATTAGAGTTTGAACACTGCTGATTGGCATTCTCAATTCCTTGGATATCTTTTTATATCTTTTTCCTGTTTTATACGGTTCAACTACTTTTTCCCGCAGATCCTTTGACAATTCCTTTGCTTTCCCCATGACTCAGAACCCAGAAACTTCAGTGCAGCACTTGATGAAAGATGCAAGGGTCTGTCATGAGTCCAGAAACTCTTTGACCCTTTATACACACACACTAATTACAAGCAAACAGATCACGGGTGAGGATGGTTACCTTTAATAGTCATTCAAACCCATTTGTATCAACTTGTGTGCTCAGGCCAAAATCAACAGGGTATGTAAACTTTTGATCAGGGTCATTTGGGTAGTTTCTGTTGTCATTATGATTTAACTACTTAAAGCGGAGCTCCACCCAGGAAAACAACATTTTCCCATGTTGTTTAAAAAAAAAAAAAAAAAAAAACCTGAAAAAAAAAAAAAATACTCACCCAAAATACCTGTTGCTATGCGGAAGTCCGTAATCTGCCTCTTCCACTCCGCGGTGCCTTTTCTTCCTGTCCTTCTCCTTGTGAATGGGGCGCGCTGCTTTCTGGGAACTGTGTGTGTTCTCAGAGAGCAGCCGCCCATTCACAAGCCAGCGTGAGACTCACGCAGGCGCAGTAGGAAATGGGCAGTGAAGCCGTACGGCTTCACTGCCTGTTTCCCATAGTCTGAATGGCGGCGGAGCGGGACCCGGAGCGATCGTGGGACCGGCGTCGGGGGGGGATAGGGGGGGATCGTCAGCACGGGCGCCTAGGACAGGTAAGTGTCCTTATTTAAAGTCAGCAGCTACACTGGTAGCTGCTGACTTTAAAAAAAAAATCGCGGCTGGAGCTCCGCTTTAAGAACCAGACCATTATGCAGGTTAAGAACCTTGCCCCTTTTTGCTATTTGGCACTGCGTCGCTTTAACTGACAATTGCGCGGTCGTGCAACGTGGCTCCCAAACAAAATTTCCGTCTTTTTTTCCCCACAAATAGAGCTTTCTTTTGGTGGTATTTGATCATCTCTGCGGTTTTTATTTTTTGCGCTATAAACAAAAATAGAACAATATTTTTTACTTTTTGCTATAATAAATATCCCCCAAAAATATAATAAAAAAAAAAAAAAATTTCCTCAATTTAGGCCGATACGTATTCTTCTACATATTTTTGGTAAAAAAATCGCAATAAGCGTTTACTGATTGGTTTGCGCAAAAGTTATAGGGCCAGATTCAGATACAATTACATTGGCGCAGAGTATCAGAGATACACTACGCCGCCGTATTTTACCAGGCTGTACGAAGAATCCTGGTAGATTTTGTCCCTTACGGTACGACGGCGTAGTGTATTTCTCGCCGCGTAATCGAAATACGCGATTAGGGGGCGTGAAGCATTTAAATTAGGCGCGTCCCCGCAGCGATCGAACTGCGCATGCTCCGTTCAGAAATTTCCCGCCGTGCATTGCGCGAAATAACGTCGATACGTCATTCGTTGTTTGAGTAGCGTCGGTTACGGACATTCCTTTTCCCGGACGTTTTACGTCAAAAATAAAAAAAGAGGTCGGAAAACGTTGAAATTCGACGCGGGAACGACGGCCATACTTAACATGGGCTGTCTAATATTAGAGCAGCAAAAAGCTGGTATAGTTTTACGCAGCAAAAAGATGACTAAAGATGCCGTAAGAGATTGCGATAGACGTTCGTAATTTCGTGGATAGTCGGCAAAAGCTCATTTGCATATCCCGACGCGGAAAACGACGGGAACTCCACCCAGCGGCCGCAATTTTATTGCAGCGTAGATCCGAAGGCGTACGAACACGTAAACCAGTCAGATTGAAGTCCGCAGCCGTAATTTCATGGTTTGAGGTTTCAGAGTAGTGAAAAAACGTGCGTAATTCGAAAGTACTCCAGTCTAACGCGAGATAGACAGGAGTAATCGATCTGTGCATCTGGCCCATAGCGTCTACAAAATAGAGAAGAGTTTTATGGCATTTTTATTAATATTTTTTTATTCCAGTAATGGCGGCGATCAGCAATTTTTATCGGTACTGAGACCTTATGGCGGACACTTCGGACACTTTTGACACATTTTTGGGACCATTGGCATTTTTATAGCTACAAAAATGCATTGATTACTGTAAAAATGTCACTGGCAGGGAAGGGGTTAACCCTAGGGGGCGAGGAAGGGGTTAATCATGTTCCCTGGGTGTGTTCTAACTGAAGGGGGGATGGGACTGACTAGAGGAAATGACAGATCGCTGTTCATACACTGTATGAACATACGATCTGTCATTTCTCCCCTGACAGGACCGGGAGCTGCCTGTTTACACACACAGCTCCCGGTTCTCGCTCTGTAACGAGCGATCGCGGGTGCCCGGCGGTGATTGCGCCCGCTGGGCACCAGAGGCGAGCAGGCGGCACGCGCCCCTAACGGCTGAAGCGCGGAATGACGTAATATTACGTTGTTTCGCGCAGCCGAGCCGACCTGCCGCCGTATAACTGCGGCGGCTGGTTGGCTAGTGGTCAACTTGTGTGCATGTTATCAGGCCAAATTCACCAGGGTATGTAAACTTTTGATCAGGGACATTTGGGTAGTTTCTGTTGCCATTATGATTTAAAAAGAATAAACACCGTTGATTGATAATTAATGGCTTCAGCAGCCAAACACTAATCATGAGTGAGAGAAAAGTTTTTGTTATCATTCATATTCTCTGGAAAAAAATGGCCAAGGAATATATATATATATATAATATATAAATTCTGCCAGGGTATGTAAACTTATGAGCACAGCTGTATACGCATTTTAAGGACAGGTATGACTTTGTTTACAACCTGTTTACTTTGGAAGCCGAAGTAAACCTGGATGGGGAGAGGCACAATGCCCCGCTGTTAGGATCTCACCAAGAATACCGAGAACTGTCACCCTCCTCCCTATATGATGGATGGTCCTCTTGCAGACATAGTTGCGCCTAAACATGTCAGAATACAAGTCGGCCAAATGAGTTTTGCTTCAACTAGTTGAAAAGTTCGAGCCGGGACACAATCACGATTGTTCTGTCTGCCAGACTTAAAGGAGTTGTAAAGGAATTTCTTTTTTCACCTTACTTACCTGACCCGTCGAAAGTCCCGCGTTCGGTCCCGAGATTCTCTTCGCCGCTCAGCCTGGCCGCTGATTGGCTAGAGAGGATGGATTGGGAGCAGCGCAGCCATTGGCTGGCGCTGCTGTCAATCACATCCAGTGGCGCGGCGCGTCGAGGGGCAGGGCCTAGTGATACAGTGAGCAGCTGTATCACGGGAGCGCGCCCGCAAGGACTCACCACCATGCAAGCTCTCGCATGAATGTGGTCAGTACTTGTGGGAGGGCCAGAGACAGCCGCCGAGGGACCCCAGAAGACGTGGATCGGGGCCACTCTGTGCAAAACGAACTGCACAGTAGAGGTAAGTATAACATGTTTGTAATTTAAAGAAAAACATGTTTTCCGTTAGTAACCCTTTAAAATTGAGGTCCGTGAGCGTGCCCGCGGGTCCCGCGGACTCTATGTCCACCGGTGTCCCAAAATCGTGTCACGGAGCTGCAGAACGTGGGGATGTCTACAAGGCATTTCCCTATTCTGCCTGTGATCGGGAGCAGTGATCACTGTCATGTCACTTGTAGCCACACCCCCTCATGGTTAGAATCACTCCCTAGGACACACTTAACCCTTTGACCTCCCCCTAGTGTTTAACCCCTTCCCTGCCAGTTTCATTTACACAGTAATCAGTGCATTATTATAGCACTGATCACTGTATAAATGACAATGGTCCCAAAATAGTGTAAAAAGTGTCTGATGTGTCCGACATAATGTCACAGTCCTGAAAAAAATCGCAGATCGCCGCCATTTCTAGTAAAAAAAAAATGATAATAATAAAAATGCCAAAAATCTATCCCATATTTTGTAGACGCTAGAACCGTTGCGCAAACCAAAAAATATGCGCTTATTGCGATTTTTTTCTTCTTATTTTTTTTAAATGTGGGATATTTATTATAGCAAAAAGCAAAACATATTGGGGGTTATTTACGAAAGACAAATCCACTTTGCAAGTACAAAGTGCACTTGAAATTGCTCTGAAAGTGCACTTGTAAGTGCAGTCGCTGTAGATCTGAGGAAGACATGCAAGGAAAAAAAAAAAAAACAGCATTTAAGCTTGCACATGATTGGATAATAAAATCAGCAGAGCTTCCCCTCATTTCAGATCAACCCCTCAGATCTACAGCGACTGCACTTCCAAATGCACTTTCAGTGCAATTTCAAGTGCACTTTGCACTTCTAATGCAAAGTGAATTTGCCTTTCGTAAATAACCCCCATTGTGGTTTTTCAAAATGGTTGGGACGCGCTCGCGGAAGTGTCCGTGCATCACGGATCACGGTAAATTGCCGCTGATAGCGGCCGTTTACCACATGATCGATCCGTCAAATGACAGAGCAATCACTTGTTAACAAACCGGCGTCATTTGATGACGCCGGTTCCTCCCTCTCCTCTCTGTACTGTTCGGTACAGTGTGAGAGGAGAGGGGGGGGGGGGGGCGGGGTGTCAGCAGCAGCGCTGTGGCTGGATCTGTGACAACTGCAGTCACAGATCCAGCCATCCATCCATCCCAGCTCAGCTATCCCTGCCCCATACTCTGCAATACCCCAATACTCTGCAATACCCCAATACTCTGCAATACCCCAATACTCTGCAATACCCTGCACGATACTCTGCAATACCCCAATACCCTGCGCGATACTCTGCAATACCCCAATACTCTGCAATACCCTACGCGATACTCTGCAATACCCCAATACTCTGCAATACCCTGCGCGATACTCTGCAATACCCCAATACTCTGCAATACCCCAATACTCTGCAATACCCCAATACCCTGCACGATACTCTGCAATACCCCAATACTCTGCACGATACTCTGCAATACCCCAATACTCTGCAATACCCTGCGCAATACTCTGCAATACCCCTATACTCTGCAATACCCTGCAATACCCCAATACCCTGCACGATACTCTGCAATACCCCAATACTCTGCAATACCCCAATACTCTGCGCGATACTCTGCAATACCCCAATACTCTGCAGTACCCTACGCGATACTCTGCAATACCCCAATACTCTGCAATACCCTGCGCGATACTCTGCAATACCCCAATACTCTGCAATACCCCAATACTCTACTCTGCAATACCCCAATACCCTGCACGATACTCTGCAATACCCCAATACTCTGCACGATACTCTGCAATACCCCAATACTCTGCAATACCCTGCGCAATACTCTGCAATACCCCTATACTCTGCAATACCCTGCAATACCCCAATACCCTGCACGATACTCTGCAATACCCCAATAATCTGCAATACCCCAATACTCTGCAATACCCTGCACGATACTCTGCAATACCCCAATACTCTGCAATACCCCAATACCCTGCACGATACTCTGCAATACCCCAATACCCTGCGCGATACTCTGCAATACCCCAATACTCTGCAATACCCCAATACCCTGCACGATACTCTGCAATACCCCAATACCCTGCGCGATACTCTGCAATACCCCAATACTCTTCAATACCCTACGCGATACTCTGCAATACCCCAATACTCTGCAATACCCTGCGCGATACTCTGCAATACCCCAATACTCTGCAATACCCCAATACCCTGCACGATACTCTGCAATACCCCAATACTCTGCAATACCCCAATACCCTGCACGATACTCTGCAATACCCCAATACTCTGCAATACCCTGCGCAATACTCTGCAATACCCCAATACTCTGCAATACCCCAATACCCTGCAATACCCCAATACCCTGCACGATACTCTGCAATACCCCAATACTCTGCAATACCCCAATACCCTGCACGATACTCTGCAATACCCCAATACCCTGCGCGATACTCTGCAATACCCCAATACACTGCAATACCCCAATACCCTGCGCGATACTCTGCAATACCCCAATACTCTGCAATACCCTACGCGATACTCTGCAATACCCCAATACTCTGCAATACCCTGCGCGATACTCTGCAATACCCCAATACTCTGCAATACCCATTTTTTAAAGCACCCCTGTCCCCGTGTGCTCGCATGCAGAAGTGAACGCATACGTAAGTCCCGCCCACATATGAAAACGGTGTTCAAGCTACACATGTGAGGTATCTCTGCGAACGTTAGAGCGAGAGCAATCATTTTGGCCCTAGACCTCCTCCGTAACTAAAAACGTGTAACCAATAAAAGTAATTAAAGCGTCGCCTATGGGGATTTTTAAGTAGCGAAGTTTGGCGCCATTCCACGAGTGTGTGCAATTTTGAAGTGTGACATGTTGGGTATCTATTTACTCGGTGTAACTTCATCTTTCACATTATGAAAAAAAATTGGGCTAACTTTACTGTTTTGTTTTGTTTTAAGCACAAAACAGTTTTTTTTAAAAACACGCGTTCAAAAAATGTCTGCGAAAATACCATGCGAGATAAAAAGTTGTAACAGCCGCCATTTTATTCTCTAGGGTCTTTGCTAAAAAAGCATATATAATGTTTTGGGGTTCTATGTAATTTTCTAGCAAATAAATGATGATTTTTACATGTAGGAGAGAAATGTCAGAATTGGCCTGGGTGTTCCAGAACGCCTGATGGTGCTCCCTGCATGTTGGGCCTCTGTATGTGGCCACGCTGTGTAAAAGTCTCACACATGGGGTATCACCATACTCGGGAGGAATAGCAGAATGTGTTTTGGGGTGTAATTTGTGGTATGCGTATGCTGTGTGTGAGAAATAACCCGCTAATATGACAGAAACAAGATTTTTTTTTTTTTTACAGAATTTTCAGTCGTTTTTCTTTTATAGCGCAAAAAATAAAAAACCCAGAGGTGATCAAATACCACCAAAAGAAAGCTCTATTTGTGGGGAAAAAAAGGACAAAAATTTCAAATGGGTACAATGTTGTATGACTGAGTAATTGTCATTCAAATTGTGAGAGCACCGAAAGCTGAACATTGGTCTGGTCAGGAAGGGGGTTTAAGTGGCCAGTCGTCAAGTGGTTAAAGCACACAAATAAAAAACGCAGAGGTGATCAAATACCACAAAAAGAAAGTTCTATTTGGGTACAATGTCGCACGACCGCGCAATTGTCAGTTAAAGTATCGCAGTCCCGAATTGCAAACAATGACCTGGTCATTGAGCAGCCAAATCTTCCGGAGCTGAAGTGGTTAAGATGGCTTCCATTGACTAACATGGGATTTCACGCGTCACGTGACTTGTGAGTCTCACAAGTCGGATCCCGAGTCTTGGCAGTGTAAACCGAGCCTTAAGGCGTAGCTCCCAACTGTCCCTGATTTCGAGGGACTGTCTCTGATTTGGAGCAATGTCCCTCTGTCCCTCATTCCTCCTCGTTTGTCCCTCATTTTGGTCTGATCCATATAGATGAATATAAACTGTGTACTATTTATCTATCCAAAAGTGTTTTCCAGTGCTAAACCTTTCATCTGATTTCTAAATGCCAATATAAAGGAATAGAAGTGGTAAAAAAAAGCACTTGTGGGTTTAACCAATCTCGTTGTCTTTGTGCGATTCTCCTTTAAAGGGGCGTGGCAAAGGGGGTGTGCCCTATGCCTGCATACTTTTGCTGATAGGTGTCCCTCATTCCCATCTCAAAAAGTTGGGAGGTATAGATAAGGCCTGGTTCACATTATGGTGGATCTGCAGGCCCCGCTGTGCCTGCGTTTCATGCAGGAAAAAAAGGTTCCTGCACCATTTTCAGAACTCAGCGGCTGGGAAATCGCACGGAGCGTCTGCACTATGCGATTTCCCAGCAGCTCCTGCATAGCTCCCAACTGTCCCTGATTTTGAGGGACTGTCACTGATTTGGAGCAATGTCCCTCATTCCTCCTCATTTGTCCCTCATTTTGTGCTGATCAATAAAGTTGTATATAAAATGCACTTTTTATCTTTCAAATTGTGCTAAACTTTTCATCTGATTTCTAAATTGCTGTATTTGTAAACTTGAAGAGCCAATATAAAGGAATAGTAGTGGTAAAAAAAAGCACTTGTGTATTTGACTAATCTTTTATTTGAGTTAATTCTCCTTTAAGGGGGCGTGGCAGGAGGCGTGTCCTATGCCTACATACACTTGCTAGTAGGTGTCCCTCATTCCCATCTTAAAATGTTGGGAGGTATGCTCCTGCCCCCGCAGAGAT
Source organism: Rana kukunoris (assembly GCA_029574335.1). Lineage (NCBI taxonomy): Eukaryota > Metazoa > Chordata > Amphibia > Anura > Ranidae > Rana > Rana kukunoris. The sequence continues at coordinate 469,694,672 of CM056053.1, read as the reverse complement.
CTACGATTTTAGATGTTTGAGGGTGCCATTAAGAATGCTTGACAGCCCAACACACAGAGGCGCCTCATTAATTAGGCAAATTAGGCGGCCACCTAAGGCCTCACACTCACAGAGGCCTCACGCCCCTAACTTACCCAATGCATTACTCCAGTTTTGAGGGACAGGGGACCTTAACGCTGCTGTGCTCAGGCAGCGTTAAGAGCCCCTGACTCTAGAAGCGGGGCTGCCAGCAACCCTAACAACCAGTGGGTGCCATTAAGAACAGAGGCGGCTCTTTAATTAGGCAAATTATCCAGACGCCTAAGGCCTCACACTCACAGGAGCCTCACGGCCCTAACTTACCCAATGCATTACCCAGTTTTAAGGGACAGGGGACTTTAACGCTGCTGTGCTGAGGCAGAGATAAGAAACCCTGACTCTAGAAGTGGGGCCGCCAATGACTCTAACAACCAGTGAATATCGGTGACACCACCCCTTGTGACGTCAATGACCCAGCATGCCCTCAGTCAATGGCGTCACAAGGGGGTGGGTTCAGCAGGTGAGTTATTAGTTATTTTAGTTATTAAAGAGCAGGATCTGGGGGACACCTTGTTAAAGTGGGCTTCCAGATTCCAATAAGCCCCCTGCTCGCCGACCCCCACAACCACCGGCCAGGGTTGCAGGGAAGAGGCTCTTGTCCTTGACTTATTTTTCCTATCATGGGTGTAAGTGGAGCCCCATTTAAAGTTTTGCTTAAGGCCTTACAAAGCCTAGAGCCGCCTCTGCCGACACATTTTGGCTTTGGGTGCGGGAACAGGTGCAATAGTGTGAGCCAGGCCCTAGAGCAGTGACGGTGAACCTTGGCACCCCAGATGTTTTGGAACTACATTTCCCATAATGCTCAACTACACTGCAGAGTGCAGGAGCATCATGGGAAATGTAGTTCCAAAACACCTGGGGTGCCAAGGTTCACATCACTGCTCTAGAGAAAAGAGGGAATTAGGAGCCAATCAAACGCCACTTCTATGCACATGTGTTGAGGAGAAACATACTAAAAGGAGAAGATAACAAATTTATGAATCATCAGCGCTCTGCTGCTCTTTCATTGTCCAATAAGGAGGCTGGTGGGTGTGTTCTTGACCAACCTATGCTTCTGCGATGGAGATCAGGGACCTGGTTGTGCTGTCTGGTAGAAGCGCCTCTATATATATATATATTCCAGAAGTGTATTAGGATGTTTGCCAGAAGATGAATAAAGAATTCCCAGTAGGGATGTGTGACATGGAATGGTCAGAGGGAATGTTCCCGGCTGGCACTAGCTGTCCCCTCTCAGGCTGCCCACCATGGGTATTTATACATAATGATCACGTTTACATTCCTGAGTATAGTTAGACGTCCCATTTGGGAAGCTCCTGTGTGTTACCGGCTGATTTATGGCCGTCCACATTCCAGCGCAGATTTATGAGGCTCGTGTTAACCAGACAGCTGCCTGCTGGGGGGGCTTTAGGAAGAACTCCGGGGGCAAAGCGCCAGATTCTGCAAGAAGGCTGAAAAGCAAGTTACCTCCGACTGCGTTTTGTCTTTCACATTAAATGGGCGAAAGAAATAAAAGTAAAAAAGAAAATGTTGTATAGATGTGCGCAGATGAAGCATCCTTTACACCTTTACACCTGTAAGGGGCCCGATGGTTCCCAGGGGTCCAGCTGGCCCCCCTCCCGTTTATTTTATGTTTTTATATATATATTTTTTTGCATTACACCTGTAAGGGGCCCGATGGTCCCCAGGGACCCTTACAGGCCCCCCTCCCGTTTTTTTTTTGCGTTACACCTGTAAGGGGCCCAATGGTCCCCCTCCCATTTTGAACCGCCAATCAGGTGCTCATGTCTGTTACCCGTCATCTGATTGGTTGAAATATCAGGCGACATTGGTGTCAGTGGGAAAAAAAAATTCCCCATCATTGGTGTCAGTGGGAGGAATAATTCCCCATCGTTGGTATCAATGGGAATAATAGTGCCCCATCGTTGGTATCAGTGGGAAGAATAGTGCCCCATTGTTGGTATAAGTGGGAGAAATAGTGCCCCATCGTTGGTATCAGTGGGAAGAATAATGCCACATTCTTGGTGTCAGTAGGAAGAATAATGCCCCCTCATTGGTGTCAGTGGCAGGAGTAATGTCCCACTCTTGGTGTCAGTGGGAAGAATAATTCCCCATCATTGGTGTCAGTGGGAGGAATAATGCCTCATCGTTGGTGTCAGTGGGAGGAATAATGCCTCATCGTTGGTGTTAGTGGGAGGAGCAATGCCCCACTCTTGGTGACAGTGGATAGAATAGTGCCCCGATGACCAGATATGGGCTGGTGAAGGGCTGCATTTGGTATGTGGGCCACAGTTTGGAGACCACTGACACAGAACATTAGATCAGGGATGGACTGGCTATTGGAACTACAGGGAGTTTTCCGGTGGACTGATGACTCAGTGGGCCGGCTTCAGTGACAGCAGACCGCCGCCCCCTCCGCTCCTCTGTCTCTCCCTCTCCGCAGCGCTTACCTGGGGGGGGGGGGGGGCAGAGGAGCAGGGGAGGACCAGAGGAGCAGGGGGGACGACAGAGGACCATGGGGGGGGACCAGAAGGAGCACGGGGGAGGGGACAGACAGCTGACTCAACAGCTATGGACTGGGAGTTTCTCACTTCTGCCTAATCTTGTCCCATAAGGGAGGGGGGGGCACTAAATTGATTCTATGTCCAGGGTGAAATAATGTCTAGCTTCCCCACTGGTACTGCCTATAAGACAACCAGTACCAGCTGTTCTACTCTAATGCCGCGTACACACGGTCGTTTTTTGCGATGAAAAAAAAAGCGTTGTTTTTTTAAAACGTCATTTAAATTGATCGTGTGTGGGCAAAAAAAAATTCCAACATGCTTGAATTTTTTGTGTCGTTTTTCAAAACGTCGTTTTTTGTTTCACAAAAAGTCACCGTGTGTAGCAAAAACGTCGTTCAAAACGAAGTTTTTCAACCCGCGCATGCCCAGAAACTAGTTATGAAGCGAGCTTCAATAGAAAAGAGTGGTGAACGTAACCTCGCTTTTTGTGAAAAAACGATGGTGTGTATGCAACATCGTCTTTGAAAAGTGACGTTTCAAAAACGTCGTTTTTTACTTCACAGAAAGCGTCATTTTTTTTCATCACAAAAAATTATCGTGTGTACGCGGCATAATACTAGTGGCTAGTGAAGGGGGAGAGGGGGCTTGGGTGGCTGGGGGGGGGGGAGGGGCGGGATTTGTCTGCCCGCTATAGGGAAGACCTGTCATAGTGGGCCAGTCTGGATGAAGTCCAGGGCCAGATTTTTGTCCCAGCCCAGCATTAGATCAGCACTACAGAGGTCCAATAAGGACCTTGAATATCTTATTCATTTTCCATCTCCATGTTTTCTCTCCCGGTGATAGAAGAAGAGCAGCAACTCCACTTCCTACTAAAATGATTTTAGCACCTGCTAAGCCCAACAATGTGTCGGGTCGTCTCGGGTGGTGACTATTATGGGGAACCTGCGGACTATCATGGTGCAAGGCTTCAGGCAGCCGGAGCTAATAACAGCTTTACGGACTCGCTAGAGCCGCGGCTGCTAAACGTTATTTTGGATGGCACCACCGAGTCCCGCTCCTCGCCGCTGCCAGCCGTGTCCGGTTACCGGCAGATCATCGGAGCGCATTTCGTCTGTATTTATGAGTGCGGAATGCCAGCCACGTCTGCGGATTACTTTCAGCCTACAAAAAAAAAAGTCACTCCGATCCTCGATCCCTTTCATCTGGTAAATGTGCAGATCGGAAAATAACGACGGAGATTAAAATATTATATACGTAAATATACAGAGATTGTCTGAGGATTCAGAGAGCGGCTACAACAAGGAGACCATTCATACTCTATTATGGGAGAGGAAAAACGAGGGTCTGATTGGTGGATCACAGAGAAAAAGGGGCTTCATCCTGTAGGACAAACTTAGGAATGTACAGGGGTTTGGTATATATAATAAATACCGTATATACTCGAGTATAAGCCGAGTTTTTGACACATTTTTTGGTGCTGAAAATGCCCCCCTCGGCTTATACTCGAGTCACCTTTTTGCACCTGATCTCCCGGATTAGGGGACCCGGTAGCAGCCGGCCGTAGGTCCCCTGGACTTGGCACACATGTAGCCCCACTCTTCCTCTACATGTGTGCATAGGTTGTTGTCCAGGAGACCTACGGCCGGGGAGCACCGATTTATCAAATCCAGGCACCCCTTCCATAGACTCCCATGTTAAATGCTCATTTCTCTGGTAACTTTGGGGACCCGGTACTGGCCGGTTGTAGGTTCCTTGGACCCGGAACTTGGCACACAGGTAGCCCCATTTCTCCTCTACAAGTGTGCAAAGTTTGTTGTCCGGGGGACCTACGGCTGGGGAGCACCGATTTTTCAAAACCGGGCACCCCTTCCATAGACTCCCATGTTAAACGTCAGTCAGGCATGGACACAGTGAGGCATGGGCACAGTGAGGCATGGGCACAGTGAGGCATGGGCGCAGTGAGGCATGGACGCAGTGAGGCATGGGCACAGTGAGGCATGGGCACAGTGAGGCATGGACGCAGTGAGGCAAAAAATGAGGTGCCTCGGACTATCTTCAAGTATATACCGTACTTTATTTCTTTGTTTAGTACAGTCAGTAATTATATACTGTATATATATAATTACTGACTGTACTAAACAAAGAAATGTAGCAAAGTGTAATTTTTCAGTGTTGTCACATGAAAAGATAGAATAAAATATTTACAAAAATGTGAGGGGTGTACTTACTTTTGTGAGATACTAGATATCCCCCTGGCACTCTGACCCCTCTACACCCCAGATATCCTCCCAGAACTCTGACCCATCTACACCCTAAATATCATCCCAGCACTCTGTCCCCTCTAAACCCCAGATATCCCACCAGCACTCTGACCCCTCTACACCCTAGATATCCCCCTGGCACTCTGACCCCTCTACACCCCAGATATCCCCTGACACTCTGACCCCTCTACACCCCAGATATCCCCCTGACACTCTGTCCCCTCTATACCCCAGATATCCCCCCCAACACTCTGTCCCCTCTGCACCCTAAATATCCTCCCAGCACTCTGTCCCCTCTACACCCCAGATATCCTCCCAGCAGTCTGACCCCTCTACATCCCAGAGATCCCCCCAGTACTCTGACCCATCTACACCCCAGATATCCCCCCAGCACTCTGACCCCTCTACACCCCAGATATCCCCCTGGCGCTCCGATCCCCTCTACACCCCAGATTTCCCCCCAACACTCTGTCCCCTCTACATCCCAGAGATCCCCCCAGCACTCTGTCCCCTCTACATCCTACATATCCCCCCAGCACTCTGACAACTCTACACCCCAGATATCCCCCCAGCACTCTGACCCCTCTACACCCTAAATATCCCCCCAGCGCTCTGACCCCTCTACATCCTAAATATACCCCCAGCACTCTGACCCCTCTACACCCCAGATATCCCCCCAGCACTCTGACCCCTCTACACCCCAGATATCCCCCCAGCACTCTGACCACTCTACACCCTACATATCCCCCCAGTACTCTGACCCCTCTACACCCCAGATATCCCCCCAGCACTCTGTCCTCTCTTCACCCTAAATATCCCCCCAGCACTCTGACACCTTTACACCCTGCTTTTGGGGAAGTACAGGACCCCCCCCCCCCCCCTGCAGCTGGGGCCCCTGGGCAGTGCCCAGGTGTGCCCTCTCATTAAGACAGGCCTGATTATTGTATCATGAGCTGTAGATTTCTAATTTTTAGCAGGGGCTCCCTGAGACCGGAGAACTGTTTAAATGGTTCCTGTGTTGAAAAGGTTTGAATAAGGCTGCTATAGAGGAAGAATTATTCTGCCAGCAGGTGAAATGTGAACGACCCGTGTAAGTTATGCCCACATTTGCATTACTTTCAGTATAGCCCTCGTATCACTTATGCCGCGTACACACGATCATTTTTTGTGATGAAAAAAAACCCGACGTTTTCTGTGAAGTAAAAAACGACGTTTTTGAAACGTCACTTTTCAAAGACGATGTTGCATACACACCATCGTTTTTTTCACAAAAAGCGAGGTTACGTTCACCACTCTTTTCCATTGAAGCTCGCTTCATAACTAGCTTCTGGGCATGCGCGGGTTGAAAAACGTCGTTTTAAACGACGTTTTTGCTACACATGGTGACTTTTTGTGAAACGAAAAACGACACAAAAAATTCAAGCATGTTGGAATTTTTTTTTGGTCGTTTTTTTGAAGACATAAAACAACGTTTTGCCCACACACGATCAATTTAAATGACGTTTTTTAAAACGTTGTTTTATTTCATCACAAAAAACGACTGTGTGTACGCGGCATTATGGTTGTACTGACCCTTTTAGTGGTTTGGAGTTCTGAGTATAGGACGTTCTTCACTTTCTATGGCGTTTTATTTATTCAATTATCTGAAACCTCTTTCCTAGAACCACATGCTTGTCTTGCTGTTGGAAGCTCCTTCGCCATCCACATCCGATGAGGTTTTTCACTTGCCTTTACAAGCGTTCGTTTTGAACTCCCTGACAATGGAAAAAATAAAGGCGCGGGTGGTAACAAATGACTCGACAACGATGCCAGCCGCTCTTGCTCACACCTTTAAGTGTACCAGAGACAATGAGAACTCCTGTCATCGCGGTGCCAAACACCGGCAGCAACAAGCGTGTCCCACTTAACTCAACAACTCCGACTTTTTTGTTATCTTTTCATAAGCTGGAGATGAAAAGCGAAATCCTCCATAATCCCTTTCTCATTTTTTTGTTAGATTGTGCCAGGCAGCTGCAAGCTCTGTACCAGCCGCCAAAGACAAGCACTTTATAGCGTGATAACGTGGCCGCCTTGAACGACACTGTTGATTGGGTAATCTTTTCGTAAAGCGTTTCGACACTCTGGTCTGTTACCAGTCTAGACAGATTGATGGCGGTGAAGTGATGTGGCTTTGACGTAGAGGACGCCGAGCCCAACCTCACTTAACGCCTCCGATATTACACGGCACTTGACAAATAACAGTGGAACTCCAGCCAAAAACTTTTTTTTAATTTTATTTGGATAGTATAGGGAAGGGTCAGGCCTCGTACACACAACCGAGAATCTCGTTGTAAAAGAAACTTTTTTTTCCTCGATGAGTTCCTTGTCAGGCTTGTCGAGAATCTTGTCAAGCTTTCTTTGCGTACACACTGTCAAGAAAAAATCTCGTCGTTCTCAAACGCGTCGTTCTCAAAAGGGGAAGTTCAAATCCACTGGTGCCACCCTTGTGGCTGCTTTTGCTAATCTCATGTTAGGCCGCATTCACACCTTCGCGTAGGCATTTTGCGGCGACAAAAAATAGACGTTTTGTCCCGCGATTTGCGGCGACAAAACGCGTAATTTTTCACCGGGTTTTTTTTTTACATTGTATTGTCGGCTATGCGGAACGCTGAAGCCGCCCGATACGCGCGCCGGAAAAGGGTCCGGGACTTGTTTGAATTTCGGCCTTCAGCGATCTTTCGACGTAGAGAATAACGTAAATCCGACGGTCCGGCGTATTGTAGTGTTGGGCGTAGGGCGACAAAACGCCTAGGTGTGAATGCATATTTTTTGTCGCCGCAAATCGCAGCAAAACGCCTACGCGAAGGTGTGAATGCAGCCTTACTGCGTGTTAAAGAGGTGGTTCACCCTAAATATAATCTCTCCCATGTGATCCAGCATACTGGCGTCAGCGGCAGTATGCTGTTTTTTTTTTTTTAAATCCCCCACTTACTGTGTAATCTTCAATTTTAATTTCTTTCCCCCGTGGTGGATGGCGCCAGTATAGCGCGTCACATCTTACGAAAATACCCGATTTAGGACTCGGGTAATCTCGGCGAAATGCGGCGCCTGCACACAGACCTAGGAGCTGACTGCGCAGGCGCCGTATTTCTCCGAGTCCTACGGCTATGGCGCGTCACGCCCTCCGAAAAATGCCGGAATAGGACTCGGAGAAATACGGCGCCTGCGCAGTCAGCTCCTAGGTCTGTGCGCAGGCGCCGCATTGCGCCCAAAATACCCGAGTCCTAAATCGGGTATTTTCGTAAGATGGGACGGGCTGTATAGGCGCCATCCACCGCGGGGGAAAGAAATTAAAATTAAAGATTAAACAGTAAGTGGGGGATTTAAAAAAAAAAAAAACAGCATACTGGCGATTACGCCAGTATGCTGGATCACATAGGAGAGAGTATATTTAGGGTGAACCTCCGCTTTAAGTAAAAGTTTGGTAAGAGACGATTCGCGCTTTTCAGTCTGTTACAGCGTGACGAATGTGCTATTTCCATTACAAACGCTACTTTTACCAAAGGTGCGCTCCCGTCTCACACTTTATTCTGAGCATGTGCGGGTTTCTAAGCATACACACGAACGTGTTTCTTATCGTAAACCAGCCCGACGAGAAACATGACGAGGAAATTGAGACTCCCGACGAGGAAAAAGAGAACTTTTTTTCTCGTCGAGTTCCTCGTCAGTTTTGTCGATGAAAAACATACACACGACCGTTTTCCTCGGCAAAAAAAGCTCTGCCACCAAGTTTCTTAATGGATTCTGACGAGTTTCTCGGTCGTGTGTACGAGGCCTAATTTTTAACGTTGTCGTTTTTAACGTTGTAAAAAATGATCATGTGTGGGCTTTAACGACGTGGAAAAAAAAGCAGAAGCAAGTTATGAGACGGGAGCGCTCGTTCTGGTAAAACTAGCGTCCGTAATGGAGTAAGCACATTCATCACGCTGTAACAGACAGAAAAGCGTGAATCGTCTTTTACTAAAGCAGCCCAAAGGGTGGCGTCATCCGAATGGCACTTTCCCTTTATAGTCCTGTTGTACGTGCTAGAGCATTTTTTTTTTTGTTCATGATCTTATGCAGGCAATGCCGTTTTAACGATCGGGTTGAAAAAAACGTTGTTTTTTCTAGAGCATTAAAAATTGGGGCCAGATCCACATACAAATAGATCGGCGTAGAGTATCAGAGATACACTACGCCGTCGTAATTTATCTGGCTCTAAGTCAAATCCAGGAAGATTTCGGCCCGTAAGGTACGGCGGCGTAGTGTATTTCTCGCGGTGGAATCGAAATACGCGATTAGGGGGCGTGAAGCATTTAAATTCCGCGACAGCGGATCGTAACTTCGTGGATTGGCGTAAAATGCTAATTTGCATACCTGACGCGGAAAACGATGCGAACTCCACCCAGCGGGCGGAAAAAGATTGCAGCGTAGATCCGAATATTTTTTACATTTTGCTATAATAAAAAAATACCCAAAAAATATATAATTTTTTTTTTCCTCAGTTTAGGCCGATACGTATTCTTCTACATATTTTTGGTAAAAAAACACACAAAAAGCGTATATTGATTGTACTTTGCACAAAAGTTATAGCGCCTACAAAATAGGAAGGTGCAAATACAGAGGTGGGGGGGGGGTAAATACAGAGATGGGGGTAGTTACAGAGGAGGGGGTGCAAATATAGAGGAGGGGGGTGCAAATATAGAGGAGGGGGGCCCGACGCTCCAATCCCTCTGCTGTCCGGTTCCCCCTGTGCGTTGGGGCTCGTAAAAGGAGGCCCCATGGTACCCCCTGTCAGCTGGAAATGTTGTCCAGGTGTGAGGCAGAGGGTAACCCGGGCACAGCCTCCTAAACCCGTACTGTTCGGGTCAAAACCAGACAGGTGGCAACCCTAGAAACAACTGGGGGGTGGCAGAGGTGGACCTACTGGCCTCCAGGTTCAACAACAAACTGGTCGGGTTTGTCTCCGCATACATGCTCATTAGGAATTTTCCTTGTGGCTCTTGCCGACTCCATCAGACATTTCTCTAACAGAGAAACTTTAGTTATTACCGATGGAGTTATCTCCGGATCCGGAGATGTGGAGTCCCCGGCTGGTGAGGTTCTATGGCACACAGTAGTAAATGGCAGGCAATGTGAAGCTCCTTGCTGAGCACCTCATTTACTATTCTCCAGACCAGACTCTGATGATGTGGAGAACAAAGTGTCAGAGGAGATCCAGGCTGGGGGTGTTCAGCAATTCAGGAATGCACATCAGATGGAATGAATGGGACTCCTTTGGATCAGGGGTCTTGTCTGCAACCAGCCTATCCCCTCCTTCCCAATTACCCGGCTATAAATTATACAGATCCCCGGGGCTGCTCCTCAGACCTGAGTAATGTGAGCGGCCTGGAATGAGACAGACACTGAGCCCAGAGGAAGCTTTGTAATACCAGCCCTGGGGGTGGGGGGGGGGGGCGCTGTGTACTATACTCACCAATACAGAGGGGGTGGGTGCAGTGCCGATCCTGACCTCCCTGGGGCCCTAAGCAGAATGACATGTTACATTAAAGTAACATTAATAAATTATATGTCACATCAAAGTTGAGAACCGGGGGGGGGGGGGGGCTACCGGAAATGATATGTCACATTAAAGTTGAGAAGTGGGGTTAGGGGGTGTTCTGCTGTTACATCAGCGGGGGGGGGGGTGCTGACTCTTTACCTCTTCTCCTATGCAGCCAGCGAGTTGAGCAGGGTGAGGGTCCGAAAATGATTTCACACCAGGCGGAGCCTCTAGAAATTTTGGGGGCCCTCTGCAGCTCTGCAGGGCCCTAAGCGGCTTGCATAGTGAGCCTATAGGGCGGATCGGCCTTGGGTGGGTGGATGGATGGAGGGTGAATGAATGATAAAAGAAAAGAAAGGACTCATAGATATATTCTAGAGAGACTAGATGGAGAGAGAGAGAGAGAGATGAAGGAAATAAGAAACAAACAAAGAAAGATGTATAGGTAGATAAATGAGACAGATATGGTAGATAGATAAAGAAAGATAGAAAGAAAGAAAGGTGGATAGATAGATAGATAGATAGATAGATAGATAGATAGATAGATAGATAGATAGATAGATAGATAGATAGATAGATGAAAGAGAACAGTAGGAAGGAAAGAAGGAAATAAAGAAAGATGTATAGGTTGGAGAAAGAGAGAGAGAGAGAGAGAGAGAGAGAGAAAGAGATGTATAGGTACATAAATGAGATAGATATATAGATGAAAGAAAGAAAGAAAGAAAGAAAGAAAGAAAGAAAGAAAGAAAGAAAGAAAGAAAGAAAGAAAGAAAGATAAATGAGACAGATAGGACAGAACGAATGGCACATAGTACAACAGATATATATTTGTAGATAGATAGATGAGAGAGAGAGAGAGAGAAAGGAAATAAGAAAGAATGAAAGATGTATAGGTAGATAAATGAGAGAGAACGAAAAAGAGAAAGAGAACAGTAGGAAAGAAATAAGAAATAAATAAAAATAAAAAAAGAGAGAAGAGAGAGAGAAAGATTTATAGGTAGATAAATGAGACAGATATATATTTGTAGATAGGAAGTCTAGATGCAGAGAGAGAGAGAGAGAGAGAGAGAGAGAGAGAGAGAGAGAGAATAAGATAGATAGATAGATAGATAGATAGACAGACAGACAGACAGACAGACAGACAGACAGACAGACAGACAGACAGATAGATAGATAGATAGATAGATAGATAGATAGATAGATAGATAGATAGATAGATAGAATGAGAGAGAGAGAGAGAGAGAGAGAGGGAGACAGAGATAGATAGAGAGATATAGATAGAGAGAGAGAGAGAGATAGATAGATAGATAGATAGATAGATAGATAGATAGATAGATAGATAGATAGATAGATAGATAGATAGATACAGTGCTAATAAATATTTGAACACCCTGCTATTTTGCAAGTTCTCCCATTGGAAATCATGGAGGGGTCTGAAATTGTCATCGTAGGTGCATGTCCACTGTGAGAGACATAATAAAATAAAAAAAATCCAGAAATCACAATTTATGATTTTTTAACTATTTATTTGTATGATACAGCTGCAAAGAAGTATTTGAACACCTGTCTATCAGCTAGAATTCTGACCCTCAAAGACCTGTTAGTCTGCCTTTAAAATGTCCACCTCAACTCCATTTATTATCCTAAATTAGATGCACCTGTTTGAGGTCATTAGCTGCATAAAGACACCTGTCCACCCCATACAATCAGTAAGAATCCAACTACTAACATGGCCAAGACCAAAGAGCTGTCCAAAGACACGAGAGACAAAATTGTACACCTCCACAAGGCTGGAAAGGGCTACGGGGAAATTGCCAAGCAGCTTGGTGAAAAAAGGTCCACTGTTGGAGCAATCATTAGAAAATGGAAGAAGCTAAACATGACTGTCAATCTCCCTCGGACTGGGGCTCCATGCAAAATCTCACCTTGTGGGGTCTCAATGATCCTAAGAAAGGTGAGAAATCAGCCCAGGACTACACGGGAGGAGCTGGTCAATGACCTGAAAAGAGCTGGGACCACCGTTTCCAAGGTTACTGTTGGTAATACACTAAGACGTCATGGTTTGAAATCATGCATGGCACGGAAGGTTCCCCTGCTTAAACCAGCACATGTCAAGGCCCGTCTTAAGTTTGCCAATGACCATTTGGATGATCCAGAGAAGTCATGGGAGAAAGTCATGTGGTCAGATGAGACCAAAATAGAACTTTTTGGTCATAATTCCACTAACCGTGTTTGGAGGAAGAAGAATGATGAGTACCATCCCAAGAACACCATCCCTACTGTGAAGCATGGGGGTGGTAGCATCATGCTTTGGGGGTGTTTTTCTGCACATGGGACAGGGCGACTGCACTGTATTAAGGAGAGGATGACCGGGGCCATGTATTGCGAGATTTTGGGCAACAACCTCCTTCCCTCAGTTAGAGCTTTGAAGATGGGTCGAGGCTGGGTCTTCCAACATGACAATGACCCGAAGCACACAGCCAGGATAACCAAGGAGTGGCTCTGTAAGAAGCATATCAAGGTTCTGGCGTGGCCTAGCCAGTCTCCAGACCTAAACCCAATAGAGAATCTTTGGAGGGAGCTCAAACTCCGTGTTTCTCAGCGACAGCCCAGAAACCTGACTGATCTAGAGAAGATCTGTGTGGAGGAGTGGGCCAAAATCCCTCCTCCAGTGTGTGCAAACCTGGTGAAAAACTACAAGAAACGTTTGACCTCTGTAATTGCAAACAAAGGCGACTGTACCAAATATTAACATTGATTTTCTCAGGTGTTCAAATACTTCTTTGCAGCTGTATCATACAAATAGTTAAAAAAATCATACATTGTGATTTCTGGAATTTTTTTTTGATTATGTCTCTCACAGTGGACCTACGATGACAATTTCAGACCCCTCCATGATTTCCAAGTGGGAGAACTTGCAGGGCAAAATAGCAGGGTGTTCAAATACTTATTTTCCGCACTGTAGATAGACAGACAGACAGACAGACAGACAGATAGATAGATAGATAGATAGATAGATAGATAGATAGATAGATAGATAGATAGATAGATAGATAGATAGATAGATAGACAGACAGATAGAGAGATATAGATATATAGATAGATAGATAGATAGATAGATAGATAGATAGATAGATAGACAGACAGATAGATAGAGAGATATAGATGTATAGATAGATAGATAGATAGATAGATAGATAGATAGATAGATAGACAAACAGATAGATAGATAGATAGATAGACAGACAGACAGACAGACAGACAGACAGATAGATAGATAGATAGATAGATAGATAGATAGATAGATAGATAGATAGATAGATAGATAGATAGATAGACAGACAGACAGACAGACAGACAGATAGATAGATAGATAGATAGATAGATAGATAGATAGATATATAGATAGACAGACAGACAGATAGAGAGATATAGATATATAGATAGATAGATAGATAGATAGACAGACAGACAGACAGATAGATAGAGAGATATAGATGTATAGATAGATAGATAGATAGATAGATAGATAGATAGATAGATAGATAGACAGACAGACAAACAGATAGATAGATAGATAGATAGACAGACAGACAGACAGAAAGATAGATAGATAGATAGATAGATAGATAGATAGATAGATAGATAGATAGATAGATAGATAGATAGATAGATAGATAGACAGACAGACAGACAGACAGACAGACAGACAGATAGATAGATAGATAGATAGATAGATAGATAGATAGATAGATAGATAGAGAGATAGCTATAGATAGATAGATAGATAGATAGATAGATAGATAGATAGACAGACAGATAGATAGAGAGATATAGATATATAGATAGATAGATAGATAGATAGATAGATAGATAGATAGATAGATAGATAGATAGAATGAGAGAGAGAGAGAGAGAGAGAGAGGGAGACAGAGATAGATAGAGAGATATAGATAGAGAGAGAGAGAGAGATAGATAGATAGATAGATAGATAGATAGATAGATAGATAGATAGATAGATAGATAGATAGATACAGTGCTAATAAATATTTGAACACCCTGCTATTTTGCAAGTTCTCCCATTGGAAATCATGGAGGGGTCTGAAATTGTCATCGTAGGTGCATGTCCACTGTGAGAGACATAATAAAATAAAAAAAATCCAGAAATCACAATTTATGATTTTTTAACTATTTATTTGTATGATACAGCTGCAAAGAAGTATTTGAACACCTGTCTATCAGCTAGAATTCTGACCCTCAAAGACCTGTTAGTCTGCCTTTAAAATGTCCACCTCAACTCCATTTATTATCCTAAATTAGATGCACCTGTTTGAGGTCATTAGCTGCATAAAGACACCTGTCCACCCCATACAATCAGTAAGAATCCAACTACTAACATGGCCAAGACCAAAGAGCTGTCCAAAGACACGAGAGACAAAATTGTACACCTCCACAAGGCTGGAAAGGGCTACGGGGAAATTGCCAAGCAGCTTGGTGAAAAAAGGTCCACTGTTGGAGCAATCATTAGAAAATGGAAGAAGCTAAACATGACTGTCAATCTCCCTCGGACTGGGGCTCCATGCAAAATCTCACCTTGTGGGGTCTCAATGATCCTAAGAAAGGTGAGAAATCAGCCCAGGACTACACGGGAGGAGCTGGTCAATGACCTGAAAAGAGCTGGGACCACCGTTTCCAAGGTTACTGTTGGTAATACACTAAGACGTCATGGTTTGAAATCATGCATGGCACGGAAGGTTCCCCTGCTTAAACCAGCACATGTCAAGGCCCGTCTTAAGTTTGCCAATGACCATTTGGATGATCCAGAGAAGTCATGGGAGAAAGTCATGTGGTCAGATGAGACCAAAATAGAACTTTTTGGTCATAATTCCACTAACCGTGTTTGGAGGAAGAAGAATGATGAGTACCATCCCAAGAACACCATCCCTACTGTGAAGCATGGGGGTGGTAGCATCATGCTTTGGGGGTGTTTTTCTGCACATGGGACAGGGCGACTGCACTGTATTAAGGAGAGGATGACCGGGGCCATGTATTGCGAGATTTTGGGCAACAACCTCCTTCCCTCAGTTAGAGCTTTGAAGATGGGTCGAGGCTGGGTCTTCCAACATGACAATGACCCGAAGCACACAGCCAGGATAACCAAGGAGTGGCTCTGTAAGAAGCATATCAAGGTTCTGGCGTGGCCTAGCCAGTCTCCAGACCTAAACCCAATAGAGAATCTTTGGAGGGAGCTCAAACTCCGTGTTTCTCAGCGACAGCCCAGAAACCTGACTGATCTAGAGAAGATCTGTGTGGAGGAGTGGGCCAAAATCCCTCCTCCAGTGTGTGCAAACCTGGTGAAAAACTACAAGAAACGTTTGACCTCTGTAATTGCAAACAAAGGCGACTGTACCAAATATTAACATTGATTTTCTCAGGTGTTCAAATACTTCTTTGCAGCTGTATCATACAAATAGTTAAAAAAATCATACATTGTGATTTCTGGAATTTTTTTTTGATTATGTCTCTCACAGTGGACCTACGATGACAATTTCAGACCCCTCCATGATTTCCAAGTGGGAGAACTTGCAGGGCAAAATAGCAGGGTGTTCAAATACTTATTTTCCGCACTGTAGATAGACAGACAGACAGACAGACAGACAGATAGATAGATAGATAGATAGATAGATAGATAGATAGATAGATAGATAGATAGATAGATAGATAGATAGATAGATAGACAGACAGATAGAGAGATATAGATATATAGATAGATAGATAGATAGATAGATAGATAGATAGATAGATAGACAGACAGATAGATAGAGAGATATAGATGTATAGATAGATAGATAGATAGATAGATAGATAGATAGATAGATAGATAGACAAACAGATAGATAGATAGATAGATAGACAGACAGACAGACAGACAGACAGACAGATAGATAGATAGATAGATAGATAGATAGATAGATAGATAGATAGATAGATAGATAGATAGATAGATAGACAGACAGACAGACAGACAGACAGATAGATAGATAGATAGATAGATAGATAGATAGATAGATATATAGATAGACAGACAGA
Organism: Rana kukunoris; assembly: GCA_029574335.1. Lineage (NCBI taxonomy): Eukaryota > Metazoa > Chordata > Amphibia > Anura > Ranidae > Rana > Rana kukunoris. The sequence continues at coordinate 469,678,182 of CM056053.1, read as the reverse complement.
CAGATAGAGAGATATAGATATATAGATAGATAGATAGATAGATAGACAGACAGACAGACAGATAGATAGAGAGATATAGATGTATAGATAGATAGATAGATAGATAGATAGATAGATAGATAGATAGATAGATAGATAGATAGACAGACAGACAAACAGATAGATAGATAGATAGATAGACAGACAGACAGACAGAAAGATAGATAGATAGATAGATAGATAGATAGATAGATAGATAGATAGATAGATAGATAGATAGATAGATAGATAGATAGACAGACAGACAGACAGACAGACAGACAGACAGATAGATAGATAGATAGATAGATAGATAGATAGATAGATAGATAGATAGATAGATAGATAGATAGATAGAGAGATAGCTATAGATAGATAGATAGATAGATAGATAGATAGATAGATAGATAGATAGACAGACAGATAGATAGAGAGATATAGATATATAGATAGATAGATAGATAGATAGATAGATAGATAGATAGACAGACAGACAGACAGATAGATAGAGAGATATAGATGTATAGATAGATAGATAGATAGATAGATAGATAGATAGATAGATAGATAGATAGACAGACAAACAGATAGATAGATAGATAGATAGATAGACAGACAGACAGACAGACAGACAGACAGACAGACAGACAGACAGATAGATAGATAGATAGATAGATAGATAGATAGATAGATAGATAGATAGATAGATAGATAGATAGATAGACAGACAGATAGATAGACAGACAGACAGACAGACAAACAGATAGATAGATAGATAGATAGACAGACAGACATATAGATATAGAGAGATAGATAGATAGATAGATAGATAGATAGATAGATAGATAGATAGATAAATAGATAGATAGATAGATAGATAGATAGAGATAGATAGATAGATAGATAGATAGATAGATAGATAGATAGATAGATAGATAGACAAACAGACATACATATAGATAGAGAGATATAGATAGATAGATAGATAGATAGATAGATAGATAGATAGATAGATAGACAGACAGATAGATAGAGAGATAGAGAGATATAGATAGATAGACAGACAGACAGACAGACAGATAGACAGATAGATAGATAGATTTGAACACTTAAGCTAGTCATACATTGTACAATTTCCTCTTACCTCTTACAAGCAGGGACCTCTGATTCCTCCTGTATTAAATTGTATTGTAACTGCATTGTCTGCCCTCATGTTATAAAGCGCTGCACAAACTGTTGGTGCTAGATAAATCCTGTATAATAATAATAATAATCTATATAATAATAATAATCTGTATAATAATAATAATAATAATAATAATAATAAAATAAATACAAAATAATAATAATAAAAATAATCTGTATAATAATAAAAAAATAATAATAATCTAAATAACAATATAAATAATAATACAAGAAAATAATAATCTGTATAATACAAATAATAATAATCCCACAAGAAAAACAAAACGGTTTGCTGTAACTGATTATAAAGTATTAGCTGGAGTTTGGCTTCACTTTGTTAGTGTATCTAAATTTGCCAATACATCCAACACCCCCCCACCCCCAATGCTGCTGTCTGATATACCTCCTGTGTTCCTTCTTCCATTCAAAATAAAACAAATGCAGCCACCACATCTAATGATTGGTAAGCTTCAATATAATACATCTTTGGTTTTGGTTTAATACGGCTTTAAATGTCAGTCTGGTTCTCATAATCATTTTTTTAATTTTTTTTTGCACCTGTGCCTAAATCTCACTTTTCCAATAAACTTTGATAAAAGCGCCCCCCCCCCCCCCCCCCCGGTCTCCTTTCATCCCCATTCACCGTCTATAAATACTGTGTAAGGGAGCCAGGTCCCTCCGGAGGGGCAGAGGCGGCGTGGTTTGGACGGGGTTATTTTTACGGGAAATTATAGTTCTCGTGTTTCACTTTTGTACAGCAGAACTTTTCTTGGCACAAAAACTTTCTGCCGCTGAAGACGGGAAAACGAAAATTCTAAACAGCGAGAGACAAAAACGAAAAAATTCCCATTGACTTTGGAGCGAAGGCTCACCTCCTAACCTCAGCTACAAGACCTCGGGCGCGTTCATTAATAGTTCAGTCCCTAATGTGAGATTTATCGCTCTGTCTCCTGGAAGAGAGCGAACGTTTACCTTCGAGGGATGTCTGATAGGAAAAGGAAAGAAAGCTGAAGTTTAATCTGCTTTTATTTTGCTTTTCCTTGTTCCCATCTCCTCATTAGCCACCTACACTAATTTGTTTGTTTTTTAGCAAAATCTTTCTGTTTTCATTGCATAGCTTATTTTAGGCCCGATAACGTCATCACTGGGTCTCTGTGCATCTCTATGAGATCCTGGCAGATGCTGGTGAGAGGGCCGTGTGCGGTACAGTGGTGTCACTAGGGTTGGTGTCACATGGTGCGGGAAAACATGGTGTCACCCAACAAATAATTTTTGCAACTTGCGGGAGAGGGCAGAGAGATAGCGAGGGGTGGGCAGGGGGTGAGAGTGAGGGGAGTAGGAAGAGCGAGTGAGAGTGGGGGGCAGGGAGAACGAGTGAGAGGGGACAGGGAGAGAGGGGAGTGAGAGAGAGGGGGGCAGGGGGCGAGAGAGGGGGAGTAGGGGGATAGAGGAGGGGGCAGGGAGAGAAAGAGGAAGCAGGGAAAGACAGAAGGGACAGGGAGAGAGGGAGGGTCGGGGTGAGAGAGAGGGGAGAGAGGGGGAGAGAAAGAGAGAGGGGGCAGGGAGAGAGGGAGGATCAGGGAGAGAGAGAGGGATGGGGGAGAGAGAGGGGGTCAGAGAGGGCGAGGGAAGAGAAAGAGAGAGAGGAGACAGGAAGAGAGAGAGGGGGCAGGGAGAGAGAGAGAGGGGGCAGGGAAAAAGAGAGGAGACAGGGAGAGAGGGAGGGGCAGGGAGAGAGAGAGGGATGGGGAGAGAGAGGGGGTGAGAGAGGGAGGGGAAGAGAAAGAGTGAGGGGAGATAGGAAGAGAGAGGGGGGCAGGGAGAGAGAGAGGGGGCAGGGAAAGAGAGAGGAGACAGGGAGAGAGGGGGGGCAGGGAGAGAGGGAGGGGCAGGGAGAGAGAGAGGGACGGGGAGAGAGAGGGGGTGAAAGAGGGAGGGGAGAGAAAGAGATAGGGGAGACAGGAAGAGAGGGAGGGGCAGGGAGAGAGAGAGAGAGGGACGGGGAGAGGGGGTGAGAGAGGGAGGGGAGAGAAAGAGAGAGGGGAGATAGGAAGAGAGAGAGGGGGCAGGGAGAGAGAGAGGGGGCAGGGAAAGAGAGGAGACAGTGAGAGAGGGGGGCAGGGAGAGAGGGAGGGGTAGGGAGAGAGAGAGAGAGGGACGGGGAGAGAGAGGGTGTGAGATAGGGAGGGGGAGAGAGAGGGGTGAGAGATGGAGGGGGAGAGAAAGAGAAAGAGAGAGGGGAGATAGGAAGAGAAAGAGGGGCAGGGAGAGAGAGAGGGGAGTGAGAGAGAGGGGGGCAGGGGACGAGAGAGGGGGAGTAGGGGGATAGAAGAGGGGGCAGGGAGAGAAAGAGGAAGCAGGGAAAGACAGAAGGGACAGGGAAAGAGGGAGGGTCGGGGTGAGAGAGAGGGGAGAGAGGGGGAGAGAAAGAGAGAGGGGGCAGGGAGAGAGGGAGGATCAGGGAGAGAGAGAGGGATGGGGGAGAGAGAGGGGGTCAGAGAGGGCGAGGGAAGAGAAAGAGAGAGGGGAGACAGGAAGAGAGAGAGGGGGGGGCAGGGAGAGAGAGGGGGCAGGGAGAGAGAGAGAGGGGTAGGGAAAGAGAGAGGAGACAGGGAGAGAGGGAGGGGCAGGGAGAGAGAGAAGGATGGGGAGAGGGATAGGGTGAGAGAGGGAGGGGGAGAGAGAGGGGGTGAGAGAGGGAGGGGAAGAGAAAGAGAGAGATAGGAAGAGAGAGAGGGGCAGGGAGAGAGAGAGGGGCAGAAAGAGAGATGAGACAGGGCAGGGAAAGAGAGATGAGGGGCAGGGAGAGAGGGAGGGAGGGGAGAGAGAGAGGGGGGAGGGGAGAGAGAGAGAGGGTGAGAGAGAGGGGGTGGAGGGGGGGAGAGAGAGGGGAGACAGGAAGAGAGGGAGGGGCAGGGAGAGAGAGAGAGAGAGGGGAGAGGGGGTGAGAGAGGGAGGGGAGAGAAAGAGAGAGGGGAGATAGGAAGAGAGAGAGGGGGCAGGGAGAGAGAGAGGGGGCAGGGAAAGAGAGGAGAGAGGGGGGGCAGGAGTGAGGGAGGGGTAGGGAGAGAGAGAGGGACGGGGAGAGAGAGGGTGTGAGAAAGGGAGGGGGAGAGAGAGGGGTGAGAGAGGGAGGGGGAGAGAAAGAGAGAGGAGGAGATAGGAAGAGAAAGAGGGGGCAGGGAGAGAGAGAGGGGGCAGGGAAGAGAGGGAGGGGAGAGAGAGGGCAGGAGAGAGGGAGGGGCAGGGAGAGAGAGAGAGAGGGACGGGGAGAGAGGGGGTGAGAGAGGGAGAGGGGAGAGAAAGAGAGAGGGGAGACAGGAAGAGAGAGAGAGGGGGACAGGGAGAGAGAGGGACAGGGGGGCAGGGTCAGTGCTCACTCACATGGCTGGTCCCAGGGGCTCACTGGCTCAGGCTTCTTTTTCAATGCGACTGCCGACTTCACAGGTGGAGCACACAGGCCGGGAAAGAGGGGTGGGAGAAGGAATGTGTCATGCTCAGGCATGCTGGAGGTGGACACAGCAGTGTGGGGATCCCTCAAAGACAGCTGAAGCCCCTGAGCTGGCTGTCACCTGCACCGCCAGAGTATGGAGTGGTCATCAGAGGAGGGGGAGGAGAGGAGCAGATTAATGAAGCCAATGTTTTCTACCGGCCCTGCACATACTGCCCACCGTCGTACCCTCAGCTCTCCTCTCCTTCACATACTGCCCACCGTCATACACTCTACACTCCTCTCCTGCACATACTGCCCACCGTCGTACCCTCAGCTCTCCTCTCCTTCACATACTGCCCACCGTAATACACTCTACACTCCTCTCCTGCACATACTGCCCACCGTCGTACCCTCACATCTCCTCTCCTTCACATAATACTGCCCACCGTAATACACTCTACACTCCTCTCCTGCACATACTGCCCACCGTCGTACCCTCAGCTCTCCTCTCCTTCACATACTGCCCACCGTAATACACTCTACACTCCTCTCCTGCACATACTGCCCACCGTCATACCCTCATCACTCCTCTCCTGCACATACTGCCCACCGTCGTACCCTCAGCTCTCCTCTCCTTCACTCCCCACCGTCTCCTCCTCTCCTGCACATACTGCCCACCGTCATACCTCAGCACTCCTCTCCTGCACATACTGCCCACTGTCATACCCTCATCACTCCTCTCCTGCACATACTGCCCACCGTCATACCCTCAGCACTCCTGTCCTGCACATACTGCCCACCGTCATACCCTCATCACTCCTCTCCTGTACATACTGCCCACCGTCATACCCTCAGCACTCCTGTCCTGCACATACTGCCCACCGTCATACCCTCATCACTCCTCTCCTGCACATTCTGCCCACCGTCATACCCTTAGCACTTCTCTCCTGTACATACTGCCCACTGTAATACCCTCATCACTCCTCTCCTGCACATTCCCCCCACTGTTATACCCTCATCACTCCTCTCCTGCACATACTGCCCACTGTCGTACCCTCAGCTCTCCTCTCCTTCACATACTGCCCACCGTGATACACTCTACACTCCTCTCCTGCAAATACTGCCCATCGTCATTTCCTCATCACTCTCCTGCACATACTGCCCACTGTTGAGGTTTGTGGAGACACAATTGGAGGTTTGCTCCGGTGTTCCTCCTCTTTCCCATCTCTGATTTTCAGGGTGAAGTTGGTGGCAGGAAATGTCTGAGATTACTTGGCGGCTCGATTATTGTTGTTCTTCATCCTTTGTGAGGTTGTGCTTCCTCCACCTCTCTTGCTGCTCCTTCATTATTACCCCACCAATCATCAGGGGGGAGCTCTGACATGAGGAAGCAAAACCCTGCCTCTACCAGGCAGGGTTTTTCCTCCAACCAGATTTGTAGTGAGATTTGGTGATGTTACTGCTGTGCTGATGGGGAAGTTGTACCCGAAAGCCTACAATTCAAAGATCTCCCTGCTTCTTCTTTATCCTTTGTGGGGGTGTGCTTTCTCCTTACCTCTCCTGCTGCTCCTTTATCATTACAAGGTTTTTCCTCCAACCAGATTTGAAATGAGATTTGGTGATGTCACTGCTGTGCTGATCGTTGTTCTCCTTGCTGGATGGGGTGCTGTACCCAAGGACCTGCAATCCAAGGATCTCCAGATTGGAAATGAGATTTGGTGATGTCACTGCTGTGCTGATCACTGTTCTCCTTGCTGGAGGGGAAGTTGAACCTGAGGACCTACAATGCAAGGATCCCCCTGTATCTTCCTAATCCTTCATGAGGTTCTGCTTCCTCCGCCTCTCCTGCTGCTCCTTCATTATTACCCCACCAGTCATCAGGGGAGGCTCTGGCATGAGGAAGCAAGACCCTGCTCTACCAGGCAGGGTTTTGCCTCCAACCAGATTTGTAATGAGATTTGGTGAAGTCATTGCTGTGCTGATCACTGTTCTCCTTGCTGGAGGGGAAGTTGTACCCAAGGACCTAAAATGCAAGGATCTCCCTGTTTCTTCTTTATCCTTCGTGAGGTTGTGCTTCCTCCACCTCTTTTGCTGCTCCTTCATCATTACCCCACCAGTCATCAGGGGGGAAGCTTTGACATGAGGAAGCAAAACTCTGTCTCTAACAGGCAGTGTTTTGCCTCCAACCAGATTTGAAGTGAGATTTGGTGATATCAGTGCTGTGCTGATCACTTTTCTCCTTGCTGGAGGGGGACGCTGTACCTGAGGACCTACAATCCAAGGATCCCCCTGCTTCTTCATCCTTTGTGAGGTTGTGCTTCTTCCACCTCTCTTGCTGCTCCTTCATTATTACCCCACCAGTCATCGGGAGGGGGGGGGGGGGAGCTCTGACATAAGGAAGCAAAACCCTGCCTCTACCAGGCAGGGCTTTGCCTCCACCAAGCAGGGCTTTGCCTCTACCAGGCAGGGTTGTGTCTCTACCAGGCAGGGTTTTGCTTCCAACCAGATTTGAAGTGAGATTTGGTGATGTTACTGCTGTGCTGATCACCGTTCTCCTTGCTGGAGGGGAAGTTGTACCTGAGGACCTACAATGCAAGCATCTTCCTGCTTCTTCCTAATCCTTCATGAGGTTCTGCTTCCTCCACCTCTACTGCTGCTTCTTCATCATTACCCTAACAAATGATCAGAGGGGCAACTCTGACACGAGGAAACAAAACTCTAGCTCTACCAACATGGCCGCCTCTACACAGACTCAGTGCAGAACAAGGAATTGTAAGTCAGTGGTGGGGAAAATATTCAGGTGCAGGGAGACCACCGACAGTACTGGTGACCAGGTCCTCTTCAAGTGTTGTTGCAGCCTGAGGAACAAAGTCCATAGAGAAGAACAGATTTTCTCATTGTACAATACAATTTTGGGCAAAACACGAGTATGTTCACATTGTAGAATTCCAAAAAAAGAAAAGAACGCCTTCCTTCGAAAACCGCAGCCCTACTCCAGCAGTGTGTAGTTAGTAGGTACGTCTTCTTGTTGAGGTTTGTGGAGACACAATTGCAGGTTTGCTCCGGTGTTCCTCCTCTTTCCCATCTCTGAGTTTCAGGGTGAAGTTGGTGGCAGGAAATGTCTGAGATTACTTGGCGGCTCGATTATTGTTGTCCACAGTTTACTAGGATCACATATGTGTCATGCGGGAAAGGGCGTGGTTTTGCACGCTAAAAAAAAACATGCATCCCTTTCGGGAATTAATCAGCGTGGCATGATTTAAAAAAAAGGGGCGGAGCACTTACTTTGTGTAATTTTTTTTTTTTTTTTTTTAATTTTCTCTTTTCTGTTTTTTTTTTCTTTGGATAGTTTATATACTGTAGAATAATGTCTGTAATTTTTTTTTTTTCTTTTATAATTTTGATAGCTTAGGAAAGGGGGTACAGGCAGCAATAAGAAATGAGGATCATATATTTATACTGTGTGTGTGTGTGTGTATATATGTATATGTATATATATATATATATATATATATATATAGATATAGATATAGAGATAGATAGATAGATAGATAGATAGATAGATAGATAGATAGATAGATAGATAGATAGATATAGATATATCTATATCTATCTATATATATATCAGAAAATATGTCAAATTATTATTATATTAATATTTTCTGATATATTTTGTTTTACTATAGTGGCTTATTTACTTATTGATCTAACACTTTTTCTGTGAGCGCTGAGGGCGAGATATTGAACATTGTTTGACTATTTCTCTTTTTTATATATTTATATATATATATATATACAGTGCCTTGAAAAAGTATTCATAGCCCTTGATATTCTCTACATTTTCTCATGTTACAACCAAAAATGTAAATGTGTTTTATTGGGATTTTATGTGATAGATCAACACAGTGGCACATAATTGTGAAGTGAAAGGAAAATTATAAATTTTTTTCAATTTTTTTTTTTTACAAATAAATATGTGAAAAGTGTGGCATGCCTTTATATTCAGCCCCCTTTACTCTGATACCCCTAAGTAAAATCTAGTGGAACCAATTGCCTTCAGAAGTAAATAAAGTTCACCTGTGTGTAATTTAATCTCAGTATAAATACAGCTGTTTTGTAAAGCCCTCAGAGGTTTGTTAGAGATACACCGTTAGAGATACACCGTCGTATCTCAGCTGAGAATCTGGCCCTATAACTTTAACCAATCGATAAACGCTTATTGCGATTGTTTTTACCAAAAATGGGCCAGATTCTCAGCTGAGATACGACGGTGTATCTCCAGATACACCGTCGTATCTCTGTTTTTGTCCCCGGGTATCTATGCGTCTGATTCCTAGAATCATTTACGCATAGATACGGCGTAGATCCGACTGGCGTAAGTCACTTACACCGTCGGATCTTAGATGTAATTCTACGCTGGCCGCTAAGTGGCGTCTATGTCGATTACTCATTTGACTATGCAAATTAGCCTTATACGCCGATTCTCGAACGTTTTTGCGCCACCTAGTCGTCATTTACGTTGTTTACATAAGCGTAAACTTACCCCTGCTATATGAGGGGTAAGTTTACGAAGGTCCGTCGTATGCCATGTTAAGTATGACGTCGGGACAGCGTTGTCTTTTTCTAAGTCGTTCGCGAATAGGGCTTTACGTTAATGACGCGCACGTCGGCTTCATTGACGTTTTCCGACGTGAGCTGGAGCATGCGAACTGGGCTATTTTTACGGCCGGCGCATGCGCAGTTCGATCGGCGCGGGGGCGAGCTTAATTTAAATACAAGCCGCCCCCTTTCAATTACGCGGCCTTACGCCGGGCCATTTACACTACGCCACCGCAAATTACGGAGCAAGTGCCTTGAGAATACGGCACTTGCTCCAGTAAGTTGCGGCGGCGTAGTGTAAATGGCTTACCATACACCGCAGCGGATTCTACGAGAATCTGGCCCAATATGTAGAAGAATACATATCGGCCTAAACCGAGGAAAATTTTTTTATTTTTGAAATCTTTTTTGGGGGGTATTTATTATAGCAAAAAGTAAAAATGTAGCTTTTTTTCAAAATTGTCGCTTTTTTTGTTTAAAAAATAAAAACCGCCAAGGTGATCAAATACCACCAAAGGAAAGCTCTATTTGTGGGGAAAAAAAGGACGTCAATTTTGTTTGGGTACAACGTCGCACAACCGCGCAATTGTTAAAGTGTCGCAGTGCTGAATTGCAAAAAGTGGCCTGGTCTTTGGCCAGCAAAATGTTCCGGGGCTGAAGTGGTTAAAGATGGGTTTATAATGGTGTAAACCTTCAAGGTGAAACAAAAGTGCCTGGAATGCATTCTCGTCGTCCCGTATTGCGTTGGGGAGTTCTTGTCGGCTGCTAAGATAGAAGTGTTTATTCTCCGGGCCGCTGGGGGCCGCGATCGCCGGTGCATTGCTAATGTAAGAGTACGAGTTCAGCATGCAGCGCTGCTCCCGAAGAATGCCGCACACGGCTTACCGAAAACTGACGTCTTGCGCTAATACTTGCCTAATCAGCACCCGGGAGCTGGGGGGATTATTTACGCTAAGTATTAGTTAAAGGTCACGCTTTTGTTTTCTGCGTCTTTCTCTGACGATAATCGATAGACTAGCTGGCAGCTCTGCGCTGTGCGGGGGAAGGAGGGCCCAGGCCTGCTTAGTTATGCTGGTGAGGGATAGGCAAGAATTAAGAATAGAAGGAAGCCTGTACCACTGCCGATAACGCTACTGACCTCTTCTTCCGAAAATGCTAACAGCCTGGCAGGCATTCCGATCCCATGGCTTCTGTCCTTTTTGAATTGCTTTCTTGGAAAAAGCATTCTAATACAGACTGGGGTCATGCATCCAGTGTCAGGGCAGGGTCCTCTAGCGCCCAGGGTGGACATGTCAAATGGTGCCTCCCCTTGGCTCCTTAGTTCCAGGGAAGGGAGGGTCAGTCAAGTTCCTTCCCCCCCAAACTCGCTCATCCATGTCTTTATGGACCTTGCTTTGTGCACTGGTCCAAATCATTTGGTGGAGGGGGGATTATAGTGTGGTGTTGTTTTTCAGGGGCTGGACTTGGCCCCTTAGTTCCAGTGAAGGGAAGGCCAGTCAAGTCCCTCCACCCCAAACCCGCTCATCCATGTCTAAGGCCGCGTACACACGAGCAGACAGATTTGTTCAAATCGGTCGGGCCAACCGATTTGAACAAATCTGTCTGCTGTACACACGATCAAACCAAAATCCCCGCCGCCAGACGGCGCGGTGACGTGGCGGTGATGTTGACGCCGCCACGTCACCGCACCAGGAAGTAAAACACTTCCGCGCATGCGTCAAAACCATTTGGCGCGTGTGCGAGAAGACATGTCTGCTGGTTAGCGTACTGTCGGGCGGACGGGTTCCCAGCCGACAGATTTCAAAGCATGCTTTGAAATCTGTCGGGTGGCCAAATCCGTCGGCTCGCCCGTACACACGATCGAATCTGTCTGCTGGGACGGTCGGGCCGACCGTTTCCAGCAGATAGATTTGATCGTGTGTACGCGGCCTAAATGGACCTTGCTTTGTGCACTGGTGCTCAGTCATGTTGGAACAAGAAGGGGCCGTCCCCAAACTGTTCCCACAAAGTTTGGAGCATGAAGTTGTCCAAAATGTCTTGGTATGCTGATGCCTTAAGAGTTCCCTTCACTGGAACTAAGGGGCCAAGCCCAACCCCTCAAAAACAACCTCACACTATAATCCCCCTCCACCAAATGATTTGGACCAGAGCACAAAGCAAGAACCATAAAGACATGGATGAGCGAGTTTGGGGTGGAGGAACTTGAGACTTGACCTCAAACCTTAAAGTGGATGTAAACCCAAAGGACCAGATTCAGGTAGAGTTAGGCTGGAGTATCTGTGATACTCCAGCCTAACTGTCACTTTAAGCCGGCATTTCTGTTTTCTGTAACCAAAAAACAAGAAACGCCGGGTTGGAGTTCCGATGCGATCGGCGCAATTGAATTTCGCCATCGCATCGCAAATTTAATTTCAAAATGGCGCCGGGGGTGTTCCCGCTGATTTACGATGAAAAAATATGTTAATCAGCGGGAATCGGCAATTCACGATCGTATTCGGGCGCGACGCAGTGACTTTCCGACGTTTCCGTAAGCGATACGCGGCGTAAAGATAAAGCAGCCCCCTAGTGGAGTATCCTATGTTAAGTATAGGCGTCGTCATCGCGTCAAAAAAAATAAAAATCGCGTCGCTTTTTTTTTTTGTATGTCACAATGTAGAGAATAAGATTTCCTATCATCTGTGCCCAGTCTTGCCACACAGAGTTAATCCAGCCCTGAGCAATTCCCTAATGTGAAATAAAACAGACTTCCAGATAAAGACCAAAGTCCTTGTTTGAGTGACAAGTTATTTACATATCTTGTGCACTTGCTTGCAGACATGCACAGCTTCTTCTCTATGTATATTCTGATGGCTGTTCACACTGAACTGTGGATCACCCCATATTTCGAAAACATTTATTCAAAACACAGGAAAGACAGTCAATCCTGGGAGAGCTGGAGGGGAGAGGAGAGGAGGGGGATGTGAATTGTGCACTTTACAGAAGCTGTGCATGTCTGCAAGCTAGTGCACAAGATATGTAAATAACCTGTCACTCAAGCAAGGACTTTGGTCTTTATCTGGAAGTCTGTTGTATTTCACTGAACAATAAAAAGAGAATAGCTCAGCACCGGATTAACTCTGTGTGGCAAGACTGGGCACATATGATAGAAAATATTATTCTCTACCTTGTGACATTAAAAAAAAAAAAAAAAAATGTTTGGGGTTTACATCCACTTTAAGGTGTCAGCATACCAAGACATTTTGGTCAATTTCATACTCCCAAATTTGTGGGAACAGTGTGGGAACGGCCCCTTCCTGTTCCAACATGACTGAGCACCAGTGCACAAAGCAAGGTCCATAAATACATGGATGAGTGAGTTTGGGGTGGAGGGACTTGACTGGCCTTCCCTTCACTGGAACTAAGGGGCCAAGTCCAGCCCCCGAAAAACAACCCCACACTATAATCCCCCCTCCACCAAATGATTTGAACCAGTGCACAAAGCAAGGTCCATAAAGACATGGATGAGCGAGTTTGTGCAGGCCAGTCAAGTTCCTCCACCCCAAACTCACTCATCCATGTCTTTATGGACCTTGCTTTGTGCACTGGTCCAAATCATTTGGTGGAGGGGGGATTATAGTGTGGGGTTGTTTTTTGGTGGCTGGGCTTGGCCCCTTAGTTCCAGTGAAGGGAAGGCCAGTCAAGTTCCTCCACCCCAGAGTCCTCACCTCAACCCCATAGGACACCTTTGGGATGAATTAGAGCAGAGACTACGAGCCAGGTATCCTCACCCAACATCAGTACCTGACCTCACAAATGTGCTTCAGGAAGAATGATCAAACATTCCCATAGACACACTCCTAAACATTCTGAACGGCCTTCCCAGAAGAATTGAAGCTGTAATAGCTGCAAAGGGTGGGCCAGGGTGACAATTTATTTAACCACTTTCCGACCGCCGCACAAACTTATACGTCGACAGAATGGTACGGACTGGCAAATGGGCATACAGGTACGTCCCTTTAAATTTGCCGTCATGTGGTTGCACGCATGCCACTGGCGGCACGCGCGCGACCCTGCTGCGAGCTCCATGACCATGATCGTGTCACGGAGCTGAAGAACGGGGAGATGTCGGTGTAAACACAACATCTCCCCGTTCTTCCTAGTGACTGGTCACAGATCGTCTGTTTCCTCTCATCGGGAACAGCGATCAGTGATGTGTCACTTGTAGCCACGCCCCCTGAAGTTAGAATCACTCCCTAGGACACATTTAACCCCTTCCTCGCCCCTAGTGGTTAAACCCTTCACTGCCAGTCACATGTACACAGTAAACAGTGCATTTTTATTGCACTGTTTGCTGTATAATGTCGCAGTCACGGTAAAAATAACAGATCGCTGCCATTACTAGTAAAATAATATATTAACAAAAATGCCATAAAACTATTCCCTATTTTGTAGACGCTATAACGTTTGCGCAAACCAATCAATAAACGCTTTTTGTGTTTTTTTTTACTAATAATATGTAGAAGAATACGTAGCGGCCTAAACTGAGGAAAACATTTGTTTTTTTATATAATTTTTGGGGATATTTATTATCGCAAAAAGTAAAAAAAAAAAAATTGCCGTTCTATTTTTCTTTATAGCGCAAAAAATAAAATCCGCAGAGGTGATCAAATGCCACCAAAAGAAAGCTCTATTTGTGGGGAAAAAAGGACTCCAATTTTGTTTGGGAGCCACGTCGCACGACCGCGCAATTGTCAGTTAAAGCGACGCAGTGCCGAATCGCAAAAAGTGCTGAAGTGGTTAAAGAGGGATATAAAGTGCATTGATGGTCTCAAACTGAACCTACAATTGCCAGAGCTTGATGCCAACACAATTCTTTATTAATGGGTTCGATGATAAGGTCTCGTGGATCATGGGCTCTTTTGATGTGTCCTTGATATCTCTTCTTTTAAATGTAAAGTGCTGGGGTGATCTCGGCCTCACTGTTTGACTTCCAGAGAAGACATTGTGATAATATCAATCCTTTTTCAACCTCCTGAGGAAGAGACTTTTGAAACGCGTCGAGACAGAAGACGACTTCCCCTAAAAATCCCCCTTTCGAAGAAATTGCATTTTTTGGTATTTCTGGTGGATTGTAGAGTTGGATTTGGCAGCTTGGCACCAAGTCCTCATGGTTTTTTTTTTATAGCTGATAATATATTCTGACATCATCTTGGTTACTTTGCAATTGCAAACAATCATGTCTGCTTCTGCTATCATGCAGGTACTGCTGGTACGGTACTTGGTTACCGCTGTGTGTATCATTGTGGTATCTTAGCGTAATTTTTTTTGCAATGATGGAATTCCTCCTCATCGGGTCCTTATCTCAAGGTAAAGAGAATTCCCATCACTCAGTCACCCAGGCAAAGGTTTGATCACAAGTTTCTGATACATCCTTCATAGAGTTATATAACATTGCATTCTTCTCTAAAGCCGTCCTTAGCTTTTAATACCCATGAGCGTGACAGCAGATGCTCTTCACGTGAATATTTCACGGTCACGTCATAACAAATAAGCTCCTGTATTGCCAGAACTCTATAGCAGAGAATCCACAGCAGCTTTACATAGCAAGAGATGTTTATCTAAATGTGTTACCTGTTTTTTATGTAGAGGCTGTAATTTTCAATACGAGAAGCGTGGTGGGCAGGGCAGAAATTACATTGGTGGCCAGTGGGGAAATGTTTTCTTGTATTGTTGGCCAGTGGGGAAATGCTTCCCTGTATTTTTGGCCAGTAGGGAAATGCTTCCTGGTATTGTTAACCAGTGGAGAAATGCTTCCTTGTATTGTTGGCCAGTGGGGAAATGCTTCCTGGCAGGGCCGGCCCTATGATGGGACCGGGTGGTACCATGGGTACCAGGCGGCACCTTTAGGGGGCGGCATACACCCGTTCTGCCCGTTCCGCTGCCTGTGAGGAGCGCGCCGCCGTGCTGCCTGAGAGGACACTCGCAGGGGGGTGCAGTCAGCGAGTGAGCCGCGCGGTGAGGAGCCCGGCGCCGCTGCTGTTAGCTGTGACAGGAGCGGGCGGGCAGAACACTGAAGGCGGGGCTGGGGGTTGCGGGGGTGAGGAGCAGTCAGTGATTGAGCAGGCCGCATTCATGGCGGGGGAAGGACATGAAGGGGTCAGGTGACCATGAAGGGGGAGGAGCTGCCTGGAGGAACCTGCCTCGTGTCTGACAGGTGAATTTGCAGCCAAAGATACTAGGGCCTGGAGAAGACTACTAAAAAGTAAGTGATGCCAGCCTGCCTGTCTGAAAAAAAATGATGTTTTACACACAGCATGATGAGAGCATGCTTTGGTCGTGTCAGTGGTCTTTTTTAAACAGTAAGGGGTGATGCTGAACTCTCATCATGCTGTGAGGCTGTGTTTGATGGGCACAGTGGCTGCATTTGATGAACACAGTGGCTGTATTTGATGGCACAATGACTGCGTCTGATGAGCACAGTGGCTGTATTTGATGGCACAATGGCTGCGTTTTATGGGCACAGTGGTTGTATTTGATGGCACAGTGGCTACATTTGGCAAAGTGGCTGTGCTTGATGGGCACAGTGGCTGTGCTTGATGGGCACAGTGGCTGTATTTGGCACAGTGGCTGTGCTTGATGGGCACAGTGACTGTACTTGATGGGCACAGTGGCTGCGTTTGATGGACACAGTGGCTGCATTTAATGGGCAAAGTGGCTGCGTTTGATGCACAAAGTGTCTGCATTTGATAGGCACAGTGGCAGTATTTAATGGGTGCGTTTGATAGGCACAGTGGCTGTATTTGATGGGCACAGTGGCTGCTTTGATGGGGAAAGTGGCTGCATTTGATGGCACAGTGGCTGCATTTGATGGCACAGTGGCTGCGTTTGATGGGCACAGTGGCTGCGTTTGATGGGCACAGTGGCTGCGTTTGATAGGCACAATGGCTGCGTTTGATGGGCACAGTGGCTGCGTTTGATGGGCACAGTGGCTGCGTTTGATGGGCACAATGGCTGCGTTTGATGGGCACAGTGGCTGCGTTTGATGGGCACAGTGGCTGCGTTTGATAGGCACAATGGCTGCGTTTGATGGGCACAGTGACTGCGTTTGATGGGCACAGTGGCTGCGTTTGATGGGAGTGAGACTGCAATTAATGTTTTTTTTTTTTTTATAGAGCTTTTTTTGTATGGGTTTTGTATAGAGCCATGACAGGTTCTCTTTATACATGTATAGAGCCATGACAGGTCCTCTTTATACTCCTATATACATGTACATAAAATAATGAATGTGGGGGCCTTTTGTTTGGCGTGATTTTTTTTTTTTGGGGGGGGGGGGGCAGCATTTCATTCTTGGTCCCAGGCAGCACAATGTCTTGGGCCGGCACTGCTTCCTGGTATTGTTAACCAGTGGAGAAATGCTTCCTTGTATTGTTGGCCAGTGGGGAAATGCTTCCTGGTATTGTTGGCCAGTGGGGAAATGCTTCCTGGTATTGTTGGCCAGTGGGGAAATGCTTCCTTGTATTGTTAACCAGTGGGGAAATGCTTCCTTGTATTGTTAACCAGTGGGGAAATGCTTCCTTGTATTGTTGGCCAGTGGGGAAATGCTTCCTGGTATTGTTGGCCAGTGGGGAAATGCTTCCTTGTATTGTTGGCCAGTGGGGAAATGCTTCCTGGTATTGTTGGCCAGTGGGGAAATGCTTCCTTGTATTGTTGGCCAGTGGGGAAATGCTTCCTGGTATTGTTGGCCAGTGGGGAAATGCTTCCTTGTATTGTTGGCCAGTGGGGAAATGCTTCCTGGTATTGTTGGCCAGTGGGGAAATGCTTCCTTGTATTGTTGGCCAGTGGGGAAATGCTTCCTGGTATTGTTGGTCAGTGGGGAAATGCTTCCTTGTAGTGTTGGCCAGTGGGGAAATGCTTCCTGGTATTGTTGGCCAGTGGGGAAATGCTTCCTTGTATTGTTGGCCAGTGGGGAAATGCTTCCTGGTATTGTTGGCCAGTAGGGAAATGCTTCCTGGTATTGTTGGCCAGTGGGGAAATGCTTCCTTGTATTGTTGGCCAGTGGGGAAATGCTTCCTGGTATTGTTGGCCAGTGGGGAAATGTTTTCTTGTATTGTTGGCCAGTAGGGAAATGCTTCCTGGTATTGTTAACCAGTGGAGAAATGCTTCCTTGTATTGTTGGCAAGCAGGGAAATGCTTCCTGGTATTGTTAACCAGTGGAGAAATGCTTCCTTGTATTATTGATCAGTGGGGAAATGCTTCCTGGTATTGTTAACCAGTGGAGAAATGCTTCCTTGTATTATTGGTCAGTGGGGAAATGCTTCCTTGTATTGTTGGCCACTGAGGAAATGCTTCCTGGTATTGTTGGCCAGTGGGGAAATGCTTCCTTGTATTGTTAACCAGTGGGGAAATGCTTCCTTGTATTGTTGGCCAGTGGGGAAATGCTTCCTGGTATTGTTGGCCAGTGGGGAAATGCTTCCTGGTATTGTTGGCCAGTGGGGAAATGTGTAATAGCAATTGAAGGTGACAGGTTCTCTTTATTGACCCTGTCACCTCCAAAACAGGAGTCCTAGCACTGTGCTAAAACTCCTGTCACATCTGAGATGGGAAGAGAACAGCTCACCCCTCTCACTGTGTACATTGGTGGCAGGGACAGGAGACAGACTCGGCGGCTGGACGAAGGACGGAGTCCGGAAGACAGAGCCAGCAGAGGAGGACGGACGGCAGCACACATTTTACAAGTGATTTTCGGCGACATGGCGCTAGCGAATTCCCTCACACTACATTTAGTCATGGTAGAAAGCAACTTACCGCCCTTAACTGTATGTTCTGGGTGTTGGGGGACTCCATGACCCTGCCACCCCTGAGGCCTGGCCTCGGTGGCCTTGTGGGAAATCTGGGCCTGGGTGCTGCACTGGGTTGCATTAGGCGATATCTACTTAAGTACCAAGTTCGAGTCGCAACAACCTCTTCTCTATCCCCTGTAGGTGTACCAGACATTGGAATATGTTAGATGTGTCCAGCATTGCTGCAGGGAAGAACAGCTGACCTTCAGACATAATAAAAGATGGATCTGGGTTGGAATGATGTCATTGTCATCCAAGACCAGACAAGGTGTTGACACAGCTGGTTGTGTAGTGAAAGTTACGACCGTCGTTTAGATGCTAATAACAGGACTGTCTGCCTTATGCAGCTGCTTCATATAAGTATCCCCGCAAGGCGAATTCTCTGTTTCGGACAGTGAGCATTACACACAGTATTAATTCTTTGCCGTGAACGTGTCCTGCAGCTTGTTTTATGTCTCCAGCTGCTCTACATTCAAATAACTACAGCGCAGCAAGGCCGCAATCGCACCTGAGCACATCGAGATTCAAGAGTTTTGCAAGAGTATAAAAGCATTTTAGGAGTAGGGTGACCACATTTCCATACTACCATTCAGGGACACCCCACCCCCTTCCCAAAAATCAGCTTGTGCTGTAACGCCACATCCCTCTAACGTGTTTCGACAGCCCATGGGCTTAGTCATAGAGGACCTCTATGATAGGGTGACCAGACATCCCCGGTTTCAGGGGACAGTCCCTGGATTGAGGACACTGTCCCCAGACCAAGTCTGTCCCCAGTTTTGTCCCCAGATTGGACTTGAACAGGTGCTGGGGCAAATTTTAAAGACATTGGGCCAGATTCAGGTAGATGAGAGCATCTTTGCTCCAGAGTAACGCTTCTCATTTACGTTACTCTGACGACCCTTTCAGCGCAAGTACTGTTATTCACATAGCAGTTGCGCGTAAACTTGCGCCAGAGTAACGATAATGCGCTGGCGTAACCCGACGCAAGGGGAAGTGGGTGTGATCATATGTAAATGATGGGCGGAGCCCAGCGCAGAGGCTTACGTTCAGCGCATCAACCACGGAGCATGCGCAGTGAGTGAGGCTCCACTCGCCCCCTTTGTGTGCATGCTCACAACTTCCGTCGGCACCACTGCACGGGAAACGTCAGCGCAATGCCTTCCGTTGGGCGTTTAAATGCGCCCGTAGAAGCGCCATTCCGGCACTAAAGTATATCCTGCTCCCCCTCCCCGCAGTGATGTTACTTTTGTTCTGAGATGGCTGCTCCCGTTCCCCGCAAACACACAGGAGAAAGCTGAACTTTAATGGCCAGGAGCTGTCAGCCGTCATCTCGGCTATGGAGACCTATGATGTCTTCCTCCATGGCTGTAAAATTTGACAGACAAGCATGGACAGAGGTGTTGTCCTGCAAGTGGGGGTGCTCAGCTAGCTCTTATCGTCGGTAACGCTGCTGTAGCTGCTCTCCTGCTGACCTGTGGCCATCTGGAGTAAAGATAAAGCAGCCTTTTGTAGAAATAACTTTGCGCCGGACGGACGAGATACGCGCGGCGCATGTAGCCAGCGTATGGTGCTAATCCGTTCGTGAATTGGGAAAAATCCCTCATTTGCATATTTGCAGGGGAAATCAATAGGCGCGACTGATGCGCCAAGCGAAATTAAGCGCTGACGATACTCTGGCGTCGGAACGTTCCGCCGGTCGCAAATGGGCCGTTATTGGGCGCATCTAGTTTGGTGGGTACGGGCACATAGAAACGACAGCGCATCATCACAGTTACGCGGCGCATATCGAAATACTCCAGCGCAAGTGTTGCTGAATCTGGCCCATTCAGTGCAAAATAAAAAAAATATTCTGAATTACACACCTCTACTCCGCCGTTCCTACTAGCTTGGGGGGGGGGGTATTTTTCCCCATTATCTGTGCCCCTTTCTGATGATCATGTGCTGGTTGGAGTGGAGGGGACATTTCTTCAGTTTCGGGCGCATGCCCATTCAGCTCCGCTCGCATGTTCTTCCGCCTTGGCTCAAGTCCCGGCCAGCCCCCTGCCTGTTTATCTCTTCCTCTGCACTCCACCCAGTAGTAGCCGGGGGGCCCGGAGAGTAAGACTTGACAGGCTATGAGGCAGAGAGTCGCTAATTGCCGCCATTACTAGTAAAAAAAATATGTCCCCGAATTTAATTGAAAAAAATCTGGTCACCTTACTCTATTGACTAAGCCCTTGGGTGGACGAAACATGTCAGCGTGGTTCTGGAGCAGACAAGCTGAAGCCGTTTTCCTATAGATTCTAACTGGGCTGCTCTTCACTTTCTTTGTTTTTTTTTTAGTGGGTCGGTCAAGCCCTTGCAGGCAAGCCTACACCGCACAGTGCTGGAGTCACCGCAAGTTTTTAAGTTAGCGCTTGGAGCGGAGCTTTCAGTTTTTCCTGGAGTCATTTTAGAACTGTATTGCAAGCATTTTACATGTGTATTCTACCTTAACCACTTGCTTACTGGGCACATATACCCCCCTCCTGCCCAGGTGAAATTTCAGCTTCTGGCACTGCGTCGCTTTAACTGACAATTGCGCGGTCGTGCGACGTGGCTCCCAAACAAAATTGACGTCCTTTTTGCCCCACAAGTAGAGCTTTCTTTTGGTGGTATTTGATCGCCTCTGCGGTTTTTATTTTTTGCTATATAAACAAAAAAAGAGCGACAATTTTGAAAAAAAATATACAATATTATTTACTTGTTGCTATAATAAATATCCCAGTTTAAAAAAAAAAAAAAAAAAAACGTTTTTTTTTCTCAGTTTAGGGCGATACGTATTCTTCTACATATTTTTGGTAAAAAAAAAAAAAATCGCAATAAGCGACTGGTTTGCGCAAAAGTTATAGCGCCTACAAAATAGGGGACAGAATTATTATTTTTTATTATTTTTTTTTACTAGAAATGTCGGCGATCTGCGATTTTTATTGGGACTGCGACGTTATAGTGGACACATCGGACACTTTTGACACATTTTTGGCGCCATTCACATTTATACAGCGACCAGTGCTATAAATATGCACTAATTACTGTATAAATGTGACTGCCATTGAAGGAGTTAATACTAGGGGGTGAGGAAGGGGTTAAATATGTTCCCTACATAGTGTTCTAACTGTGGGGGGAGGGGGGTGACTGGGGGAGGTGACCGACCTGTGTCCCTATGTACAAGGGACACAGATCGGTCTCCTCTCCAGAGACAGGACGCTGTCTCTGTGTAAAACGGCAATGAGAGATGATCTCATATGTTTACATATGAGATCATCTCTCATTGGCCGCGCAGATCGCATCGCAAACGGCCACTCTGATTGGCCGTTCGCCGCGATCTGTGATTGGCTGTGTCCAGAGGACACGGCCAACACAGAGCTTCCCCGTTGCGCGCTCTGGAGCGCACGCGGGGAACGCCTTAAGGGGCGGCCGTCAAAAGACGGCGGGTTGGATTTTCAGGTCCGCGCTGTAGCCGTCATTCAGCTATAGCGCTGGCCGCAAGTGGTTAAAGGAACACTAAAGATAATTAAAAAAATAAAAAAAAATAATGTTATGTGCAGCTCGTTTTGCACAGAGTGGCACCAAACCATGTCTTCTGGGGTGTCTCGGCTCCTCCCCGCAAGAACTAACCACCTTTATGCGAGTGAGCTCGCATGGTGGTTAGTTCTTGCGGGCACGAGCCGCGCACTGTATCACTTGGCCCCACCCCCCGGCACGCTGCGTCATTGGATGTGCTTGACAGCAGCGTGAGTCAATGGCTGCGCTGCTTTCAATCAACCAATGAATGAGCCGAGAAGCCGGCCGAGAAGTCTGCACGTTCGCGGGGTGGGACTTTCGAGGGGTCAGGTAAGTAAACGGGGGGGGGAGGGGGGCGCTAATCCGTAGATGTTTTTAAGGTGAAAAAACTTTACCTTTACAACCCCTTTAAACCATAACTTCACACAAAAGGGAAAGTTCCTCTTTTCCTCCTCCTCCTCCTCCTCCTCTTCCTCTACCTCGTTTGGAATGATTTTTCTTTTGTTTTTTGGAGGGGGGGAGGGAGCAAGTACCTGATTTTGAAAAAACAACCAAAAGCAAAAAAGGGGGTCAGACACGATGGCCGATGGACCGCTTGGCCTTTTTCTTCTATAGCTCTTCTATGTTTCTGTTCCTTCCTATAATGCGGAGTGGCACATGTGTGACAATACAAGGGATAAGGTCCTCCTATGAATGGATGGCCTGGGCTGATTCCACAAACACACAAAGAGATGATTTGGATGGGAAATAGACAAAAGGGAAGAGAGATATTCCTTTGTTTCCTCCTCTTTGTCTTCATTAGAAGGAGTCTGTTGTTACTCCGCATCTAATAGACGGATTAAGGAAGCCAAGCTTCCAAACCCGAGACACAAAAGATACAAGAAGCTTTCTCCATCTCAAAAGGGTCTCTTGAAACCCGACACGGAAGGACTGTCCAATGTTTATCATCAATTGTAACCAGTTAACCACTTCACCCCCTGGAAGATTTGGCTGGCCAATGACCGGGCCGTTTTTTGAGATACGGTGTTCTGCCGAATAAGTTCCGCCCGGCGGATAAAGACCCCCTTGTAGTGCGCAGGTGCGGCGCCAAGTCTCCGAAAATAGCCAAACATGTAGAGATGAGAGCCAGCACTACACGACGCATACGCAATGACTATCACATATGCCGTACGCTCCCGCCCGGTGGATAAGGACCCCCATGTATTGTGTAGGCGTGGCGCCGAGTCTCCGAAAATAGCCGAACATGTAGAGCTGAGAGTCAGCTCTACACGACGCATGCGCAATGACTATCACATATGCCGTACGCTCCCGCCCGGCGGATAAGGACCCCCTTGTACTGTGTAGGCGTGGCGCCGAGTCTCCGAAAATAGCCGAACATGTAGAGATGAGAGCCAGCTCTACACTGTGCATGTGCAATTACTATCACATATGCCGTACGCTCCCGCTAGTGCTACTCTGCAAGGGAACGGCAGAATGGCACGGCTGAGCACAAACACGTACCTGTACGAAGCTCCGTGACCGCGGCCGCGGGAGCCGCGGACCCAATTGACGCCGGAGTCCCACAATCGGTCACAGGAGCTGAAGAACGGGGAGAGGTGAGTGTAAACACACCTTCCCCGTTTTTCACAGTGGCACTGTCATTGATCGTGTGTTCCCTGATATAGGGAAAGGCGATCAATGATGTCACACGTCCAGCCCCACCCCCCTACAGTTATGAGGTCACACTTAACCCCTGCAGTGCCCCCTAGTGGTTAACTCCTAAACAGCAATTGTCATTTTCACAATTAAACAATGCATTTTTATAGCACTTTTTGCTGTGAAAATGACAATGGTCCCTAAAATGTGTCCGCCATAATGTCGCAGTCACAAAAAAAAAAACGCTGATCGCCGCCATTAGTAGTAAAAAAAAAATTATTAATAAAAATGCAATAAAACTATCCTCTATTTTGTAAACGCTATAAATGTTGCGCAAAGCAATCGATAAACGCTTATTGCAATTTTTTTTACCAAAAATATGTAGAAGAATATGTATCGGCCTAAACTGAGGGAAAAAAAAAAGAGTTTTTTTTATATATTTTTGGGGGATATTTATTATAGAAAAAAATAAAAAATATTGTTTTTTTTTCAAAAATTTTCGCTCTTTTTTTGTTTATAGCGCAGAAAATAAAAACCGCAGAGGTGATCAAATACCACCAAAAGAAAGCTCTATTTGTGGGGAAAAAAAGGACGCCAATTTTGGTTGGGAGCCACGTCGCGCGACCGCGCAATTGTCAGTTAAATCGACGCAGTGCCGAATCCCAAAAATGGGGCAAGGTGCTTTACCCGCATAATGGTCCGGGGGTTAAGTGGTTAAAAACAACAAAACAAAGAAACTTAATATCACTTTAAATCATTACCTATAGGAACTATAGGGTACTGAAGTTCATTGTCATTTTGCAGACGCATGTCATTTTACTGCTTGGTATGTTGGGTATCTATTACACGACTCTTTTTATAGTTTACCAAAAATTGGGTAAATATTGCATGCTTGTGTCCTAAATGAACGTCGGTATATTTTTAATTGAAATTTTGTTCTTGATAAACCGCTTTGCTAATGTAGCCTTATATTTATTTTAGGCACCTGAACAGTTAAAGCGGTTATAAGCCGCATATACATTTATTTTATTTTTTTAGAACCTGCAAGGCAAAAGCCATAATGAGCTAGTATGCACCGCATATTAGCTCATTATGAAATACTTACCTCTGAACGAGGAAAGTAGAACTTACCTGGTCCACGCCGAGCGAGATGTCATCTTGACTCGGCGTGTCTTCCGGGTATCGCCGCTCCAGCGCTGTGATTGGCCAGTCCTTTCACCGTGGATTCCCCCCTGCTGTACGTTGTTTAGGAGATATTCTTTATACCTACAGGTAAGCCTTATTATAGGCCTTATTATAGGCTTACCTGTAGGTAAAAGTGAAAAAGTGGGGTTTACAACCACTTTAAGCCTCGTACTGTACACACGTTCGGTTTTTGCCGAGAAAACCGTTCGTGTGTACGAGGCTTTCAGGTTTCTCATCTGAAAATCTGGCGAGAATCTCGACAAGAAAAATTTAGATCCTGGTCTCTATTTTCTCGCCGGGATTCTTGTCGGCCTGTTTCCCAACAAGAAACCCGAGCTTCTGTGTACTTACCTGTCGCCGTGGAAACCTGCGCATGCTCGAAATCACTTTGACGTATGCGCGGCAGCTTCCACGGCGACGGCATTAAATGTGACGAGCGCATGCTCGTCGTACACGATGACATCACCGCGTTCTTGCCTTTCAAAAGAACCGTGGTTCTTTTAAAAAGATCTGTGTGTACACTCAGGCAGCAAGAGATTCTTGCCAAGAATCTCGTTGGGAAAAACAACGTTTTTTCCTGACGAGATTCTGGCCCATGTGTACAAGGCCTAACATAAAGCCTTGTACACACGATCAGTCCATCCGATGAGAATGGTCTGAAGGACCGTTGTCATCGGTTAGCCGATGAAGCTGACTGATAGTCTGATGTGCCTACACACCATCAGTTAAAAAAACCATCGTGTCACAAAACACAACGACGTGCTGAAAAAAATGAAGTTCAATGCTTCCGAGCATGCGTCGACTTGATTCTGAGCATGCGTGGATTTTTAACTGATGGCTGTGCCTACTAACAATCGGTTTTGACCTTTCGTTAGGCCTCGTACACACAATAGAATAGCCAGAGGACAACGGTCTGATGGGCAGTTTTCATCGGTCAAAACCGATCGTGTGTGGGCCCCATCGGTTACTTAACCTTTGGTTAAAAAAAAGTCAACTTGCTTTAAAATTTAACCGATGGATACCTAACGATAGGTCAAAACCGATCGTTAGTAGGCACGACCATCAGTTAAAAATCCACGCATGCTCAGAATCAAGTCGACGCATGCTCGGAAGCATTGAATTTAATTTTTTTTCAGAACGTTGTTGTGTTTTACGTCACTGCGTCCTAACACGATCGTTTTTTTAACCAATGGTGTGTAGGCACATCAGACCATCAGTCAGCTTCATCGGTTAGGCCCCGTCCACACGGCCGAGAACCTCGACGGGCGGAACACATCGTTCCGCCCGTCGAGGTTCTCGGCCGGCCGTCAGATTCGGCGACCAGCCCGTCGGGAAAGGCGAATCCGTACACACGGCCGAGGTTCTCGCTGGTTTCTGCTGAGAACCTCGGCCGTGTGTACGGGGCTTGAACCTGAGACAGCGGTCCTTCAGACCGTTCTCATTGGATGGACTGATCGTATGTACGAGGCTTTAGGTATCCATCGGTTAAATTTTACAGCAAATTGGCTTTTTTTACCAATTAAGGACCGCCTCCTGCACATTTACATCGGCAGAATGGAACGGCTGGGCACATGCACATACAGGTACGTGCTGTGCTAGTACCCAGCCGTGGGTCGCACGCCCGTGACCCGGTCAGAAGCTCCGGGATCGGGACCGCAGGACTCGCAGACCCGATCGCCGCTGGAGTCCCGCGATCGGTCCCCGGAGCTGAAGAACGGGGAGAGCCGTGTGTAAACACAGCTTCCTCGTCCTTCACTGTGGCTGCGTTATCGATCGTGTCATCCCTTTTATAGGGATACACAATCGATGACGTCACACCTACAGCCACACCCCCCCTACAGTTGTAAACACACATTAGGTCACACATAACCGCTTCAGCACCCCTTTGTGGTTAACTCCAAAACTGCACAGTCATTTTCACAATAAACAATGTATTTTAAATGCATTTTTTCCTGTGAAAATGACAATGGTCCCAAAAATGTGTCAAAATTGTCCGATGTGTCCGCCATAATGTCGCAGTCACGAAAAAAATCGCTGATCGCCACCATTAGTAGTAAAATTAAATAAATAATAAAAATGCAATAAAACTATCCCCTATTTTGTAAACGCTATACATTTTGCGCAAACCAACCGATAAACGCTTATTGCAATTTTTTTTTACCAATAATAGGTAGAAGAATACGTATCAGCCTAAACTGAGAATTTTTTATTTTTTTTATATATATATTTTTGGGGGATATTTATTATAGCAAAAAGTAAGAAATATTGAATAAAAAAAAAAATATTTGCTCTATTTTTGTTTATAGCGCAAAAAAATAAAAACCGCAGAGGTGATCAAATACCACCAAAAGAAAGCTCTATTTGTGGGAAAAAAAGGACGCCAATTTTGTTTGGGAGCCACGTCGCACGACCGCGCAATTGTCAGTTAAAGCGACGCAGTGCCGAATCCCAAAACCTGGCCGGGTCCTTTACCTGCATTTTGGTCCGGGTCTTAAGTGGTTAACCGAAGGTTAAATAACCTATGGGGCCCACACATGATTGGTTTTGACCGATGAAAACGGTCCATCAGACAGTTGTCCTCTGGCTATCCTATTGTGTGTACGAGGCCTAACATAACAGTAACCAAATCTCCAGCATGAAAAGTCGGCTGTGTGTTATGTCTTTCCTGAATTGTGTAAGTGTCTGATGGAATATTATATGCCTAATTATTCCATTTTATTTTGTTTGCAGATGTCCTCTGTCCAAACGTCAGAGTCGAGGGTGAGCGATTTAAACACATGAATGGAGAAAAAGACGAAATTCCAGGTAGGTTAAGGGAAGACCTCAGGAGGTCCATGATAGAGTCACCCTTGTTTCATTATCTTATTCCTTGTCTTTTCATTTTTGCCTTACACACCACACAAAGAACACAAACATAAAGCCTAGAGCGTGATGTAAGTTCAAAAGGGGGGGTGTTATTTTATAACCCCCAAAATGATAGCTCGTGAGCCAGCCCAACTTTAGATATAGGGCCAGATTCAGGTAGAGTTGCGCTGGAGTATTTCGATATGCGCCGCGTAACTGTGAATATGCGCCGTCGTTTCTATGTGGCCGTACCCATCAAACTAGATGCGACAGAAAACGGGCCATTTCCGAGCGGCTTAACTTTCCGACGCCAGAGTATCGTCAGCGCATAATTTCGCATGGCGCATCAGTCGCGCCTATTGATTTCCCCTGCAAATATGCAAATGAGGGATATTACCCGATTCGCGAACGGATTAGCACCATACGCTGGCTACATGCGCCGCGCGTATCTCGTCCGTCCGACGCAAAGTTATTTCTAC
The DNA here is from genome assembly GCA_029574335.1 of Rana kukunoris. Classification (NCBI taxonomy): domain Eukaryota; kingdom Metazoa; phylum Chordata; class Amphibia; order Anura; family Ranidae; genus Rana; species Rana kukunoris. The sequence goes on along the minus strand of CM056053.1, from coordinate 469,650,463 downwards.
AAATAGTTGCTTTATCTTTACTCCAGACGGCCACAGGTCAGCAGGAGAGCAGCTACAGCAGCGTTACCGCCGATAAGAGCTAGCTGAGCACCCCCACTTGCAGGACAACACCTCTGTCCATGCTTGTCTGTCAACTTTTACAGCCATGGAGGAAGACATCATAGGTCTCCATAGCCGAGATGACGGCTGACAGCTCCTGGCCTTTAGAGTTCAGCTTTCTCCTGTGTGTTTGCGGGGAACGGGAGCAGCCATCTCAGAACAAAAGTAACTTCACTGCGGGGAGGGGGAACAGGATATACTTTAGTGCCGGAATGGCGCATCTACGGGCGCATTTAAACGCCCAACGGAACGCATTGCGCTGACGTTTCCCGTGAAGTGGTGCCGACGGAAGTTGTGAGCATGCGCACAAAGGGGGCGAGTGGAGCCGCACTCACTGCGCATGCTCCGTGGATGATGCGCTGAACGTAAGCCTCTGCGCTGGGCTCCGCCCATCATTTACATATGATCACACCCACTTCCACTTGCGTCGGATTACGCCAGCGCATTATCGTTACTCAGGCGCAAGTTTACGCGCAACTGCTATGTGAATTACAGTACTTGCGCCGAAAGTGTCGGCGGAGTAACGTAAATGAGAAACGTTACTCCAAAGTAAAGAAGCGCCCATCTACCTGAATCTGGCCCATAATGTACAATGTGAATTAACTTGTATATATAACAAAGACTGCTAATTGTAAACCTGGATAGAGCTTTCATAGCCCTGTGGGTGCAGGCCTGGTAAGAGTCCGTTCTGACTCAATACAAACGCATGAAACGCAGGGCCTCTGATAGTGGGGGGACCACCAGTCCTCCTGTAGGGGGCCCGGGCACACAGGGGGGCCCCAACACCAGAGGGAAGGAGAGGAAATTACAGGATGCCCAGTGAGGCTCTCTGCAGCAGCTGAAAAAACGGTTTCTCTCCCTCCCGCCAACTTCCAGCTGCTGCAGGGAGAGACACGGACACAACTGCCGGCTTCCCTGTCCCGTTAAAAAAAAAAAAAAAAATTCTAACCCTGTATTGTTTTAATCCGTTGTAAAAAAATAAATAAAATAAATTGAAAAAATTGTAAAATCAAATAATTTTAAAACATTTCATCTTTTTTTTTTAAATGATAAAATGTTTTTGTTCAAAAATGTAAAAAAAAGGGCTAATTCACGCAGCTTCTCTGTTATCTTTGTGTCCGCTAAGAATGATTTTAGTATATTTATAGTGAAAATGTTGTTTTAATATAATTAAGGGGGGCCAGGGCTGGACTGGGACAAAAATTTGGCCCTGGACTTCATCCAGACTGGCCCACTTTGACAGGTCTCTCCCATGGTGGCCAGACAACCCCCCCCGGCCACCCAAGCCCCCTTTACTATCCACTCTACTTTATTAGAGTAGAATGGCTGGTACTGGTACTCTTATAGGCAGTACCAGTGGGGAAGCTAGACATTATTTCACCCGGGGAAAATAATCAGTTCGGTACCCCCCCTTATGGGGCAAGATTAGGCAGAAGTGAGTAACTCTCAGGCCATGCTGTTGAGTCAGCTGTCTGTCCCCTCCCCCTGCTCCTCTGTCCCCCCCTGCTCCTCTGGTCCTCCCCCTGCTTTTCTGTTCCCCCCAGGTGAGCGCTGCGGGGAGGGAGAGGAGGTGAGCGCTGCAGGAAGGGAGAGACAGAGGAGCGAAGGGGGGGGTGGCAGTCTCCTGTCACTGAAGCCGGCCCACTGAGCCATCGGCCCACCGGGAAACTCCCTGTAGTCCCAATGGCCAGTCCATCCCTGAGGGGGGCCCTGCTAGGTAGGCTGTACGGGGGCCCATGATTTCTAACATTAGCCCTGATGAAAAGTATACCAGTCAACACACACCATGCACGTCTATCATGACAGTAATAGCAGCCTCAGCTGACTCTGAGCCAAACCACTGATGAGTTTTGCCCCAAACAAGGGTGAAACGCGTTGGTGAGTGGCTCAGACAGAATCAGTTGAGGCTGCTACTACTCTCCCGATAGACGGCTTTGCGTGGTGTGCGGTGACTGGGTGTAACGTACCTGGTCTGAGGCTGATTTGATGTGACCAAGTGCCAAGCACCCCTGGAGTTGAGAACAGGGAGCACTAGTCTCAAAGATACATGGATGCCAGTTTTGGTATATCTGCTGGAAGCTGCTTGCAGCACACCGGAACTGGATTGCTGTAAGCTGGTCTGTCTGGACAGATAGCAGTACTTCCATAGTCCATGGGGACATGGCGGAATCAGGGTAGTGACCACAGGTAAGGTGGCACCCGAGGAAGAAGCAGGATCAGGCTTGCAGGACCAGACTGAAGAATCATAGTCAGGATGGAAGTCGGGGTCATACACAGAAAGTCAAGCCAGCGAGTAGGTAGGTGCGTGGTCAAGATCAAAACTGAGGTCATTTACAGGGATCCAGTGGAGCAAACAAGGTAAACCGATCCATTACTAGTAAAAAAAAAAATATATTAATAAAAAAAGCCATAAAACTATTTTCTATTTTGTAGACACTATGGGCTAGATTCAGGTAGGAGCGGCTTAAATCTAAACCTGCCTAGCGTAGGGTATCTACACTAAGCCGCCGCAACTTTTTCAGGCAAGTGCTTTATTCACAAAGCACTTGCCTGTAAAGTTGAGGCGGCGTAGCGTAAATGACCCGGCCAAATTCAAATTCGGCGGGTAGGGGGCGTGTATTATTTAAATAACGCGCGATCCCGCGCCGAATGTACTGCACATGCGCCGGCCGTGAATTTATCCCAGTGCGCATGCTCCAAATCACGACGTCATTACGACGTGTAAACGACGTGAACGACACTTACGCAAAGCCCTATTCGCGAACGTTTTACGTAAACGTCGTGAAAAAAAACGCCGGCACGCCGTCCATACCTAACATTGGCTGCGCCTCATACAGCAGGGTTAACATTACGACGGACCTACGCTAACGCAAACGACGTAAGAAAATAGCGCCGGCCGGGCGTACGTTCGGAAATTGGCGTATAGGCTCATTTGCATATTTTAGATGGGAACGCCACCTAGCGTCCAGCCTAAAATATGAAAATAAGATTCAACGGCGTAAGAGACTTACGCCAGTCGGATCTAATGGAAATCTATGCATTACTGATTCTATGAATCAGTCGCATAGATAGGAGGGCTCAGACGCAGAAATAAGATGGCTTATCTGGAGATAAGCCGTCTTATTTCTTTCCTGAATCTAGCCCTATAACTTTTGCGCAAACCAATCAATAAACGCTTATTGCCATTTTTTGTTTACCAAACATAGGTAGAAGAATACGTATCGGCCTAAACTGAGGACATTTTTTTTATTTTTATATATTTTTGGGGGATATTTATTATAGCAAAATGTAAAAAAATATTGCTTTTTATTTTCAAAATTGTCACTCTTTAATAGCGCAAAAAATAAAAACCGCAGAAGTGATCAAATACCACCAAAAGAAATGTATTTGTGGGAAAAAAAACCCCGTCAATTTTGTTTCGGGAGCAACGTCGCACGACCACACAATTATCATTCAAAGCGAGGCAGTGCCGAATTCGCAAAAAGTGTGCCGGTCAATACCAGCAAAATGGCCCAGGGGTATGGGGAGATTAGGTTGGCCAGCTTGGGATGGTGAACTGGTTTAATAATTAGCGAAAAAATAGTTTTCCTTTAAGTTTCTTAATAAAAGCTATATTATTAATACAAGTGATACAATAATTATATATAAATAAATGCCTAACAAACGTTGGCTAAAAAGTTCCTAAGAGGACCACCCAATAAGTGGATAACAAGTCCATATACAGTATATGATCAATCAGATCCTGCTCGAATTCATACAAATGTCCATACTAGTGTTGCTCACGAATATTCGTATTGCGAATATTCGGCTCGAATATGGCATATTCGAGTATTCGCGATATATTCCGAATTTCGCGGTGAATATTCGCTATTTCGAATATTCGTATTTTTTCAATTTTTTTTTAGAACAGATCACATCCTAGAGATCGACGTCTAAAAGCATTGCTGGTATGATTAGAGACCTTGGGCCGAGTAGCTGCAGCGATCATTTTATATTGCCGAAAAATCGCAATGCGATTATTCGGCAATAGCGATATCGCGCGATTATTTTCGAGAAATTCGCAATATTGTTTTTAGCTAAAATAACACATATATTCGATTTCAGAGTGTTACTGTCGAAATTCCGCAATCAATTTCTCATTCGCATTTTTGCGAAATTACGATAAAATATCAAGAATATTCTGAGCCAATCAGAGTGCTCCTTCCGCATTTTTCCGCATTTGCCGAATATTCGCAATTATTTTGTATTGTAATATATCACGAATATTCTGAGCCAATCAGAGTGCTCCTTCCGCATTTGCCGAATATTCGCAATTATTTTGTATTGTAATATATCAAGAATATTCTGAGCCAATCAGAGTGCTCCTTCCGCATTTGCCGAATATTCGCAATTATTTTGTATTGTAATATATCAATAATATTCTGAGCCAATCAGAGTGCTCCTTCCGCATTTGCCGAATATTCGCAATTATTTTGTATTGTAATATATCAAGAATATTCTGAGCCAATCAGAGTGCTCCATTCCGCATTTCTCGAAATTTCGCAATTATTTGGTATTATAAAATATCACAAATATTCTGAGCCAATCAGAGTGCTCCATTCCGCATTTCTCGAAATTTCGCATTCGCATTCGCATTCGCAATAGCGAAAATTCGCAATCATTTCATTTCCAAAAAATATCACGAATATTCGTATTTAGCGCATATATCTCGAATATTCGACTATATACTCGAGATATATCGCGAAATCGAATATGGCATATTCTGCTCAACACTAGTCCATACGAGGTAGAAAATTGGTAAAAAAAAGAACTGGTGAAAAAAAAAAAAAAAAATAATAAATGTTAAAATGCTCAAATTTCTTCAGATTGCTCGGTGCAGAAGAATTGTCCACCTTCACCAATGTAGGTGACCACAAAAATTTGCAAAAGATGACACCTTACCAGATGGTGTTGACCTGTTTTGTTACAAAAAGGTCGATAGTAGCTTTGTGTCACAATGGACTAATGACAGCTTGGTTCTTTAAATGCAGCTAGACTCCAACATCATACAGCGGGACGAATAAAAAGAAAAGAAAGCCGCCATAGTGTGATTCAATTTATTAGAATACATAAAAGAACACAGTGCCGAGTGGCTCTTTACTTGTAATAGTGCCCGTATCCCGGCACTGAGGCTGTGTGGCTCGGTTGGTTGTGAGAGATGGCTCCACGCTGGGGAAGCTGGCGTGCGCTCCACCTCCAAGTGAATAGCTGCGACCAGGACCAGGTACTGCCCCAACGCACGTTTCGTCTATAACGTCATCAGGAAGCTTTTTGTAACAAAACAGGTCAACACCATCTGGTAAGGTGCCATATTTTGCAAATTTTTGTGGTGACCTACATTGGTGAAGGTGGACAATTCTTCTGCACCGAGCAATCTGAAGAAATTTGAGCACAATGCCCTTTAACATTTAGGTTCACACTGGGGCGACACGACTTCCAGCACGACTTTCAGAGGCAACTCAAACAAGACTTCAACATGAACCACAGGGCGATCTGGGGCGATTTACAACAGGACAGGAGACTTTCCAGTGGCCAATCAAACAACAATCAGCTCTGTGGGAAGGAGGGGGAGGGAGGCGGTTGCCTGAGAAATGTATGTTATCTTCCTGGAAAGTTGCTTCAGTTAAGACAGTGATCTGACTTCTGAGGCGACTTCCATTTAAATCAATGGGTACAAATCGCCTAGAAGTCGGATTGAAGTAGTACAGGAACCTCTTCTGAAGTCAGAGCGACTTCAGTAGTGTGTATTAAGACGGCTCTCAATCACTTCCATTGATTTTCTCAACCACATGACTTGGGGAGACTTCAAGTCGGATCCCAGGTCGCCCCAGTGTGAAAAAAAAAAAATCACCAGTTCTTTACCAATTTTCTACCTTGTATGGACATTTATATGAATTCGAGCAGGATCTGATTGATCATATATATATATATATAGAATTTTGCAAATTATACTTATTTAGCACTTTGTATGTTATCCACTTACAGGGGAGGGCTGGCAGGGGGGGCAGGGTGGAAATCTCCCCAGGGCTGGTGACACTATGCACAGCCACTGGCCGCCACTACCAAATGCAGTTTTTGCAGAGCAGAAATATGCCTGCTGGTGCTCTGTTAACACAGGTCACGGCCCCCGCTCACCTCCCACTGTGCAGCCGTACCTGTGTCAGCTCCGAGGTAGATGGCTGCAGAGCTGAGCTATGTCTCGTCTCACACATAGCTCAGCCTCAGCGCATACCAGCTCTGACATCCCCTTCTCTTTCTGCACAGACACGAGGAGAGATAGAGCTCATCTGCTCCTCCTCCTTCTGAGTCTGCCCTGCCCACACTCCCTGGGCATGTGCGGGCACTGGACAGGAAGTTTGAACCCAAAAAAGCATCAGACAGCCTGCCTGTGCCTCAGCCTCCATCCTGGTAAGCTCACCCTCTCTAGTCTCTCCTGCCTCCCAGTGTATAAAAAGGGGTGCTCTGTGGACTTTGTTAAAGGGTAGGGGGCAGCCTTTGGTGAGCAGAGACCCTCTTTACACAATAGTCCACAGCATGCACCCTTAAATCAAGTTTCCCAGAACACCCCTTACATCAGATCTGATGTATATGGGGTCTGTGCAGACTCTGATGTAAGGAGGGCCTCTGTGCGGACTCTGATGTAAGGGGGGCCTCTGTGCGGACTCTGATGTAAGGGGGGCCTCTGTGCGGACTCTGATGTAAGGGGGGCCTCTGTGCGGACTCTGATGTAAGGGGGGCCTCTGTGCGGACTCTGATTTAAGGGGGGCCTCTGTGCAGACTTTGATGTAAGGGGGGCCTCTGTGCGGACTCTGATGTAAGGGGGGCCTCTGTGCAGACTCTGATGTAAGGGGGGGCCTCTGTGCGGACCCTGATGTAAGGGGGGCCTCTGTGTGGACTCTGATGTAAGGGAGGCCTCTATACGGACTCTTGTGATCATTTAAAATCTTAGACTGTTTTCCTCGATCCATCACTTTTCCATGCTCTATGGGACTTGCCCCCCAGGCCTAAGGCTGCCAGCCCTCCCCTGCCCACTTATTGGGTGGTCCTCTTAGGATTTTTTTAGCCAACGTTTGTTGGGCATTTATTTATATATAATTATTGTATCACTTGTACTAATTTTCACTATTGAATATAGCACCCCCTATATAGCACCAATAACCAATTGACGTCAGTTCACTGATTTTTTTGGGGAGCAGCTCGCTTTATAGATATTCATTTAGCTACCTACTGTTTACACTTGTATTAACTATTATCTGGCGCGAGATCCATACATTGTACAAAAAGCTATATTATACTGAAAAGGCAAATATAAGCAGTATAATACATTTTCCTTAATTGGCTTAATTTAAATCATTTTTTTTCCCTTGACATCTACTTTTAATGACCCAACACTAATTCCGCTTACCATGAACACTACTACAATAATCCTTTTCACACTCAATGTATTTAGAAAGTTCTCTTTGTCTTCAAAAGCACCGGCCCAATATTTCCATGATTAATGATGGAGCAGATCCTTAGCATAATGGGCTCACTAATGATACGTAGATTTGGGCAATGACTAATACACAAAATGTATTTTGCAAAAGTGACCTTTTCAGGAGTCGCGGAGGTCACAAGACCTCATTTATTTCTCAGGAAGACGGGGGCCCCGCGGCAGCCATACGTTGGGATTAGCCAAAGCCGCACAATAAATAATTGTTTGGTTTCGGTCCTGATATAAGCAAATTCCATGATATATGAATAACAATGTAAATTTCTTGAACTTTTTTTTTTCTCTTTTTTCTTTTTTTTTCTTGTATAAGTGAATAAAGAATGAAGTGAACAAGACTTGCATATTAAAAGGGTATTTCAGCATGTTCTCAATTTATGTCAAACCCCACAAGTACCCGAGCTGGTTCGGTGGAACACGTATGGTCTATGGCAGGGGTCTCCAAACTTTTCAAACAAAGGGCCAGTTTATTGTTCTTTAGACTTTAGGAGGGCCAGATTGTGGTCAGCGGGGCCAGAAAAAGCCCTGGGCCCAGCATTGGTGAGAATAAATATGGCCTCATAGTTTACGATCAGTAGGATAAGGAGTAGTGCCCCTATTAGTAGGAGTAGTACCCCATCATTGGTATCCGTGGAAGAAAAAGTGCCCCCTTGTTGGAGTCAGTGGGAAGAATAGTGCGTCATATCAGTGGGAGGAATAGAGCCCTGAGGGCCAGATAAAGGCTAGCAAAGGGCCACATCTGGCCCTCAGGCCACAGTTTGGAGACCCCTGGTCTATGGCTAAATGAGGCAATAAGATGTAAAGCGTGTTACTGATGATTGACCCATTCGTTATTTTTGTCAGCAGCCTCGATTGCCTATTGGCTTGGCCTTACGTAGAGTGGACCTCCCAGTAACTTTACAGGTCACGGTAACAGTAATGCCGCGTACACACGATCACTTCATCCGATGAAAACGGTCTGATGGATTTTTTCATCAGATATCCCATGAAGCTGACTTTCATCAGTCTTGCCTAGACACCATCAGTTAAAAAAAACGATCGGGTCAGAACGCGGTGACGTAAAACACGACGTGCTGAGAAAAATGAAGTTCAATGCTTCCGAGCATGCGTTGACTTGATTCTGAGCATACGTTGATTTTTAACTGATGGATTTCCCCACAGACAATCATTTTTTTCTATCGGTTTTTTAACCAACAGATCATTTTAAAACAGGTTCTAAGTTTTTTCACCGATGGGAAAAAAAACGATGGGGCCCACACACAATCGGTTCGTCTGATGAAAACGGTCCATCGAAATGTTTTTATCAGATGAATCAATCGTGTGTACGTGGCATAAGGGCTCATTTACACTTGCTCCCAGTGTGTGGCACACTTGGACACACTTTTTTTTTAATCACTTCAGCCGCGGAGGATTTGGCTGCCAAATGACCGGGCCACTTTTTGCGATTCGGCACTGCGTCGCTTTAACTGACAATTGCGCTTGGCTCCCAAACAAAATTTACGCCCCTACTTTCCCCCTAAATAGAACTTTCTTTTGGTGGTATTTGATCACCTCTGCGGTTTTTATCTTTTGCGCTATAAACAAAAATAGAGCGGCAATTTTGAAAAAAAATTTTTTTACATTTGCTATACAAAAAATCCCTTAAATATATATAAAAAAAAATTTTCCTCAGTTTAGGGCGATTTATATTCTTCTACATATTTTTAGTAAAAAAATCGCAATAAGCATAAATAGATTTGGGTTTGGGAAAACATATGGGATAGTTTTATGTCCTTTCTTCTTATTTTTTTTACTAGTTATGGTGGTGATCTGCGATTTTTATCGTGACTGTGACTTTATGGCAGACACACCGGACACTTTTGATGCTATTTTGGGACCATTCACATTTATACATCGATCAGTGCTATAAAAAATGCACTGATTACTGTATAAATGTGACTGGCAGGGAAGGGGTTAACCAGTAGAGGGCTAGGAAGGGGTTAAGTGTGTCCTAGGGAGTGATTCTAACTGCGTGGGTGCTGGGTTACCAGTGACACGACACTGATCGCTGCTCCCGATGAGAGGGAGTAGACGATCAGTGTCCTAGTCACTATGCGTGACAGGGAGATGCCTTGTTTACAAAGGCATCCCCCGTTCTGCCATTCCGTGACCCGATCGCAGAATACCGACGCACATGGAGTCTGCGGCAGATTTCTGAGTTGTCATCTGGAATTTAGATAAAGGTGGGGGCATAGTGGCTGACAACATTGAGTAAATATGGCCATCGCCATATTGGATGAATAGAAAGAGCAAAGCCCTGTCTCCTATCGGCTCTCTCCTTGAGACTTCTGCACTCGACTGTGGACTATGCTCTCTCTCCCATCCTGCCAGTGCAGAGCTTCTGTATGTCTTTGAATACAGGAGTGCTGCACTGGCACGAAGAAGGAGGAGAGAAAACACAGCCTGCACCATGTTCTGTCTCTCCTCTTCTCTCCTTGCCACTCCTAGCGCTGGGCTGACAGGAGTAGTGATGTTACTGCCCCTACTCTAGGGTGACCAGACATCCCCGGTTTCCGGATTGAGGAAACTGTCCCCGAACCAAGTCTGTCCCCGGTTTTTACCCCGGATTGGATTTGAACAGGGGCTGGGGCAATTTCAAAGAAAGTCAGTGCAGAAATAAAAAAAATTACACCCCCCCCCCCCCGCTCTGCCACTCCTACTAGCTTAGGGGGTGTATTTTTCCCATTATCTGTGCCCCTTTCGGATGATCATGTGTTGGTCGGAGCGGAGGGAATATTTCTTCAATTTCGGGCGCATGCCCATTCAGCTCCGCTCACATGTTCTTCTGCCTTGGCCCAAATCCTGGCCAGGTGCCTGCCTGCTTATCTCATTTGCCTCCCATGGTGGAGTGATCCTCCTCCACTCCCCACCCAGTAGTAGCCGGGGGCCTGGAGAGTAAGACTTGACAGGCAGTCCCTGGATTTCATTTTAAAAATCTGGTCACCTTACTCTACTCGTGCCAACCTTGTAACAGAAAGAAGGTGCCCCCATCTCTACAGTAAACCATTGTGTCCAGGGCAGCCTTGGCTCCCGCCCACCCCTTGACAGTCAGTAGTCATGCCCTTATCTGGTTGTTTGTCACCTTATGCCTTGTACACATGATCGGTTTTCCCGACGGTAAAAAGTCCACCGGGAAAAACAAGGGGAAAACCGAGAACCTGCCCGAGAGCTTTGGTCGGGAAACACGGCCGTGTGTATGCTCCACCCCATAGGTAAACCGCTGGCTTAAAAAACACCGGGAATCCTGGCGGGAAAAAAAGGGCACATGTTCTCATTTTTCCAGCCAGGATTTTCCTGTTGGGAAAACTGCGATGGAGCATTCACACGGCTGGTTTTCTCGGCCAAAAGCTCTCATTGCAGTTTTCCCGACTGGAAAAAACGGTTGTGTGTACGAGAGGCATTAGAGTTAGAAATTATTTATTGCTCAAGGAACCCCTAGCAACTTCTGGAGGAACCCTGGTTGAGAAGCCCTGACTCAGGCCTCGTACACACGACCGAGAAACTCGTCGTAAAAGAAACATTGTTTTCCTCGACGAGTTCCTTGTCAGGCTTGTCGAGAATCTTGTCAAACTTTCCTTGCATACACACTGTCAAGACAAAATCTCGTCGTTCTCAAACGCGGTGACGTAAAACACGTACGACGGCACTATAAGGTGACCAGATTTTTAAAATGAAATCCGGGGACATATTTTTTCTTTACTAGTAATGGTGGCAATCAGCGACTCTCTGCCCGTCGCCGCCCGCCTCGCAGCCTCTCAAGTCTTACTCTTTGGGCCCCGGGTACTACTGGGTGGGGAGCGGAGGAAGATCACTCCGCCAGGGAAGGCAAGGAGATAGGCAGGTGGCTGGCCAAGATTTGAGCCAAGGCAGAAGAACATGCGAGCGAAGCTGAATGGGCATGCACCCGAAACTGAAGAAATATTCCCTCCGCCCCGACCAGCACATGATCATCAGAAAGGGGCACAGATAATGGAAAAAATACAACCCCCCCTATGCTAGTAGGCACGGTGGAGCGCGCGCGGGGGGGGGGGTGTAATTCAATTTTTTTTATTTTAATTCTGCACTGACTTTCTTTGAAATTGCCCCTGCCCCTATTAAATCCAATCTGGGGACAAAGCCAAGGACAGACTTGGTCCGTGGACAGTGTCCTTAATCCGGGGACTGTCCCCTGAAACTGGAGATGTCTGGTCACCCTACGGCACTATAAAGGGGAAGTTCCATTCCACTGGCACAACCCATGGGGCTGCTTTTGCTAATCTCATATTACTGCGTGTTAAGTAAAGGTTAGGTCAGAGACAATTCACGCTTTTCAGTCTGTTACTGTGTGATGAATGTGCTATCTCCATTACAAACCCTACTTTTACTGAAGGCACGCTCCCATCTCATACTTTATTCTGAGCATGCGCGGGTTTCTAAGCATACACACAAACGCGTTTCTCATTGTAAACCAGCCCGACACTATACAGCTGTGCATCCGTGTCAAAAGCTAATATCTCCCTCCATTCTTCTTATACATCATTTGATGACAGGTTTTGACCTAATGGAACTCTTCAACGTCAAAGAAGTATTTGGAGAAAAAGATGGCGGAGTACAGAGCTCCTATGTACGCCTTGGAACCTACCCCATCGTCCAGAAGACCGAGTGAGTAGAAAGATGCGCTGCTGTCTGTTGCCCAATTGTTACAAAGTAATTTAAATAATTTTTAGTAATTTCTAAGAAAAAATAAAACTAGATATATTAAAGAGACACTGTCGCCAACTACGTAAAAAAAGTAAGGTAAAAGCACAGAAAAATCAGGTATTCTAAATGCAATGCTTTTCCTTTCCATAAAGTGGTGGCTGGTGCTCAATTTTATTTATTTTTTGGGGGGGGAGGGTTTGTAAAAAAAACATCAATTGCAGCCACTGTGCCCATCAAATGCAGCTACTGTGCTCATGACTAGTGTAGTTCGATAGTCCAACCTATCTTACCCCTTTTCCCCCACATTATATTACCTTAAAGCGGATCTCCACCCTAAAGTGAAGATCCGCTGATCGGAACCCTCCCCCCCTCCGGTGTCACAATTGACACCTTTCAGGGGGGAGGGGGGTGCAGATACCTGTCTAAAGACAGGTATCTGCAACCACTTCCGGCCCGCAGTCTCGGGCAAAAGACAGGTTCCCAGCACACAGCGGGAGCCAATTGCCGGGCGCAGCGCGACTCGCGCATGCGCCGTAGGGAACCGGGCAGTGAAGCCGCAGCGCTTCACTTCCTGGTTCCCTCACCGTGGATGGAGGGGGAGCAGCAGGGTGACGAGCGATCGCTCATCCTCTGCTGCGGACGCCGCTGGTCTCCAGGACAGGTAAGTGTCCTAATATTAAAAGTCAGCAGCTGCAGTATTTGTTGCTGCTGGCTTTTAATATTTTTTTTCTAGTGAACCATCAGCTTTAAGCACCCCTTTTATACCATTAACGAGATAGACACAGAAGTTGGAGTAAAATGGCCATAACAGCCTATTTATTTGTAATACTAAAATTAAATATTTAAATAAATTTAAATAAATCCAAATAATTCTGAATCTTTATTCCTTAACATTTCCACCAAAACAACTTTATTAACATCATCCTAATTGGTCTTTAACAGCAACCCCACTTAACCTTACTTTCCACCATTACACTGCGGTACCATAACCATAACCGGCCTCCAGCCGACTCCAGCTCGGAGACAACCCCTTTTTCCCTGCAGTGCACCATAACCGTATTCCAGCGGACACCGTTCCACTGGAATAACCCCAGAAGGGGCCCACCCCATCGATGAGCCCCCCCACCACTTCCATTACATCAGTTAACTGTCACCATCAAAGACCAAAGGACACCAAAGGACACCGCCACGGCCGAAAGGGTAACCCCTTACGCTTAAGGGCCCCTCCACCCCCGCAGGGCCACTCTGAATCCCCTCCTGCAGCCCTAACGCCCACAAATCCATACCCACGTCGATTAGGTGAACACCATCTCCGCGCAGGTACCATCCCACGTTAACCTCCAACTCCATGTGTCGAACCACCAAACCACCGTGTCTAACCACAAACCTCCTAGTTCACCTAGATCCTCCCCTTATTAATCCTAGCCACCGACCTCGCCATGCGCCAGGTGATCCGCGCAACCCAGTCGGACCACACCAGCAACATGCCTGGAAAAGCCGTGCGGAAGGTCTAGACATCCGTCTTAACAGCCGATATCAAATCCCCAGTGAGCCTTACCCCCAAGTCATTACCCCCCACGTGTAACACCAGTACATCAGGAGGTCGGTCGAGCCAGGCATAGTGCAGCCCCTCCGGTAGCACTCCGCCCAACCCCATACTCGGGATCCCCAGTCACCTAATCCTTGCCTCCTGCCTATAAATACCCCAGCTGCCTATCCCTAGGGCCCAGCATCCGCTCTCCTCTCCCCCCTAAACAATAGAATGCCCCATGATCCACACGAGGCGAGCATGACCTCCATCTGAAAAACAAAAGGCAACAATGACAATCATGTACAGACCCACACCTGCAACCTTAGTAAAACCAGGACCATTAATTTCGCCCCACACCCCCAAACCTCTCAATCCAACACAAGGTGCGGGCGCACCTAAGAACGAAAAAGCTTGGATTCCCGGCGCCCGATCCCCCCCTTTTTTATATATATATATATATATATATATATATATATATATATATATATACAGCAGCCTCATCCAACCCACACCGGGCCGTCTCGGTAGCCGCCCTGATGCAGAAGGAGTGCGAGGCAAACTGCCGACCATCAAACCCTGCCCTCCTCAAACAGTGTCTGAACATCACCACCACTTGGAAACGTGACACGATAGACTCATCCCCATGGAGCAAAACCTGAACCCGGCAGCGGATACCTAAACACGTCCGCCCCATTTTTTTATTTATTTTTTGATCCGTTTGTTGACCGCCGTAAACGAAAACCACACTGTCCACGGCCAACCTAACATCCCCCAACTGTAAGCCCCCGCTACCGTTTTGAAAAGGGGGGGGGCTGACCAACACCCCCACCCAAAATGCCGCAAAGAATGCTACTACAAAAACCAGCCCGAAATAAACTCCTCTCATAGCTCGAAGAGCAAACCTCCAGGACCCCACAAATCTTCTGTAAGACCGAAAAGGAAACCGGTCTCCAAGCAGCCTTGTGAGCTTGACCCACCCTGTACCCCTTGACCACCTGATTTACCCAAAAACTCTTAGCAAAATTGGTACGGCCCAGTAACTTAAACTTAACAAAAAGTTGTTATCCCAGGCCGAAACAGACCCCCACTCTACATATGCCTAGCCACAACGTACGCTACCCGCCAACCCATCTACACAAACCCCCAGTTCAGCATCCTCCAGCTGTGGAAATACTGACCATTCGTTCCAAACCTTTTTAGTGTGCCGCCCATGTAGGCCCACTCACTGACCTCCCACCCATCCTGCGTCGATTCCAATGCAACTCCCCACGTCTCCCATTGAAAACACACCTTCTCTCTGCCTGCGGAGCCAGCTCCCTGCACTTGTCCCACTGAAACCCAGACCAGGCGTCCGCGAGTCTGTTGACCCCCCCCCCCCCCGGAGTATGCACCGCATACCTAAAGCTGTTCCACTGTAACAACACCACACAAGGTGGCGCCGCATCCGAACCACCAGAAATGAGCATGCTGAAATTTGGTTGACAACCTGCACCACTCACATGCTGTCGAAGTTCAGACAGATATATATTTTTTTTTAATTACTACACTCGGCCCCCCACAACTCGATTGCCCACATCACCGTAAAGTTCCAGTAATACCAGGTTCTTTCCAAACCCTCGATCCAAGACTCAGGCCACGCCTCCGCGCTACATTGACCCTTGGAGAAGGCCCCGTAACCCGTGGAATCAGCCACATCCGTGACTCATTCCAAATCAAAGTTATTGACCTACCTCTCTATCCCCAGAGAATGCCCATTAGCCTTTTGCCGTCGAACGGATGAAATGCGTGGTGGCCCTAGCCCCCCACAGTGGCCGCAGAAACCCCTGACTCGGAAAGCAAAGTTTAACTTACTAACAGGGACTGCAACTCCCGCAGCTGCAACTTGTTCCTCCCTAGCATGCCCCTGATCTCCAGCCGGAGATCCAACCTTGTCACCAGGCAGCCTACATTCCATTTTTTTTCCGAATCAATCACAATTCCCCGAAAACTCAAGCCTGTCGTAGGGCCCTCCGTCTTGTCTGTTGCCACAGGCACGCAAAACTATCTGCAATGTGCTGCAAAGTTGCCCAGCAACCCACACACACTGGAGGACGGAGGACCCATACCAAGAAATCGTCCACATAATGGATGATCGATTCCATACCCGCACATCCCGCACCACCCATTCCTGGAAAGAACTAAACATTTCCAACAGGGCGCAGGAAATGGAGCAGCCATGGGAAGACACTGATAGACATAAACACCTCCTGCCTACGGCACCCAACAGCCAAAAGCTGTCCGGATGTACCGGAAGCAATCGGAAGGCCGATATCAGACTTGGCCATGAGCGCCCCCGCCGCACCCACCGCGTTGAACGAAGTGTACGACATTGTGCCCTCCTTAGGGCCATTAGCGTAAATCACCGACCCCCCCTTTCGGAAAGGAGAGGTGATGAATGCGGCAAAACTTATTTGGTTCCTTATTGGGCACCCCCCCAGAGGCGACATCACCACATTAGGCAACGGCATCTCCGAAAAACACCCCCCCCCCCCATCCGGCCCAACTCTACCTCCTTTTCCAAATTCTCTGACCCCCACCCCCCGGGTTCTCCAAAATAGACCATAAGTTCTTCGCCAAGGGTGGCGCCCCCAACAAAGAACACGGAATGTACAAAAAAAAAACGAGAACCAAGAGGCGAGCAGCCCTACCGGGATACCTTTTAAAAAGGCTGCAGCCTTTTTTCCCCTTACCCGTGTCCGCCCTCTTGAGAAGCCCTCTAATGCTTAAAAACTACAGGTTTCCCAAATTTGTAGGAACCCACGTTAGATTGCCAACGCACCCCCCAAGTAAAACGGGCTAGAAGTCCGTGGCGCGAAATCACCCGCATCCACAGGCTAGTAATATCCATGTGGTCCCAAGAAGGGACGGGCAAACAGCCCGCCGTCGGCGAATCTGCTCGTCATAAAAGCCACCCCCCTGTCCCCCTATAAAACCTAGAGCAGAAAGAGCAGAACATTGTTCCGGGCTCTTCACTCCTATGACAACGGCCGTGATGGCAAACGCCTACCGCCAGTTGCTGAACGTACGGAAAATCAGCCAGTAGCTCAGTTTCTCCCCATCCTCTTCCACCATCTCCACATACTCACCTTATCCGATCTTAGTCCCTGACCTCCTGCTACAGGTGCGCTCCCAGTGTACCTCCAAAACACACATCCGACGTGACTACCACAGTCTCCTACACCACACTCTCACCCCCTGAGCCGCTGTCTCGCACCGCCACTGCCCCCACCACTGCAGGGACGTCCGCCCCCACTGCCGCGGGAACCGTGGCTCCCTAGCTCACCCCGGGTCCCCCAAACTTACGGCGCCGCCTGAGGAGGGGTACCAGGGTCCCCCGGCAAACCGCCGCCCCAAGTCACCCAAGCCCCCCAGCAAAACCTTAAGACCCCCGTCGCACCCTGGGCAGCAGGCACATTGCCCCCCCCCGCGGGCCAACCGGCGGTAAAACCACATTCTTGACCGGAGCTCCCCCCAGCAACCTGAGGACCCCCGCCCCCCACCCCTAACCAGTTACACAATGCATCAGCAACATCACCCGAAGAAAGAGGAAAGTGACTTACCGGGCTGGCTGGGAACGACCCCCCACAGCCGCAGCAGGGACCTCCACCACCGGCGGATCCTCCAAGCCGACGTCACCATCCGATCCCGATGCTTCCCTCTAAGGCCGGCGTCATCGGCGACGTCAGCCACCCAGACGGAAGGCCTGGAGGCCGCAGACCCCAACCTCCTGGTGGATCGTCCTCAGAAGGTGACCCGGCCGTCGCCGCACTAGATTGGGCCCCCCATCTGGACATCAGCTAGACCTGGGGATTATTGCCTCTAACACTGCCCTGAAACCGGCGGACGCTTTTGACGGCCCCCACGGTCGAATCACGGCTCTTCCCACGCTGCATCTCCCCCTTTTTTGACCCAGGATAAAGAGGGGGGGTGAACCGAACGTTCTGCCTGCACACGGCTATCGGGCGAGGACCGGGCACCATAGTGGCCCGTAGCCCCGCCCACTGAGCCCGTCCGGTGCTGAGGATTCTGCCCGCCATCGCCCCCGGGGCGATGGCGGGCCTCGGGGGTCTGTCTCTAACACTGAGCCCCGGATAGTAACGCTCCGGCGGTCGTGACCACCGAGCGCGTGGCGTCGGATGGCACTTGGCCTGTAACTCCCCTGCATCCTCCCGTAATAGCCCACCCACCTGGGACCCCGATGCTGCAGCCCCCCTCCGCCTGGCCCACCATAAGACCCCGTTCGCCATTGCAGCAGTGGGATTAAACCTACCTAAAGTAAGGCAGGGAGCAGAGTAAAACTGCCTCCCTGTGTGTCCGACTTCCCGCAATGCCGTCCACGTGGCCCCCGCCCCCTATATAAAGGGCTCCTCCCCCTCCAGCATCTTTCTTTCGGCCCACTCCCCCAACACGCCTCCCCCTTCTGTTAACCCTTCCTTGAACATCATCCACCCAGTCATGCCCGGCCCTCCATTATGTTTCCTGTCTGTCTTTTTCACTCCGGGCCTCCCTTCAATTGCAGTCACTGTGCTCATCAATTGCAGCCACTGTCACAACAAATACAGCCACTGTGCCATCAAACGCAGCTATTGTACCCATCAATTGCAGCCACTGTGCTCATCAATTGCAGCCACTGTGCTCATCAATTGCAGTCACTGTGCTCATCAATTGCAGTCACTGTGCTCATCAATTGCAGTCACTGTGCTCATCAATTGCAGTCACTGTGCCAACAAATACAGCCACTCAGCTATCAAACGCAGCTATTGTACCCATCAATTGCTGACACTGTGCCCATCAATTGGCGCTACTGTGTCCATCAATTGCTGCCAGTGTGCTCATCAGCCGCTGCTACTGTGCCCATCAACTGCTGCCAGTGTGCTCATCAGCTGCTGCTACTGTGCCCATCAACTGCTGCCAGTGTGCCCATCAATTGGCGCTACTGTGCCCATCAATTGGCACTACTGTGTCCATCAATGCCAGTGTGCTCATCAGTTGCTGCTACTGTGTCCATCAATTGCTGCCATTTTTCTTATCAGTTGCTGCTATTGTGCCCATCAACTGCTGCCAGTGTGCCCATCAATTACCGCTACTGTGCCCATCAAATACTGCCAGAGTGAATCCCCCCTAGCCCGGCACTTACCTTGTCTCAGTAGGGCAGCAAGTCACAACGGAGATGTCCTTCTCCTGCCCTCTCTTCCTGTCCTCTGCTATGATTGGACGCCTGATAGGCGTCCAATCACAGCGCCTGTCATTTTAGCCAATCAGGTGACAGGTAACAGACCTGAGCACCTGATTGGCTGAGATGCAGGTCAGTGTTAGGAAAGCAATTCATGTGCTTTCCTAACGCAACGCTGTTCACTGTTTTGGACACCTATTAGAGCCTATGACTCTAATCAGGTGCCTCCAAAAAATACTCCGCCGCTGTAATTTAGGTGCCCGGCAACTTTCAAACTTCTTACCTGTCCAGGGTGCCCACGATGTTGGCCCCCCGAGGCCGATCAGTCCATCGGATCGGGTGGCAGCGCCGCCATTCATACTAAGGGAAACGGGCAGTGGAGCCTTGCGGCTTCACTGCCCGTTTTCCTACTGCGCATGCGCGAGTCGCGTGTCGCTTTGTGAATGGCCGACATACACAGGTCCTAGAAGATAGTGTGCCCATTTTCCCAGAAGACTGCACAAGGAGGAGAAGAATGAAGACTACCGCGGAATAGGAAGTGTCAGATTAGGACAATCTGCGATCAGCCTAGCAACAGCCATTTCAGTTAAGTATAAAAAAAAAACTTTTTTTTAGAAGCCTTTTTTATGTAATTTTTTTTATTTATTTATTTTTTTAGGTTTACTAATATCGGTATCGGGACAACCCTAATTTGAACAGTATAAACATGATATGGAAACACTGACAATACCCATAACAAAGTAATTTGCTTGATTTAAAAAGTGTAAAGTGTAAAAAAAAATATATCAGACCCTAATATTTACTGGCAGTTGTAAAAAAAAAAATGCAGATTTTTACAAACTGTCAGTAAATTTACTGGTGGTTGGCAACCCTGGTCCACAGCGAAAGGTACCACCACATGCAGGGTGAGTGGCCCCATCCACAACTGTGTGACAAAGATGGTCCCATCCCTCTGTTGCGTGTATGTAAATAAGATGAACAAAAATAACCGGATGCTTGACCCACTTCACCACCAGTGGCGGCCCGTCCAAAGGGGGCGCCCGGGCACTGCTCCCTCCTCCTGTAGTCACAAAAAAAAAACGGGCCTTTTAAGAATTTTTTTTTTTCCTTAAAATGCGCCGCCCCCTCTGGCTCTCGCAAATAACATACATTCATGCATTGCATAAATGTATGTTATTGTTGCCAGCTGCCGCTGGTCTATTCAGATGGCCGGACCTTGGGCGCCGGCTAACTGAAAAACGGCAGCTGGTTGGCTGTGCGGAAGTGCCAATCAGAGCCAGCGGCTCTGATAGGCTTTCCGAGTACAGCCCTCGGCACCCGGATGTCTTATCCTCGGACCGTACGGGGGGTGCGTTCCTTGGATAAGACTGACGGCCGTCTCAGCCAATCAGGTTCCCCCATTCTGGTAACCTGATTGGCTGAAGCGTCACCAAGGCGGGAGAAGACATTGAGGGACGTGGAAGGAGTAAGGTAAGTGTATTTTACAGGGCACATCGGCGACAATGGGCACAGAGGCATCAATGGGTACAGTGGCGACAAAGGGCACAGTGGCAACAAAGGGCACAGTGGCGACAATGGGCACAGTGGCAACAATTAAAGGGCACAGTGACATGCGCAGTGGCAAAAATGGGCACAGTGGCGACAATGGGCACAGTGGCAACAATTAAAGGGCATAGTGACATGCACAGTGGCATCAATGGGCACAGTGGTGACAATGGGCACAGTGGCAACAATTAAAGGGCATAGTGACATGCACAGTGGCATCAATGGGCACAGTGGTGACAATGGGCACAGTGGCAACAATTAAAGGGCACAGTGACATGCACAGTGGCAACAATGGGCACAGTGGCGACAATTAAAGGGCAGAGTGACATGCACAGTGGCATCAATGGGCACAGTGGTGACAATGGGCACAGTGGCAACAATTAAAGGGCACAGTGACATGCACAGTGGCAACAATGGGCACAGTGGCGACAATTAAAGGGCACAGTGGTGACAATTGGCATAGTGGCGACAATTGAGGGGCACAGTGGCTGCGTTTGATGGCATGGCACAGTGGTGACAATTGATGGCACAGTGGCTGCGTTTGATGGCATGGCACAGTGGTGACAATTGATGGCACAGTGGCTGCGTTTGATGGCATGGCACAGTGGTGACAATTAATGGCACAGTGGCTGCGTTTGATGGCATGGCACAGTGGTGACAATTAATGGCACAGTGGCTGCGTTTGATGGCATGGCACAGTGGTGATAATTGATGGCACAGTGGCTGCATTTGATGGGCACAGTGAGGCTTTTTTTTTTTGCTTGCGCCCCCCCCCAAAATTTTGAACACCAGCCACCACTGTTCACCACCATACAAGAGTATCCCTGTGGTCCACACAACTGGAATCTTTAGGGTTGATTTACAAAAGTCAAACAGACTGTGCACTGTGCAGTTGCTCTAAAGCTTAGTAAATGAGGTAAAGTTTGCAAATAATACCCAATCACGTGCAAGGAAAATAAAAAACAAAATGCATTTTTTGCTTGCACATGATTGGATGATGAAAATCAGCAGAGTTTCTGCTCATTTACTCGGCTCAGGCTATTTTGCCTTAAGATGAATCAGCCCCATAGTATTATATTCATGGTGAGACCTCAAATACAACGCGGGGCACCGGTCAGCAATCCGTGTATTAAAATGACCAGAATGAACGCGGCATTCCGTCACGCCCACCAGATTCCCGGCAACAAAATTCTGATCGTTCTTTATTTATTGTCCTCAACGGAAGAGACACAACCTAAGAAATGTCAAATGTCAATGTATTCACAGACGGAGAGCGACAAAGGGCACTGCGGCATAAGATAACGTGGTGGGCGTTTTTTCTCCGGAAATTTATCACATTTGCATGCCGTTTGTCAAAACAAGAACAAAATCGGACTGAGGATCAAAATGTCAACATTTTTGCTCACTTATGTGGCTGCACATGTTAACCCTTTAACAATTGTGTGCCACTTTGTGTTGGTCCATCACATAAAATCCCAATAAAATAAATTTATATTTTTGGTTTTAACGTGACAAAATGTGGAAAATTACAAGGGGTATGAATACTTTTTCAAGACACTGTATCCCAAAGTTTGTAGACACCGTAAACTTTTGCACAAACCAATTAATTTACAATTATTTGTATTTCGATTTTTTTTCTACCAAAGACCTGTAGCAGAAAACTTTTTTTCCTAAAACTATGAAGATTGTTTTTTTTTTCATTGATTTGTTTTATAACAGAACGTATAACATTTTTTTTTTCTTTTTTTTTTTTAATGTTGGTCTTTTTTCGTTTATATAATAAAAAATAAAATCCCCAGTAGTGATCAAATTCCAGCAAATGAAAGGTCTATCTGTGCGAAAAAAATTATCGAAATTTTATTTGAGTACAGTGGGGCATGACCGCACAATTGAAGCTTAACTGCTTGCCGACCAGCACAGGACCATATACGTCGACAGCATGGCATGGACAGGCAGAAGGACGTATATATACGTCCCCTTTAAGATGGCGGCATTGTGGATTTACAAGCTCCGTGAGCCTGACCGCGGACACCGGGAACATCTCACGGTGAGCAGTGGCGTCACTAGGGTTGGCATCACCCAGTGCGAAAAAAATGGTATCAACCCCCCCACCAACTATAGTCCCCCTCAGTACAGAACCCCTCACGCAGTACAGACCCCCCTCCACTAACTACAGACCCCCCTCCCCCAGTGCAGACCCCCTCCCTCAGTACAGATCCCCTACCAAGTACAGACCCCCCATTAAGTACAGACCCCCCATTAAGTACAGACTCCCTCCATTAATATAGACCCCCTTCCTCAGTATAGGCCTCCCCCTCAGTATAGACCCCTCCAACAGTGCAGACCCCCCATCAGTACAGACATCCCCATCCAAGTGCAGACCCCCCATCAGTACAGACACCCCCACCCAAGTGCAGACCCCCCATCAGTACAGACATCCCCATCCAAGTGCAGACCCCCCATCAGTACAGACACCCCCACCCAAGTGCAGACCCCCCATCTGTACAGACACCCCCCACCTCAGTTCATCCACAGTGTCCCCACGAGCGCAGGCTACTCCTTCTCTGTGGATGTAAACAGAGGAGGGAGGCGGCTTCAGTCCGTGCCGCTGAGGTACACAAGCTATGCAAGCTAATCAGGGGTAAACGGGCGGTGTTAAAAAGAGAGAGAGAGATAGGACACAACAGGGGGTGGGGAAAGTGCTGCTCACCCCTATATGATTGCAAAAAATGAAGGAGGGGGCGGTGTTAGAGGTGCGTGCTGCTACCCACGGGTGTCACCCCTCTGGTGGGTGTCACCCGGGTGCGGCCTGCACCCCCCGAACCCACCTAGCAATGCCTCTGATGGTGAGGAAGAACGGGGAGATGCTGATGTAAACAAGCATCTCCCCGCTCTGCCTAGTGACAATGACAGTGATCACCGCTCCCTGTAATCGGAAGCGGTGATCACTGTCTTGTCACGTGTAGTCCATCCCCCCTACAGTAAGAATCACTCCCTAGGGCACACTTAACCCCTACAGCGCCACCTAGTGGTTAACTGCCAGTGTCATTTTTACAGTAATCAGTGCATTTTTATAGCACTGATCGCTGTAAAAACGACAATGGTCCCAAAAATGTGTCAAACACGTCCGAAGTGTCCGCCATAATGTCGCAGTCACGAAAAAAAAACGCTGATCGCCGCCATTACTAGTAAAAAAAATATATTAATAAAAATTCCATAAAACTATCCCCTATATTGTAGACGCTATAACTTTTACGCAAACCGATCAATATACGCCTATTGAGATTTTTTTTTACCAAAAATATTTTTTTTTTTTTTGTATATATATTTTTGGGGATATTTATTATAGCAAAAAATAAAAAAATATTGAATTTTTTTCAAAACTGTCGCCCTAATAAAGTTTTAACCCCTTGATCACCGCCCTAAATAACCCTTTCACCCCCTATTGCCAGCGTCACTAAGCGATCGTTTTTCTGATCGCTGTATTAGTGTCGCTGTTCCCGCTAGGTAGCTAATTTTTTTTTATTGCAATTTTTTTTTTACTAAAGACATGTGGCAGAATAAATGTTGGCCTAAATGTTTGACTAAAATTTAGTTTATTCAATTTTTCTTATAACATAAAGTAAAAAATATTGTTTTTTTTTTTCAAAATTGTCGCTCTATTTTTGTTTATAGCGCAAAAAATAAAAACCGCAGAGATGATCAAATACCACCAAAAGAAAGCTCTATTTGTGGGGAAAAAAGGACGCCAATTTTGTTTGGGAGCCACGTCGCATGACCGCGCAATTGTCAGTTAAAGCGACGCAGTGCCGAATCACAAAAAAGTGGCCGGTTCATTGGCCAGACAAATGGTCCGGGGCTGAAGTGGTTAAAGTAGCGCAGTGCTGAATAGCAAAAAAAAAATGACTGGTCATGAAGGGGTAAAACTTTTCGGAGGACAAGTGGTTAAGAATAAATTGCACACCAATAACATATGTGGCATTTTTTTGTTCCGTCTTTTCCAGAGACATCTTTCCACAGGGTCTGCCGGATGAATACGCCTTTGTCACCACGTTCAGGTTCAGAAAGGCCTCCAGACGGGAAGACTGGTACATCTGGCAAATCATCGACAAATACGGAATACCGCAGGTAATGTCCGATACAAATTTGAAGAAGCCATGAAACCATATTAGATTACTCCGCCTTGAGGAGGTCTTTGCAAAGACCAATCAGAAAATCTGAAATCAAAATCATGGGCAACATCCTGAGAACTGTCTCTAGCCACTTGCCAACCGCTACACGAGGATATACGTTAGCAGAATGGCACAGCTGGGCATATAGACGTATATATACGTCCCCTTTAAGATGTGGCATTGTGGGAAATGCTGATGTAAACAAGGCATTTCCCCGTTCTGACTAGTGACAGGACACTGATTACAGCTCCCTGTGATCGGGAGCGGTGATCAGTGTCGTGTGACTCGTGTCACATGTAGCCCACCCCCCCCCCCCCACAGTTAGAATACATTCCTAGGACAGACTTAAAGTGGTTGTAAACTCCCCACCCGGAAGTTACACCTACAAGTAAGCCTAGATTAAGGCTTACCTGTAGGTGTTTGCAATATCTCCTAAACCTACACGGTTTAGGAGATATTTGCCAATAGGTGTACACCGTTGTCTCCGGGGCACGCGCGACGTAGACAACGGCGCATGCGCGTAAAAACCCCATTCATAAAAACCCTATTCATAAAATCTGCAATGCCGTTTTGACGGCTCCTGCGCGAGTGACGTCATCGCCGCTCCGGCCAATACCTTCCAGGTATCTGTGAAGAGATGTCTGCGGCCGGAGGGGGAGACGAGGACGGATTTACGGGCTTTGATTCTAAGGTAAGTAATGCATAATAAGCTAGTATGCTAGTCTTGCAGGTGTTTTTTTTTTTTTTTTTCAAGGGTTTACAACCGCTTTAATCCCTTTCCTGCCAGTGTCATTTACACAGTATGCTCGGTGACCATGCCCGCGGGACCCGCGGACCCGATCACCGACGGTGTCCCGCGATCGGGTCACCGGAGCTGAAGAATGGGGAGAGGTGAGTGTAAACAAATCTTCCCCGTTCTTCTCTGTGGCTTGTCACTGATCGTCTGTTCCCTGTCATAGGGAACGACGATCAGTGACGTCACACGTCCAGCCACCCCCCCCCCTACAGTAAGAATCACTCCCTTAGGGCACACTTAACCCCTTTAGCGCCCCCTAGTGATTAACCCATTCACTGCCATTGTCATTTTCACAGTAATCAGTGAATTTTTATAGCACTTTTCGCGGTGAAAATTACAATGGTCCCAAAAATGTGTCAAAAGTGTCCGATGTGTCCGCCATAATGTCGCAGTCACAATAAAAATCACTGATCGCCGCCATTACTGATAAAAAAAAAAAATATTAATAAAAATGCCATAAAACTATCCCCCATTTTGTATGCGCTATAACTTTTGCCAAAACCAATCAATAAACGCTTATTGCGATTTTTTTACCAAAAATATGTAGAAGAATACGTATCGGCCTAAACTGAGGAAAAAAAAAATTGATATATTTTTTGGGGATATTTATTACAGCAAACAGTAAAAAATATTCCTTTTTTTTCAAAATTGTCACTCTATTTTTGTTTATAGCGCAAAAAAACAAAACCGCAGAGGTGATCAAATACCACCAAAAGAAAGCTCTATTTGTGGGAAAAAAAGGACATCAATCTTTTTTGGGAGCCACGTCGCACGACCGCACAATTGTCAGTTAAAGTCAGCAGCTGCAGTATTTGTAGCTGCTGACTTTTAATATTTTTTTTATCAGCGGACATCCGCTTTAAGAGTCCTGACTTAGGAGCAGAGCCACCAGCGTCCCTAACAACCAGTGAATATCGGTGACACCACCTCTTCTGACGTCAATGCCCTCAGTCAATGATGTCACAAGGGGTGGGTTCACCAGGTGACATCACAGAGTGGCCCTGCCCCTTAGTTATTAAAGAGCAGGATCTGGGGGCTACGATTGTTAAAGGGGGCTTCCAGATTCCGATTAAGCCCCCTGCCCGCAGACCCCCACTACCACCGGCCAGGGTTGTGGGGAAGTGGCTCTTGTCCTTGAATTATTTTCCCATCATGGGTGTGAGTGGGGCCCCATGTCAAGTTTTGCCTAAGGCCTCACAAAGCCTAGAGCCGCCTCATCTTTGTACACTTTGGATGGATGAACTGATAATGCTCTTGTGTTTGGTCATACAGGTCTCACTGAGGGTGGACGGAGAGAACAAGGCTTTGGAGTACAGTTCGGTGGGCGTCACGAAGGATGCGGTGAAAGCGAACTTTCGAGGAACCCAAGTAAACGAGCTGTTCGACCGTAACTGGCACAAGATTGCCATCAGCGTGCAGGCAAAGACCGTCACCTTGTACATCGACTGCAAGCTGGTTTTGACTTTGCCCATCGAAGAACGTGAGAACATTGACATCCAAGGGAAGACGGTGATCGGAAAACGGCTGTATGACAGCGTTCCTGTAGATGTAAGTCGAAGCTTCCTGGCAGAGGATAAAATGTATATGTAACTATGGACATTCTTCTATTTTATGGGCAGAACCTGTGAGCTAATCGTCTATGTTTACCTTCCAGTTTGACCTCCAACGTATCGTCATCTACTGTGACTCAAGGCATGCTGAACTGGAGACCTGCTGCGATATCCCTAATGGACCGGTATAAACTTATATTTTATATATATATACGGTGTATACTTTATATTTGTTAATAGGTTATGATACATTGTATAACCCAAATTGCGGGATTAGTTCTTTGATTTGTTTTTGCTGTAAATAATATCTGTTCTAAAAATCAAGGAAGGAAATAAAATTGGTTAAAGAGGTGTTCCTCCGAAAAAAATTAAATATTAAAAGTCAGCAGCTACAAATACTGTAGCTGCTGACTTTTAATATATGGATACTTACCTGTCCTGGGTGCCGGCGATGTTGGCAGCCAAAGCCGATTTGTCTGTCGGCTTTCGGGTGCTGCCGTCGCCATCTTGGATAAGGGAACCAGGAAGTGAAGCCTTGCGGCTTCACTTCCTGGTTCCCTACTGCGCATTCGTGAGTCGCGATGCGCGTCCTCACTGGTCCCTGCTGTCTTCTGAGACCTGTGTGTCTCCCAGAAGACTGCGGGGGGAGGACAGAGTAGGTGTTGAACGTGGCGTAGGTCACCGTGATCACCGCAGTGATTTATGCCAGGAAGTGGGTGTAAATGCCTGTATTACACAGGCTCCCCCCTCCCCCCTGAAAGGTGCCAAATGTGACACCGGAGGGTGGTGGAATACCGAAAAGCAGAAGTTCCATTTTTGGGTGGAACTCTGCTTTAACTCCCTGGATCAACTTTTAACAATGTAACATCTTATGGGAGTGTCCTACAGTAAAAAAAAAAAAACACCCCCACCATCAGGGCCTCCTGTGAAGTCCTGAACCGTATTGCCGCGTACACACAATCGTGACGTGAAAAATGCAATTTTTTTAAATGGTCATTTAAAATGATCCTGTGTGGGCTCTAGAGCATTTTTCTCGATGTCGTTTTTGGCCTCGTGTGTGGGCTTTAACGACGTGAAAAAAACGCGCATTCTCTGAAGCAAGTTATGAGAAGGGAGCGCTCGTTCTGGTAAAACCAGCGTTCATAATGGAGATAGCACATTTGTCACGCTGTAACAGACAGAAAAGCACGAAGACTGAAAAGCGCGAATCGTCTCTCACCAAACTTTTACTAACACAAAATCAGCAAAAGCAGCCCCAAGGGTGGTGCCATGCTAATGGAACTTCCCCTTTATAGTGCCGTTGTTTGTGTTGTACGTCACCGTGCTTTGGTCAAGCATTTTTTTTATCACGATCGTGTGTATGCAGGGCAGGCTTGAGAGTGTGTACGTGGCTTATGACTTGGTAGAAGCTTTTCTGCCACATTCTTGTGGCATTACTTTCCTCTTCCATCTGTGTTGGGTGAACTGTTGCAGATACTGGTTTTGACACATTACTGTAGCCCTTCTTATATTTTAGTTAATATTCCAATCGCACACCTTTCTGGAAAACGGCTCAAAATTACAAAAATGGGTGCTGACGTTACTGAAGCAAGAGTGCAGGATGGCGGAAGCCGCCTGGAAAAGAAGCTCTTCAGATGAGAACCTCTCCATCTACAAGGCAATAACAAGAAAATACCACAAAGAAATCTTTAAAGCCAAGAAAAACTATTTTTCTGAGGCTATCAACAGCGCCCTCAACCGCCCCCGCAAACTCTTCAAGCTGGTCACTCAGACCATGAATCCAGGATGTCTTGAAGCTCCCAATTCGGACACACAAGAATTTTGCAATGAATTATCGGATTACTTCATTGATAAAATCGAGGGAATCCGGCAAAGCATTCAGCAAAACAATTCCCCCCTAGCCCCACCCGTAATTATTTACACAACACCTGTAGTAATTCACCACAACCAGGTAAGTTCACGCTGGAACCTATCTCTATCCATGCCACTAAAAATATCATCGGTACTTTGCGTAACAGCACCGCGCCGAATGATATCATGCCCACCAAACTGCTGAAGGAATGCGCCGACATCCTGGCACCTCCTATCACGCAGCTTATTAACCAATCCTTCAGGGAGGGCATAGTGCCCTCACAGTTGAAAGAGGGCATAATTCGACCCATATTGAAGAAACCCACCCTGGACCCCAAGGACCCACTCCACCGCCATCCCATAACAGGCCTAAACATTCTCTCCAAGGTAATGGAGAAAGTAGTGGTACAACAGCTGCAACAGCTTCTAGATACCCACAACCTACTTGATCAATTTCAATCGGGATTCCGGCCCGGACACGAGACGGAAACAACAATGCTCAAGATATGGGATGATGCCCTCGAGGCCACATACAAAGGAGAATCTTGTCTTCTGGTTCTGTTGGACCTAAGTGCAGCCTTCAACACAGTAGACCACAAGCTTTTATTGACTCGGCTAGCTGAAGTAGCCAAAGTCGCAAAAGGCGATTTATCTTGGTTCTCCTTTTTTTTGGAAAACCGATCGCAAATAGTGAAGGACCTTTCACTTCTGAGAAACGCACATTATCGTGTGGAGTCCCTCAAGGATCCCCTCTGTCGCCGGTGTTATTCAACATCTATCTTCGTCCTCTTTTTGAAATCATCAGCAGCCAAAAACTGCTCTGTCACTCATATGCAGACGACACGCAACTGTATTTCCGCATTTGCAATAAAAAGGACCACCACCTCAATCTAGAGACCTGTCTCTCTTTGATAGAGGACTGGATGACAAAGAGGTATCTTAAACTCAACGGAGCGAAAACAGAACTTCTCCTGTTTCACGGCAAGCGTATGAATCAACCTGCAACAACTTGGACCCCCCCGCCCATTCTGGGCAAAATCATCTCCCCTAGCGCCAAAGTCAAAAGTCTAGGGGTCATTTTTGACTCCTATATGACAATGGACACACAAATAGGGTCAGTAGTCAGCGGATCTCACCATCTGCTGCGCCTACTACGCAGACTTATTCCATTTATCCCCAAAGAAGATATAGCGGTCGTGGTGGGAGCAATTGTAAACTCCAGACTGGACTATGCAAATGCCCTTTACCTCGGACTCCCCAAGTACCAAATCACTCGTCTACAAGTCGTTCAAAATACGGCCGCCAGACTTGTGACTGGGAAAAAACCTTGGGAATCAATCTCACCTTCACTGAGAACCCTTCACTGCTTACCAGTAAAAGACAATCACTTTTAAAGCACTCTGTCTAACGCATAGATGTGTCTATGGGAAGGCTCCCCATTATTAAT
The DNA here is from genome assembly GCA_029574335.1 of Rana kukunoris. Lineage (NCBI taxonomy): Eukaryota > Metazoa > Chordata > Amphibia > Anura > Ranidae > Rana > Rana kukunoris. The sequence continues at coordinate 469,620,013 of CM056053.1, read as the reverse complement.
GCGAAAAAATAAAAGCTCATAATCCCAATCGCGTTGTGCGATCCACCAATCAAAATCTACTCCAGATACTGAAAGCCAACTATAAGTCCAAAGGAGATAGAAGATTTGCTGTCCAAGGTCCCAGATTTTGGAACGCTTTACCAACCAGCATTCGGTTGGAGGAGAATCACTCAGCATTCAGGAGAAAGATCAAGACTCATCTCTTTTGATACCAAAGGAGACAGGAACAACAAGCACCCAGAGGCGATTTAGTTCGCATGTGCCGCGCTATATAAGTTTTTCATTCATTCATTCATTCAAGGAAGTGATCACCAGCTGGGTACTGAAACAACAAACCATAGGAACATATTCACCAGCACACCACGGATCGTATATAACGCCCAAAAGTTTTAATGCAATGAAAACATCACAAGGATTGCAACGTTTCAAAGCCACGCAGGACCTCTTCGTCAGGCGAAGAGGTCTTGCGTGGCCTCGAAACGTTGCAATCCTTGTGATGTTTTCATTGCATTAAAACTTTTGGGCGTTTTGTACGATCGGTGGTGTGCTGGCGAATATGTTCATATGGCTTCTTATATTTTAGACATGTGCAATTTGCCTCGTTCCGAATTTGTTTTTTAACAAATTTCAATAAATTCGTTAAAACGGTTGTATAGGGAATTTTTTTACTTTTACCTACAGGTAAGCCTATAATAAGGCTAGGACTAAGGTCAGGACTGGAGATAACAGCGAGGTCAGAGAGCCGGGTCAGAGTAGGATCAGAGGCAGGTTCAGGATCAGGTCACAGGATAAGCTGCAAATCAAACAGCAAGGAACTGAACATCAGAAACCCCTTTAAGAGGTCACTGGGTGCCAAGGCAGCGTTACTGTGCGCGCGTGCATGATCTCCGTGATCTGCGCATGCACTTTGGCGCACGTCTGTTTATTGCTGGAAGCCTGTTAGCGGGGACGCGCCCAAGCCCTGTTGCGGGTCTAATGCCCTGTACACACGATCGGATATCTGATGGAATCTATTCCGATGGATTTTTTCATCGGATATCCGATGAAGCTGACTTTCATCAGTCTTGCCTACACACCATCAGTCAAAAATCCGAACGTGTCCAACACGGTGACGTAAAACACTAAGACGTGCTGAGAAAAATGAAGTTCAATGCTTCCGAGCATGCGTCGAATTGATTCTGAGCATATGTGGATTTTTGGACTTCCCCACAGATGATTGTTTTTTTCTATTCAGTTTTTTATCCATAGGAAAAATTTAAAACAGGTTCTATTTTTTTTTCACAGATTGGAAAAAAAAAAACGATAGGGCCCACACACGATCGTTTCGTCCGATGAAAACGGGTTAAGCCAGGGGTGTCAAACTCAATTTCATCGCGGGCCACATCAGCATTATGATTGCCCTCAAAAGGGCCGGTTGTATCTGTAAGATTAGATGTCCAGCGCATCCCCTCCCCTTACATTAGATGTCAAGAGCCACCCCACCATCAGAAGTTGAGTTCCCCACTATCACCTATCATCACAGTGCACCCCCCTTTCCTTATGCTGCTGCGAAGAAGCTGGATGCATTGCTTTAAAGCAGAAAGTAAGGGTCTTGAGGAGGACCAGGAGAGGTGCGAGGGCCACATTAAATGGCCTGGAGGGCCGCATTTGGCCCGCGGGCCTTGTGTTTGCCACCTATGGGTTAGGCAGTATGGGTGAGTGGAGATGAATATTTCGGTGAGTAGAGAGAGTTGGGTGCCAATAGCATAGAGATTGGAAACCATAGAAGACCTGACCCAGAAAAGAGGTGTAGATAGAGAGTAGAAAGGGTCCAAGGACAGAGCCTTGGGGGAACTCTGCTGGGCTCCTTCTCGGCCTGTATATTTAACCGACCAAAAGTGTGAAAATAGGAAAAGCCTATTTTTAGGGTTTTCCATACACTTTAATTTGTGCTTCCTTTTTTATAAACGGCAACCCATAGAATCACCCCCCGAGTCATAAATCTGTTTTCTTAGTTCCCGTTTACTGTCTTCTGCTAAACTACCACATGATAATCCCAAATGTATTTTTACGTATTTAGATATGCACGCAAATACAATTTTGAAATGTGACATCATTTTTATTATTTTTTAGTGTGCGGTGACTGTAGGCACAGAGCCCTCACCCATCATTCCAACACCAACGCCAACAGCGGTGGAGCATAGGGGACTTGAAAACAGCACCATCAACTGCTCCCACTGCCCATTCGGGGAGAAGGTATAGTACACCGTCATTACTTCTTCCAGGAGAAACCATTTGTTTAAACCCTTTCATGACAAAGCCTATTTCTGAGGCGGCGTACACACGACCGAGGTTCTCGCTGGAAACCAGCGAGAACCTCGCTGGAAGCTGCATTCCAGCGAGGACCTCGGCCGTGTGTACGCTCTCGGCGAGCTTCCCGTCGGGAAGCCCGTCGAGCAGAAATAGAGAGCATGCTCTCTATTTGCTCGACGGCCCGCCTGGATGAATGGCTGGTTGCCATTCCCGACGGGCGGGTCGTCGATTTCGACGGCCGGCAGAGAACCTCGACGGGCGGAACGATGTGTTCTGCCCGTCGAGGATCTCTGCCGTGTGTACGCGGCCTCACATTTGTTTACAAGTTAAAATCAGTACTTTTTGCTAGAAAATTACTTAGAACCCCAAACATTATAAATATTTTTTTTTAGCAGACAATCTAGAGAATAAAAGGGCGATTGTTGCAATATTTTAGGTCACACTGTATTTGTGCAGCGGTCTTTTAAACGGGAAAGAGACAAGAAAGAGGAAAAGGACACTTTCATTAATTAAAAAAAACTAAACAGTAAAGTTGGCCCAATTTCTTGTATAATGTGAAAGATGATGTTACCCCGAGTAAATAGATACCCAACATGTCATGCTTTGAAATTGCGCACACTCGTGGAATTGAGACAAACTACGATACCTAAAAATCTCCATAGGCGACGCTTTAAAAAAAATTAACGGTTACCAAGTTAGCGTTACAGAGGAGGTCTAGTGCTAGAATTATTGCTCTCGCTCTGACGATTGCAACGATACCTCACATGTATGATTTGAAGACCGTTTACATATGCGGGCGTGACTTCACGATCGGATTTGTCTGCTGAACTGGTCCCTCAGACCAGTTTCAGCGGACAAATTTGATCGTGTGTACGCGGCCATAGGGGCCAATGTATGTCTCTTTTTCATCCGTAAACGGATGGATGAAAAAGCCGACATACGGTGTGAAAGGGCCCCTAAGCCAAGGCTGCATACATGCGTACGCTCGGCGGTAAAGGGTTAACGCTAGTAAAGTGATGAGAGTACCTGCGCTATGGTTGTGTATATCCCACTATCTATAAATAATATTGTACAATCATTATGCAATAATAATAATAATAATAATTGTGTGTAACAAATTCTAGTTGAAGCTACTGCTATCGTGTAAGGTCAAAGGCCCCTTAATTGACAAAAAAAAAAATTAAACTTAGCGCTGCTTCTATATCAAACATATGTAGCGATACTCCCTCAAGAGCCGCTGGATAGATGTGGGATCGGCATTTTTAAAGTTACCTTTGACGAGTCTAGGGGAAATTGATTGCAGCCACTGTGAGAACAATAATAAAATGTCCAAGCTGAAGGTTGACGTTTTCTAATGCTTTATTCCTCGGTCGAACATGACCAACATCAACAGGAGGTAGACAGGACAGGTAGATGAAGTGAAGGAACCTTGCAGAATCAGGCCTGGATAAACATGGAAAGCAAGCCTGCTTTCAACAGAAATAGTCACCATACATCGCCACTCTAGCCAGAGTGGGTGAAATGCCCCCGGACAGCCCACTGCCACCATACTGGCAGCCGAAGTGTCACTTAAGTCGCTGGGAGGAAACAGGTCCCTGCTACGAACCTGGCTCTAAGGATGCCTCTGCCACAGGCTTAGTACTTTGAGATTCTTGATTAGGTGAGCAGATCCTCCCTGTAAATTTTAGTTAGAGTCACTGATCAGCAGTTTAGATATATCTGCAATACTTTGGGAGACCCAGTAAGTCACTGAGACCCCCTCTCAGCATCCACCCGGAACTCCGCATAACATGTGGGCCCCGGCCTAGAAGGCCGTAACGCCAGGGCCGTTGGATGCGCACATACTAAAGGTGGGTGCAGCACCTTGACCTGGAAACCTTGAAGAACCCCGGAAACTGGCGTCTGCCACATATATACCCCTCCCCAGCATGCCCCGCGAGGGAGAAGCTCCTCCAATTGGCTGCTGGGGAAAAGTGGCTTTGTTAGAACCCCTCTGGCGCCACCTGTCGCCCGGGGGTGAGGTCAATACCCCCGGAGCGCAGACTGACCCACAAGACAGTTCTAAAATTGACAGCAACCCAATCTAACAGAATTAACAGTGAAAGCAACATAACTCTCTCACTTTCCACTAAATTTGGTGTAGTGCCCATACTAAAAGTAAGGGGGCGCTACCAGAGGTGTATTTAGGTTTTGTGCTGCCCTAGGCCTGACTAAACTCGTGCACCCCCTAATTTAAATATGACCCACCCCTTTCTGTCACGGCCACACCCTGTGTTGTTTAAGACCCGCCCTAAAATTTTCGAGTGAGGACACTAGGCCTAAGGGCCTGGGGGGGGGGGGCAATGGATTCCCTTAATTTACTTAGATTTAATAATCGCAATGGGACAGGGATGGTAAAAGTGTTGCCTATAGTTCCACATTAAGTAGATGGTGCAGCAGAAACATATAGCACAGTGAGGAAGGTTTGTGGTCCAGGATGATAAAACAGTCAAAATTGGAAGTGCCCCCCCCCCCCACAGTTGCGGAATGCCGGCCGCCCGCATACTAGAAGCAGTGCGGCCGCTTGCTTATGGGGGCACTAGACTAATTTTCCTAACAGTGTAGCGCAAGCCGGCGGGGGCTCTTTTCGTGCTGCCCCCCTGCAAAGTGCTGCCCTAGGCCAGGATACAGATCTGGGCGCTACTCATATGTGCTAAATAAACATTTATAAAGTTCTTGTGCAATCTCTACTCCATCATAGTGCAATAATACGTGAAAAGTCCATCCATGCAAGCAAGGTGCCAAATGTAGTAGAATCCTGATTGTGAAGATTCAGGTGCCACGCTGTGCTCGCCTTCTGAGTCCCCACTCACCAACAATATCATTCAAAAACACATGGTCTTTGTCCTGCATTAGTGGATGAATCTACCTCCTTCCTTCTCCATTTACAAGGTTCCCATCATAGTGGTATAAGCACCCAGAGGCGGTTCAGTTTGCATGTGTTGCACTTTATAAGTTTCTCACTCACTCACTCATACCTCCTCCGGGGATCACAGGGTCTCTGCTCAGCCCTTCTCCGGCAGCTGCAGCCCTCCCACCACTCGTGAGATCCACCCCTTCAACCTGCAGCAATGCTGGCAGCACTCATACGTCTATTTCCCAAAGACAATCTCTTCTGTCTGTAACTCCACACAGTAATGCTAGGACGCTCTCTACTTTGCAGATAGAGAAAGGAGCTGTGTGTTAGTGGGCGTCCTGACACTCCTGCTCGCCCCCTCAAGAGGCTTTCTCCACACCAGGAAGAAAGCCTCGCATTACTGTGTGGAGTTACAGACAGAAGAACAGGAAGTGAGGATTTCTCAGAAGAAATAAGGACATTTAAAAGCAAAATTGAAGGATGAGGTAAGTGAAGGAGGACTGCACTAGGGTAAAGGAAGCTATTTAGGGGAAAAAATGTTTTTCCTTTACAACCCCTTTAAGAATAGTAGACATGGTGAATGGATTTAGAAAATATTTACTTATCGTGATTCAAAAACTCACCTTTAAAGGGGAGTTCCAGGCTTTTTAGGTTTATTAAGTCAGCAGCTACAAAAAGTGTAGCTGCTCACTTTTAATAAACAGACACTTACCTGTACCACGGTCCAGCGATACGGCCGAACAGGGCATCCCTCCCCTCTGCCAGTGCCTCCATTGCCACTCTGGGCACCTGGCCTTGACAGCTTTCAGCTTCACGGCCGGCCACACATGGCACATGCGTGAGTCACGCTGTGCTCTCCGAGTGGACAGGGGATCTCCTGGGACCTGTCACGTGTCCAAGGAGATCGTCTAGAGGGAGGGACCCGCCTAAGGCAAGAGGAGAGTTGCCTAGGCGGCCCCTGGGCGGAAGGAGGAAGTGGGACAGGAAGTGCCACTCGTAACGAAGCCCCCACCCCCCCAAAAAAATTACATTCCAAATGAGGCATGTAAGGGGGTGAGGAGTGCTTAAATCGGAAGCTCCACTTTTGGGTGGAACTCCGCTTTAAGGAAACACTGAAATAATAGCTTAAAATATCTGCTCACTACAAATACACTTTACAACTTCTTTAGTATGTCGTGCAATGCATGCTAGAAATGTAATGAGTGATTCTTCTGTGTTTTAGGGTGAAATTGGTCTTCCTGGTCCTTTGGGCCCCAAGGTAAGCCTTGCATAACATGCAGTGTTCAGTAAACCTATCCTGAGAATAATGCAGGGGCTTCTAATGTCTGGGTGGTCCGCTGCCTCCAATACCTTCTCAGTCACTGACCCCAAGTCTTCAAGAGTCCCAAGTCTGGGAGTCTACAGAGTTCTACATAAATGGATGGATATTACATAAAGCAGTAAAAATGACGATTATACTTTTTCTTTCGCAGGGAGAAATCGGAAGTCCAGGGCCTGTCGGACCTCAAGGTCTGAAAGGAGAGAAAGGAGAGTCTGTAAGTCTAACTTGTTAATTGTACAACCATTTTGTTAGTATTATCTCTGTGGTTGGTGCCAGGGCCGGCCTTTGGGGTGTGCAAGCTGTGTGGCCACACAGGGTGCCATGGGCAACAGGGGCGCCCGTGCAGCTTTTACAGCTCGCAGAATGTGAGTCGCAGTCAGAAGGGCCGGACTGGCCTACTGGGATATCAGGAGATTTCCCGGTAGGCTGCCTGTCCTACGGCCAGTTTCGGCTGTGGGGCTGCAGTGCTCCCTGTCCCCTCTCTCCTGCTCCTGTGTATCATCACGGAGCTGGGTGCCTGGGTCTGTGTTCGGCGGTGACACTGTAACATGGTCCCTCCCCCCCTAGACCGGCTCATGTGATAGCGTTCAGCCTATCACACAAGCCGATCTAGGGGGGCGGGACCTTGTTACAGCGTCACCGCCAAACACAGACCCAGGCAGGCCAGCCAGCTTATTGATGATACACAGGAGATCATGCTGTGGGGGGGCGCCAAAAGATTAGCTTGCACAGGGCGCCTGAACACCTAAGGCCGGCCCTGGTTGGTGCTGTGCCTCCTACCAATGGGGGCTCAGAGAGTGGAACCAAGGTAGGGGGAGGAGGAGAGTAATCATTGCAGACCAAAGGCCAAAGGAATAAGCTAGAGAGGATCAATTGGAATCTGAGGAGGGTCCCTCAAACTCTTAAAGATTAACTGGGCACCTAGCACAGGACCATCAGACTGGGTAGAGGTCAGAGGAACCCTGAGGTCAGGTTGGTTTTTGGAAAAACTAAAGATTTTCTAATCAATGATGGTAGAATTGATGCGAGAAATGTAATCGAAAAAGAAATGCGCATGTGCAAAAAAAGAAAATTCCCAGAAGGAAAAGAATATTCCCAGACATGAAAATTCTTTTCAGTAGGAACATGAGGTGAAATTGAAAGTTTGGCTGGCCAAATTTCAAAAATCAATGTTGGATCACAATTGGATCACAAAACACAAAAATGTTCTGATTTTCAAAAAAATATTATGGCCTGCCTAAGGTTATGGTGGGTGGGTTTAAAATGTATCTACAGTCAATTATTCTTTTGAGGGGGGGGGGGGGTAGAGATGGTAATAGTCTATTTTTGCTGGCTATACCCTTTTGGGGAGCTCTCTCTTCACTTCCTATCCTGAAAACACAACAGGCTCTAACAAGGAATCTCTCCAAACTAAGGGCAAACCCCCTCCCTTTAACAGTTGTCGTTGGAACCGGTGTCCTATTTCTATTGTTCTCCATCACCTCCTGTTCCTGTGACAACTGTCACCTTTTGGAAGTGCCATCATTTCCATTATGACAAATAGAAAAGATGTACAGTAGGTGACCGCGATATTGTGTCAATCTCGCTCCCTGATCACCTATGAGCCCCGTCGCGGGAGCCAACACCGAGCCTGCCTGCCGCGATGGGGACACTGCGGCCCCCCCACCCCAGAGCACCCTGTCCCCATGTCGATAAGAACAGGGCCTCTTCCCGACAACCCTGGCCGTTAGTTGTCGGGGTCTGCGGGCGGCCCCCCTGCTCCAGAGCATCCAAACCCCCCATGTTGAGGGCATGCGGACCTGGTACGGCTCAGGAGGGGGGGGGCTTGCTCGTCCCCACACATTTCCTGACAGTCAGGGCGGCGTGCTTTGGATACGGGTCTGGTATGGATTGTGGGGGGACCCCCACGCCGTTTTTTCGGTGTAGGGGGGGTCTCCTTTCAACCCATACCAGACCTAAGGGCCTGGTATGCTCTTGGGGGGGGAACCCATGCTGGATTTTTATTTAATATTTAGCGTGGAGTTCCCCCTCATGATTCATACCAAACGCCGCGTGTAGAATTGGCGGGAATCCAAGTCGGATCTCTGTCGCTTCTATGACGCGCTCGCTAGAACGTGCTTTTCCTATTTTAGCGAGTGCGACATGTCGGCACCCTGTCGCCGAGAATCAGCGTGATGCCGTCGTGCTAAAAACATATTCTCGGCGGCAGGTACTGTAGCCCCCAGGCGGACCTTTCCCTACACTATCCAAAAATTGGTTTGAGGTACACTTTAAGGACATATAGGGAATATGAATGCTAAATATATCTTTTTTTTTTTTTTTATCCCACAGGGTAGAAGTATTGCAGCAAAAGGAGACAAAGGAGACCAGGTAAATCATTTTGATCCTCCGAGGCATTTTTGGAAAGGAATTAAAAAAAAGTTTATGATCTGGTGCCTGCAATGCTATATACGTTTATAAAATTGTGCTATTTAAATAAACATAAAAAAACATAAAATACATAAAAAGTCCACAAGTGACGTATTCTAGAATTCCAGGTGAATTTTGCCACCGTCCACCACCTTGAAGTGTGATCCTGTGCTGCATCGACCCCACCACCTAAGGCTAAAAGGTTTGCTTCCCAAATTATGTGGACCTCTCATTACAAAAGGTCACACACACTTGTGGCTCCATACGCAGCCTTTACACTTCAGAGGGTCTTCCAAGTTGGCACATCAATCCCCCCAACACGATTATCATTGAAGTTCCCCAGAATAGAAAAGGCTCCAGTTATAGGAAGAAAGAAACTGATAGCAAAGCCATATACAAAGCCGAATATCAACCAAGCCTTGTTTCCAATTACAGGAAGGAGGACAATTACTTTAAAAAATGTAATGTGCTTAACCAATTCCTGCCCGGCCTATAGCAGAATGACGGCCGGGGGTGGTTGCGTTATCCTGACTGGACGTCATATGACGTCCAACAGGATCACACCGGCCATGTGCGGGCGTGGTGTGGTGTGTCAGTCTGACACTCCGACGAAGGCTCTTTACCACGTGATCAGCCGTGTCCAATCACGACTGATCACGATGTAAACAGGAAGAGCCGTTGATCGGCTTTTCCTCACTTGCGTCTGACAGATCGGCTGCTCTCCTGTCAGGGGGGGTCTGTGCTGATTGTTTATCAGCGCAGCCCCCCCTCGGATGCCCGCCCACGACCACCAGGATGCCGGAATGGACCAACAGGGATGGCCACCCCACTGGACCACCATGTATGCCACCTAGACCACCAGGGAAATGCCAATCTGTGCCCAGGCAGCTGCCAATCAGTGCCCATCCACAATGCCTGCCAGTGCCACAAGAGATGTCAGTGCCATCTATCAGTGACGCATATCAGTGCTGCCTATCAGTGCCTATTAGTGCTGCCTATCAGTGCCCAGAAGTGCCACCTATAAGTGCCCAGAAGTGCCGCCTATCAGTGCCACTCAAGTACCCATCAGTGCAGCCTTTTAGTGCCCATCGGTGATGCCTATCAGTGCCCACCAGTGCCACCCATGAGTGCCCATCCGTGCCACCTATCAATGTCCATCAGTGCTGCATATCAGTGCCACCCATCAGTGCCGCCTACCAATGCCCATCAGTGCCGCCTATCATTGACCATCATCAATGTCCGTCACTGCCACTGTGCTGCCTTATCAATGTCCATCAGTGAAGGAGAAAACTTATGTTTTTGCTTTTTTTAACTCAAACAAAAGAAAAGCCCACCCCTGCTTTTTATTGCTTCCCCACCTCTTTATAAGGCACCTCCCTTGTAAAGGGCAGGAAGACTGCCAGGGCTTGTTTTTATAAATGAATACTTGAATGTCCTGAGTCATATGGAGCCACCCTTGACATTTTTCTTGATCTGAATATTAGATATTAGATATCAGATCACATCACCCTTTTAAAAATAGAAACACTGATAAACATATATGGTGTTTTCTTAATTTTAAGAGATACTTTGACACATCACACAGTTGTCTAAAGCCCTGTACACACGATCGGTTTGTCCGCTGAAAACCCACCGATGGACTGTTTTCAGCGGACAAACCGATCGTGTGTGGGCCCCATCGGTTTTATTTCCATCGGTGTAAAAAAATAGAACATGTTTTAATTTTTTTCCTATGGATAAAAAAAGCGATCGAAAAATCAGATCGTCTGTATGGAACTCCGCGCATGCTCAGAATCAAGTCGACTCATGCTTGGAAGCATTAAACTCCATTTTTCTCAGCACACCATAGTGTTTTTACGTCACCGCGTTTGGACACGATCGGTTTTTTGACTGATGGTGTGTAGGCAAGACTGATGAAAGTTAGCTTCATCGGATATCCGACGAAAAAATCCATCAGATTAGATTCCATCAGATATCCGATCGTGTGTACGGGCTTAACAGTCTCCTTTTGGCGTTTTTCTCTCTCTTGGTTTTTAAACAACACAGACATTTTTTTTTTTTTCGGCTTTGACAAAATCACAAAATCCCCCCCACCCCCCGCCCCATTTATTCCGGCTGACATTTTTTTTTGGCGCACTTTATTATTATCAGCCTTTTATTAGATAAGAGAGGGAAAGTGGTGTTTACGCTGAACATTATGTTAAGCATAAAGTTACAAAAGTGATTTATTTGGGAGAAGGAGAGATTGATTGATGTGTCGGCGGCGGCACAAATAACAGCTACATAATGTTGGCGGAGATTCTAAACAACATGAGTCATGTTACATAGTTCCACTTACAAACTGCACCCGAGGGAAATCAGACAAGCGCGGCACAATCAAGTGTGCGACGTCTTCACATCAAACACTGTAAATAAACCAATTTTTGAAGCGTTTTTGGTTTTTAAAAAAAAGTATAATGTTGATGATCTCAAGATGTTCCATCCTTCACATTGTTGTCTGTGTTTATAAATGGGCTTAAGATGTTTCATGCCGAGATGCTTCCGTTCCATATTGATGACTTTAAAGTAATTAATGCCTTTTTTGGGGGGGGCGGCTCTGTAAAGTGGATCTCCAGGCAAAGCCTACCAATTCATTTTATGGCTGTGTAAACATATGCATTGTGGGAGAAATATGTTGCTGTGTAACAATGGCATTCATTTTGCAATGCCCCAGTGTGTTGTAGAACATCGTGTTCCAAAATTTGTAGAATAACCAAATTTTTAGACATGTGCATTAGTTTTCGTCCAAATGCATTTTCGTACGAATTTCGGGGATTTTCATGTTTGTTTTAACAAACGATAACGAACGCGCAAAATCCAAAAACCGAAAGATCTGACATAAAAAAATCTTTATTTTTGTTTCGTTGTGACAACAGTTCGATATAGATAGGAGATTCGACATGACGTTGATAATAGTGATCTGTGTCTATCGAACCTGCCTAATTCGATAGACACATTGAATGTGCCTAACCTAACTCTATTAGTCCAAGATTATTCTACATAGAGAGAAAAGATTTGACATACAGCGGGTGCTGGCGATATTGTATTTCCAGTGTGATGGGATCGTGCTGGAAATCGGCGATGCGAGGCTGTGCTTCTCGCGCTCGCCACCCCCACGTGGTGCAGCGCATTCATAGGAATCTATTGGGGGCAGCGTGCGGGAGGAGTGACAGAGCTAGGCGCTGGCTCCTGTGACGGGGGTCGTGGAGGGTCAATATCGGCGCTGTCTGTCAGGTCACTTGTGGCCAGATGACAGATGCACCCCGTTGGAGTCTGGAGTGCACCACAGGGTAGTGAACCCTATGGTAGACTGCTGCGGATGGAACACAGAGTGGATATGGAAGGCAGGTCCACTGGAGCACAAACAAGGATCCCACAGGAAGCTTGAGCCCAAGATTCCCCAGGGCGCCGAGTCTAAGATTCAGCAGGTATTCACCAGAGCCTCTAGTGGTGAGGATGGCCTTAGCTGCAACTGAATCCAGGTCCCGGCCCCTAGAGTCCCCCAGCTCCTGCTCTGTAGGGCATAGAGGAGACACAGGAAACAGCTACTCAGGATACAAGAGATTAGTGAGGGGTAATCCAAGGCCGGGGCGACAAGCAGACTAGGATAAACAAAGGACAGGCCCAAGGTCAGGGTCACAAGCAAACAGGAATAGTCAGGGACAAGCTAAGATCGGTACACAGAGATAAACATAGCACACAGCAAGCAGGAACACAATGCTTAACAAACAACGTTGATCAACAAGGCAGACCTGCAGTGCACTGGTTAATATAGAGTTCCTGATATGGCCTGGGGTGGAGCCATACAGGGAGGAAAGATGATAAAAGCAGCCAGGTGAGAGTGTCTGTTCCAGGTGAACACATGGAGAGGAAGGTAAGCGGCCAGACATTACTGCATATCCATGACACTGTCAAGCCACGATATTGTACAATATCGTGGTCAGGTACTGTAGAGACATAGAGAAAAAGATTCAACATCATAGAGACATGAAGATTTGACGAAGCAGCTAAAAACATACGACATTTATGGTCAAATGCTCCGCCCTTAGGCTATAGAAGAAGTCTAATGTTGGTTGACTAGTAATAATAATTACTGTATTTATTGGCGTATAACACTCACTTTTTTACCCTGAAAATAGACTGTAAACTGTAAGCGTGTTATACGCTGGGGGTGTAGAACGTTTTTTCCCTGAAACTTCCCTCTGAAAGTTATGGTGCGTGTTATACGCCTGTGCATGTTATATGCCGATAAATATGGTAATAAATATAATTATTACTAGTCAAACATTAGAATTCTACTATAGCATTCGACCGGTAATGTACAATTGTGGAGTCGTACAGTTTAGCCTCTTCGTCTAATCTTCTTAGAACATTCGACAGACACCATAAGCCTACAATGACAGATTTGACCTTAATTCATTCGGATTTTCGGACGAATGCATTTTTTAACGAAGAAAATAAATAAAAACGAATTTCCGGAGTAATTAAATAAATGTATGTAACCCAAATTCCGAAACAAAATATTTCCGTGTGCACGTGTCTACAAATTATTCAATCATTTATTTCAATGGGCAACCATCATAAGGCACATGCACACTGTGCAAACCTAAATTGACTATCAATGACAAATAGTGAGGATTGCTGCCTGTTCCTTTGTTGGAGAAATCTCCTCTTGTTTCCTGTCCCAGTCATCTACTAAAAATTCTGCCCGGGGACACAGTCAGTAATGTACGAGGCGTGTCTAAAAAGGTCTGTGAATGGTCTGATAACTCAAAAGCAACATGGGCAAGGTGCGCACACATTCACATAGCTATCCAGAGACACGTCAAGGAGCACCAACCTAGCCGGGAGTACACATAGCCATCAGGGTAAACCCACTGCGGGCAGTAGAACGTAGTCAGTGTGAGAGGTAGAGTCACAGTGCAATGCAGCAATGAGTAAACATCAAGTTCTGCTACAAATTGGGGAAAAATTGCGACAGAGACACATAAAATGTTGGTTTAAGTCTACGGGACGGAAGCCGTGAGCAGAAAATGTGTTTACGACTGGTCTAAACATTTTCGCAACTGGAAGGAAACTGAGGATGAGCCACGCTCGGGTTGGTCGTTGACAAGCAGAACCCAAGACATGATCGAGCAAGTGCAACAAATGCTGGCATGAGATCAGGGACTGATTCTACGATTGATGGCGGAGGAATTGGGCATTATTGGGGGGAGTAAGTTGATAAAAGTTCAGAGAGATAATGGGGTGCCCAGCTATGAAGAGCCATATAGGTGGGCAAGAACATCTTAACCACTTCAGCCCCGGACCATATTGCTGGTCAATGACCGGGCCACTTTTTTGTGATTCGGCACTGCGTCGCTTTAACAGACAATTGCGTGGTCGTGCAACGTGCCTCCCCGAACAAAATTGGCGTCCTTTTTTTCCCACAAATAGAGCTTTCTTTTGGTGGTATTTGATCACCTCTGTGATTTTTATTGTTTGCGCTATAAACACAAATAGAGCGACAATTTTGAAAAAAAAAATATATTTTTTACTTTTTGCTATAATAAATATCCCCCAAAAATATATAAAAGAAACATTTTTTTTTTTTCCTCAGTTTAGGCTGATATGTATTCTTCTACATATTTTTGGTAAAAAAAAAACGCAATAAGTGTTTATTGATTGGTTCGCGCAAAAGTTATAGCATCTACAAAATAGGGGATAGTTTTATGGCATTTTTATTAATATTTTTTTTTTACTAGAAATGGCGGCGGTCAGCGATACTGTGGCCTTATGTCGGACACATCGTACACTTTTGACACATTTTTGGGACCATTGCACTGATCGCTATAAAAATGCATTGATTACTATAAAAATGCCATTGGCAGGGAAGGGGTTAACACTAGGGGGCGGGGAAGAGATTAATTATGTTCCCTGTGTGTGTTCTTACTGAGGGGGGTGGGACTGACTAGGGGAAATGACAGATCGCTGTTCATTCATCCATTGTATGAACAGACGATCCGTCATTTCTGCCCCTGACAGGACCAGGAGCTATGTGTTTACACTCACAGCTCCCGGTTCTCGCTCTGTAATGTGCGATCGCAGGTGCCCGGCGGTGATCGCGGCCGGCGGGCACACGCATCGGCACTACGGCGGCGCACGCCCCTATTGGCTGAACTCCGAGATGACGTATAGCTACGTCATCTCGCGCAGCCGAGCCGACCTGCCGCCGTATAACTGCGGCGGCTGGTCGGCTAGTGGTTAAAGCCTATGCAAAACCGGGAAGCCAATGCAAGGACTCCAGGATAGGGGTAATATGATCACTTGTTCCAGACCTAGTCAGGATTCTGGCTGCAGAATTTTTAAACATATTAGGTTGATTATTAGTGGATTTAGGTACACCAACGAGTAGAGCATTGCAGTAGTCAAGTCTGGAGAACACAAATATATAGATCAGCTTTTCAGCTACAGTGTATGATAGCATAGGACACAGCCCAGCAATGTTTCTTAAATGGAGCCAGTTACATGACACCACTGATCTTTTTAGCTGTAGAGGTGGCATTTTGATCATAACAATAAGGGGCAATCTTCCCACTGGCCTCCAATGTAAAGGGAATTCTTTCCTCCAATGATCACCAAAGAAATTGGTTTTCCAAGGGGTTCCCTAAGACCTGAAAATAATTTGAAGGGTTCCTCTGGGGTAAAAATGTTGGGAAAGACTGGGCTACATCATTAAACATTCACTTTCTTTGTATAGTTTCTCATGTATCCATACCATAGTAGAGCTAATAGTCACATTCAACTGGACCTGTTCCGTAAGGTTGACAATGTTTTGCTACTATTTTAAGCAGCTTCAGCATCATTCAGAAGTAACTGGCAGGGGTCAGTACGACCCAAGGTATAGGGGGGACCAACACACCCAAAGAGTTCCCCTGGTTTACGTCAATGACTAATTTCGAAAAGGGGTCCTTTTTTTAGTTTCCTGTAGGTATTTTCATCACCTAAAGGGCGATTCACCTCCTTTATATAGCTAACCTCGTCCAAGAGGACAACATTTCCCCCCTTGTCACTTATTTTAATGACTAGGGGCCAGATCCAGGATGGCGAGCAGTTCTTTGCGGCGGCGTAACGTTACCTATTTACATTACGCCGCCGTAACTTTACACGCAAGTGCTGTATTCACAAAGCACTTGCGTGTAAAGTTGCGGCAGCGTAACGTAAATTCGGAGGCCTAAGTCAAAATAGGCGGGTAGGGGGCGTTTCCTATGCGTCGACCGTAGAAATATCCCAGTGCGCATGCTCCGAATTATGACGGTGTTTTCGACGTGAACGTAATTGACGTAAATCCCCATTCACGGACGAGTTACGCAAACGACGTAAAAAAAAATCAAAATGCCCGCAGTCACGACGTCCATACTTAACATAGGATGCACCTGCTCGGGCAGCTTTATCTTTACCCCGGGAAAACCCTTACGTAAACGGTGTTAAGTGCTTGCGTCGGGCCTGCGTACATTCGTGAATTGGCGTATTTTTCTGATTTACATATTCTCGGCGTAAATCAGCGGGAACGCCCCCGGCGGCCATTTTAAAACTGCATTTAAGATCCGACGGTGTAATACAATTACACCTGTCGGATCTTTGCAGCAAACCGGCGTATCTTGTTTTCTGAATACAGAAAACAGATACGCCGGCGCAAAGCCTGAGTTATGCCGGCGTATCACTGATACGCCGGCATAACTCTACCTGAATCTGGCCCTAGGTGTTTTGCCATTGACAGTTCCCTAATAGCACCACGTTCTTCTGATGATAGGTTATCATGTCCTTTCTTTTCCAAGTCAACACTGCTTAAAGCGGAGCTCCACCCTAAAGTGAAGTCCCGCTGATCGGAACCCTCCCCCCTCCGGTGTCACATTTGACACCTAAAGACAGGTATCTGCATCCACTTCCGGCCACACGTCTTGGGCAAAAGACGGGTTTTTCTGACATCCCGTCGCCCCCCCCCCCCCCGTTGTGTGCTGGGAACACTCGGCTCCCAGCACACAGCGGCAGCCAATCGTCGGGCGCAGCGTGACTCGCGCATGCGCCGTAGGGAACCGTGCAGTGAAGCCGGAGTGCTTCACTTCCTGGTTCCCTCACCGTGGATGGCGGGGGGAGCAGCAGAGAGACGAGCGATCGCTCGTCCTCTGCTGCGGACGCCGCTGGACTCCAGGACAGGTAAGTGTCCTAATATTAAAAGTCAGCAGCTGCAGTATTTGTAGCTGCTGGCTTTTAATATTTTTTTTTGAGCGGACATCCGCTTTAAAGTGGAGTTCCACCTAAAAATGGAACTTCCACTTTTTGGAATCCTCCCCCACTCCAGTGTCACATTTGGCACCTTTCAGGGGAGGAAGGAGCAGATACCCGTGTAATACAGGAATTTTTTCCCACTTCCGTGCATAGATCACCTCAGTGATTCAGGTGAACTACGCCACTTCCGGCGCATACTCTGTCCTCCCCTCACTGTCTTCTGGGAGACACACATGTCCCAGAAGACAGCAGGGACCAGAGAGGACGCGCAGTGTGACTCGTACATGTGCAGTAGGGAACCAGGAAGTGAAGCCGCAGGGCTTCACTTCCTGATTCCCTTACCGAGGATGGCGGCGGCAGCAGCCGAGAGCCGAGTGAAAGATCGACTTCGGCTGCCGACATTGCGGGCACCCTGGGCAGTTAAGTGTCCATATATTAAAAGTCAGCAGCTGCAGTATTTGTAGCTGCTGGCTTTTTAATATTTTTTTTTTTTAGGCGGACCTCCGCTTTAAGGGTCCTTTCACAGGGAGCGGTCCGTTTTTCGGTCCGCTCGGTGTGTGTCCGTCGGCTCAGCGGGGATCCCCGCTCAGCTGTTGGCGGACAGGGAGGTCCCCGCACACTGTGCAGGGACCGCCCCGTCTCTCCTCCGCTCTACCCTATGGGGAATCGGATGAAAACGGACCGTTTGTCCGTATTCATCCGATCCGTTCCGCCGGACGGAAGAAAAATAGGGTTTTCTTCCGTCCGAAAAACCGGATCCAGAAGGACGTGGATCATTGCGGACGTTAGCGGATGCATCATCCGATAACGGATCCGCTCCCGTAGGGGCCCATTACAAGTCCATAAACGGACTTGTAAAAACGGACGAATGGAGGCGGACATGTGAAAGGGGCCTAAGTCCATCTATACTAAATCTAGAAACAGGCTAAGCCATTTATTTGTATTCTAAGGTGGCATTTTATTGGACCTAAGACTTTTCTGTATCGAAACCATTTTTCAGTCTCTTTGTTTTCTTCTAGTAGAGTTCAAGATACCTATGTACATATACATTGTCCTTTATTTATTCATCACGTTGGCAGCTGAGCAACTGCACATGACAGCATCCTAAAAACTGAAGAACGTGACTTTGTTCTTGAGTTTTTAATTTGAAGCCTATGGTAAAATCAGACTATATGTTAAATTAGAAGGCACATTGTGAACTATAGATGTGATTCTCATCATTGTATGTTTTAGGGAGAAGAAGGCAAAGCGGGCATCCCTGGACTAAGAGGCGAGAAAGGCGAAAAGGTAATGAAAATAAAATTGTAATGGCTCTTAGGAGAACATACAATCTGCAAGACCCAAGCTGTTATAGCGCAGCTCTAATGCTGCACAAATATGTATTCAGTGAAACTAAAATCTCTTTAATTAGCGTTGATTAGCATTCTGAAAGGGTTTTAAAAGCAAAATGACTGAGACTTTACCTTGTACTAACATCAAGAGTCCTCACCACCAATAGTTCCTTTGCACTATTTACATTGTCATTGTAGTCAACCTAAATTCTCATACGAAATAGACTGTATCCAGCTACAAATGCAAATGTATTTTATTATTGCATGGTGCTGTAATAGGAGAGTTCAACAGGATGCAGAGCTGTACTCCAAGCAAGTGGTGGAGGTTTCCATGAGTATGGCTAGCCATAGACCACGGTGTAATGGTGAAACTATATTGAAAAGGAAGTTCTCAGCAGAACTACTAAAAAAAAAAGTCCCCTTTAGGGGATAAATACTGAATACACTGCTCAAAAAAATTAAAGGAACACTTTGAAAACATATCAGATCCCAACGGGCAAAAATCTCATGCTGGATATCTATACTGATATTGTCAAGTCACCTGTGGCCAGGTGACAAATGCACTCCAATGGAGACAGGGGTGCACCGCAAGGTAGTGAACCCAATAGCAGACTGCTGCGTATGGATAGGAAATGTGAACCCAAGATTCCCCAGGGCGCGGAGTCTAAAGTCCAGCAGGTGTTCACGAGAGCCTCTAGTGGTGAGGATAGCCTTTGCTGCAACTGAACCCAGGTCGCGGCCCCTGGGGTCCCCAGGTCACGATCCGTAGGGAGAGAGGGGAAGCAACCACTGAGGACACAAGGGATGGTGATGGGTAAGCCGAGGTCAGAGCAACAGGCAGACGAGGGTAACCAAGGGACAGGCCAAAGGTCAGCGTCACAGGCAAACAGAAGTAGTCAGAGACGAGCCAAAATCGGTACACAGAAAGCTAAACGTAGCACATGGCAGACAGGAACACAAGCTAACAAACAAAGTTGAACAGCAAAGCAGACCTGCAGTGCGCTAGTTAATATAGACTTCCTGGAATGGCCTGGGGTGGAGCCATACAGGGAGGAGAGCTGATAAAAGGCAGCCAGAAAGTCAGGCCTCTGTTGGACACATGGAGAAGAAGGTAAGCTGCCAGACATTATTGCATGTCTAGGACAGATATGGATTGGGTAATGTGTTAGAAATGAAAGGATGGCACAAGTGGAAGTCCAGTTAAACTCTAAACTTAAACCTGCTCTGAACATTGGCTTCAGGGGAGAGGATGGACAGTGGGCAATGGATGCCCATCAATGTCACCACCCAGGCTCTACAGCAATTATCCACGATATCTGCTCTCCCCTGAAGCCGAACGCTGGGGAGATCACGTGACTGGACCTGAGCACCCCTAGATTAGGAAAGCATACACATATTTCCTTTACAGGATAGCTTACAATTGGGGTGGGAGTAAGTTTAAGCTTAGTTTTTAGATTTTTGACCAGACTTCCACTTTGATTATGTCTACCAAAAGTTTTAATTAATCAATTTTAATTATTATTCTTAAATAGGAAGTCCAATTAAAATCTAACTAAGCTTAAAATTGCTCCCAGCACTGGCTTCAGGGGAGATGAAGGACAGTGGACAATGGATGCCCATTAGTAAGTCTATAGGTGATGTCACCACCCAGGCTCTACAGCAATTATCAGAGATATTTCCTCTCCCCTGAAGCCGAACGCCGGGTAGATTTTAATTGATCAATTTTAATTAATATTCCTAAAGAGGAAGTCCAGTTAAACTAACTAAGATTCTACCCAGGTTCACACTGGGTACGATTAAGTTCGATTTGAGATGCGATTTCACATGTGAAATCGCATCTCAAATCGGCGGCATTTGCCGGCAATGACACTGTCCTAATTGGTGCAATGCTGCATCTGCGGCGCTGCACCGATTTCAAAAAGTAGTTCCTGTACTACTTTTTGTGATTTCAGGACGCGATTTACATTGACATCTGTGCAGAAACCTGCACAAATGTCTCTTAAATCGCAGCCGAAATCGGGACTGCCAGCGGGAGTGAAATCGTGCAAGTTCAGCTGAACTCACACGATTTCACTCCCACAGCCCAGTGTGAACCAGAGCTAAACCTGCTCCCAGAATTGGCTTTAGGTGAGAGGATGGACAGTGGACAATGGATGCCCATTTGTATTACCTCGTACACACGTACAGGTTTCCCACCGGGAAACTGGGGGGAAAACCGAGAACCTGCTCGGTAACTTTTTTCCCCCTACACGCGACCTGACAGGAAAACTGCCATGAGAGCTTTGGTCGGGAATCCCGGCCGTGTGTATGCTCCATCGCAGTATTTTCCATTTGAAAACTGTTGGGTTAAAAACCGCCAGGAATCCCAGCGGGAAAAAAGAGATCTGGTTCTCTTTTTTTTCCCACAGCAGTTTTCCTGTCGGGAAAACTGCGATGGAGCATACACACGGCCGGTTTTCCCTGCCAAAAGCTCTCGTGGCAGTTTTCCCGATGGGAAAACCGGCTGTGTCTATGAGGCTTTAGTCTATAGAGTGAAACTCTAACTAAGCTTAAACCTGCTCCCAGCGTTGGCTTCAGGGGAGGGGATGGACAGTGAACAATGGATGCCCATCAATGTCACCAACCACCAGGCTCTACAGTAATTATCGGTGATATCTCCTCTCCCCTGAAGCTGAACGCTGGGGAGATCACGTGACTGGACCTGAGCATCCCTAGATTAGGTAAGCATACACATCTTTCCTTCACAGGATAGCTTAGAATTGGGGTGGGAGAAGGTTAAAACTTAGACTTCCACTTAAATTGATCAATTTTAATTGATATTTCTAAAGAGGAAGTCCAATTAAAATCAAACTAAGCTTAAACCTGCTCCCACCACTGGCTTCAGGGGAGAGGAGTGACAGTGGACAATGGATGCCCATTAGTAAGTCTATGGGTGATGTCACCACCCAGGCTCTACAGCAATTATCGGAGACATTTCCTCTCCCCTGAAGCCGAACGCCGGGTAGGTTTTAATTGATCAATTTGAATTAATATTCCTAAAGAGGAAGTCCAATTAAAATCTAACTAAGCTTAAACCTTATACAAAAATTATGGATACAACAACCTCCTTCTACAAATTCAAGCGCCTATGGATTTGGCGAAACTACATGCAATATATTAAGAAAGTCCAATTTAAGGAAACACAAGCTGCTACCATATAATCCTGCCACTGACAGGTAAATGCAATTTAAAAGCAGACAACATATATAATCATCCAGGCAGCGCTACATGTATAAACACACACCAACTCTTATGCCGCGTACACACGGTCGTTTTTTGCGATGAAAGAAAAACGACGCTTTTTAAAACGTCATTTAAATTGATCGTGTGTGGGCAAAACATGTTTGAATTTTTTGTGTCGTTTTTCAAAACGTCGTTTTTTGTTTCACAAAAAGTCACCGTGTGTAGCAAAAACGTCGTTCAAAACGACGTTTTTCAACCCGCGCATGCCCAGAAGCTAGTTATGAAGCGAGCTTCAATGGAAAAGAGTGGTGAACGTAACCTCGCTTTTTGTGAAAAAAACGATGGTGTGTATGCAAAATTGTCTTTGAAAAGTGACGTTTCAAAAACGTTGTTTTTTACTTCACAGAAAACGTCGTTTTTTTTTCATCGCAAAAAACGACCGCGTGTACGCGGCATTAAGCATGTGTTTTCAATGGAATGTCAGTCTATAATGCAGCAAAGTGATCACATCCGAGTTATAGTCCAATACGATCCCGGTGCAGAGTTCAATTATGTTCCAGATAATAGTTCTTACACCTTCACCTCTAATCATATATTTGGGGGTAAAGATAACACCCCCTAAGGATTCAACTCTTACCAGACGGTGCTGATAGCAAGCACAAAACGCCGTATGGGAATGTCAATCTTCTTCCTAAAGAGCTGGTTCACACAATCCGCAGCACTCCCTTTGAAACTATAATCCACTAATGACCTCAATCACATGTAGAAAAGAAAAATAACTCCATAGCGTATTATTGTTTAAAATGTATTTATTGTTCCCTCCCTATAAGACATAGACTTGCAATATATAATTCAAAAACTGGCCTAGGACATAAATCTTTCCAGTCCACGGGTAGCATAGTGGTGTCTCCTGCTTACTGCAGCGTAACTCGCACAAGAAAACAATATCCCTGAATAACAAGTTCACATCAATCCTGGATAGTCGTGTAGTCCCACCTTGACGCGTTTCGTCATCATACATCTGATGGTCAAACCTGCTCCCAGGGCTGGCTTCAGGGGAGAGGAGGGACAGTAGACAATGGGTGGCCATTAGTAAGTCTTTGGGTGATGTCCCCACCCAGGCTCGACAGCAATTATCGGAGATATCTTCTCTCCCCTGAAGCTGAACCCTGGGGAGATCATGTGACTGGACCTGAGCATCCCTAGATTAGGTAACCATACACATCTTTCCTTTACAGGATAACTTACCGTATATAGGCCCGGATTTACAAAGCACTTACCTTATCTCAAGATACGCCGCGTAAGTGTAAATATGCGCCGTAGTATCTGTGCGCCATGCCCACAGAACTAAGATACGCCTAAAAACTGACTTCATCCGACCGTCATAACTTGCCTATAGTGGGCGCATATTTACGCTGGACGCATTTGGAACTCCCATTGATTTTACATGCAAA
The DNA here is from genome assembly GCA_029574335.1 of Rana kukunoris. Classification (NCBI taxonomy): domain Eukaryota; kingdom Metazoa; phylum Chordata; class Amphibia; order Anura; family Ranidae; genus Rana; species Rana kukunoris. The sequence continues at coordinate 469,596,781 of CM056053.1, read as the reverse complement.
TATGCAAATGAGGGAGATACGCTGATTCACGAACTTACTTGCGCCCGGTGCATGTTTTAAGCGATTTGCGTAATGGGTTACGTCCGACTTAAAGTTATTCCCCATATTGGAGGTGAATTTTACATCATTTACGTAATGCGTGAATAGGGCTGGGCGTTAGTTACGTTCACGTCGTAGGCAGTGATTCGACGTATCTTAGGCAGTTGTTTCGATGTGATTGTACAAAAAAAAGCCAAAATGCCAATAAACTGCAGTTTATCAGCTTCATTGTGCATGGAGCCTAAATGGTTAATACAACAACAAAAAAACAAACAAAAAAACAAAAAAAACATGAAAAAGCACGTGAGTATATAACTGGAGTGTGTTCTACTGGGAACTCTTATGCCCTGTACACACGATCGGATTTTCCGCCGGGAAAAACCTTGAATGGTTTTTCCGATGGAATTCCTCTCAAGCTTGCCTTGCATACACACGGTCACACAAAAGTTCTCTGAACTTTCCACCGCCAAGAACGCGGTGACGTACAACACTACGACGAGCCGAGAAAATGAAGTTCAATGCTTCCGAGCATGCGTCAAATTGTTTCTGAGCATGCGCCAGAATTTCGCTCATTGGAATTGCTACAGACAATCAGATATTTCCATAGGAATTTTTTCCGTCTGAAAATTTGAGAACCAGCTCTCAATCTTTTGTTGGCAGAAATTCTGCCAGCAAAAGTCCGATGGAGCATTCACACGGTCAGAATTTCCGTTCAAAAGCTCACATCGGACTTTTGCTGTCGGAATTTCCGATCGTGTGTACGGGGCTTGAGAATCAATCTGTGCTATGCCCATGCAGGAATAAAGAACAGGTCCAGTCAACTGTCCCATACCCAGAAGCAAATGCCCACCTTTTTTGAATAACTATGCAGAGCGGCAGCGGATTGTAAAATAGTAAGTGACCGGATTTATATTATAAAAACGCAGGATGAATGGACATACATTTAAAAAATGCCAATTGTGGTTGGAACTCCGCTTTAAGTGAAATAAAATACACAGAACCTCTAGGTATGAAGACCACATGATTCACGTTTGTCCTCCCATATGACAGAGATGGTCCTTTCTGATTGGCAGCTCAATCAGTGCTGTCACATGGGGCCAGGGAATGAGCTTTCAGGTCCATGTAAGTCCAAAAGGCATGGTACCTTATCTAACTGAAATTTGGGGTTACTGTGTGATGTTAGGTTAAGCACAAAGAAGCCAATCTGACATTCCTGTTGTTGGTTGAGCTCATGGATAATCTTTTTTTTCTTTTAGGGATCGTTAGGGCCCCCTGGAACAGCTGGAAGACTAGGAACCAAAGGAGAACGGGTAAGATTTATCATGGAAAAAAATATATTTTCAAAACTGGATTTCTTGTATCCGGCCTCACTATAATAATGTATGTATTATGGCATCACTGACAGCATGGATGCCATATTGTTACTAGTATAGATACCCAGGCCATCTTAATAGCATCATAGGCCCCTGGGCAAAGTAAAGCTCTGGGGCCCCTACAATGATGACAGTGAAGGTAAACAGACATCAAGTAGGTAGAAGGCAGACTGGCTCCCCTGTGTATCTATCACTCTCAGTACCATCACGGGGCCCCCAATTTTGGGGCAGCATGAGCTTAAGGACCAGCTGTTTTGGGGACAGTTCAGGGGGCCCCCATGCAGCTGGGCCCCTGGGAAGTGCCCAGGTGTGCACTCTCATTAAGACAGCCCTGATAGATACCATATCATTATCATTAGAGATACCATATTTTAGGGGTTCTGTGAACCACAGAACGTTGTAGAGCTGGGTATACACGGAACAAAAATCAGCTGGTTCAGCAGGAACCGGACGACTTCTGCTCTCTGTGTGCCCATCTGTCCAACAGAAGTTGGTTTTTCAGACCGGCTTCTGTTGAATGATCCTGCTTAAAAAAAACATTTGATCAGCACCTGCAGGCAAAAGCCCTGTAGTCAGCTTTGCTGTCACGTTCCTGTCATGTTGTTCTGCTGCTTTTTGATCTTCTGATCTGCTACTTTCTAATCTTCAACTGGGTTCCAGTCGTGTGGTCTGTTGGGTTCTTATCCTCTGATTTGCTAAGTTCAAATTCACAGTTTTATGGGGTTCTAATCTTCTGTTCTGCTGGGTTCTAATCTTCTGTTCTGCTGGGTTCTAATCTTCTGATCTTCTGGGTTCTAATCTTCTTATCTTCTGGGTTCTAATCTTCTGATCTGCTGGGTTCTAGCCTTCGGTTCTGCTGGGTTCTAATCTTCTGATCTGATGGGTTCTAATCTTCTGATCTGCTGGGTTCTAATCTTCTAAACTGATGGGTTCTAATCTTCTAAACTGATGGGTTCTAATCTTCTAAACTGATGGGTTCTAATCTTCTGATCTGCTGGGTTCTAATCTTCTGATCTGCTGGGTTCTAATCTTCTGTTCTGCTGGGTTCTAATCTTCTGTTCTGCTAGGTTCTAATCTTCTGATCTTCTGGGTTCTAATCTTCTGTTCTGCTGGGTTCTAGCCTTCTGATCTACTGGGTTCTAGCCTTCAGATCTGCTGGGGTCTAATCTTCTGTTCTGCTGGGTTCTAGCCTTCTGATCTGCTGCTTTCTAATCTTCTGATTTGCTCGGTTCTAACATTCAAATTTTCTGGGTTGTAATCTTCTAGTCTACTGGGTTGTAATCTTCTGATCTGCTGGGTTCCAATCTTCTGATAAATTTGGTTGATATCTGCTGATCTACTGCTTTCTAATCTGCTTATCAACTGGGTTCCAATTGTGTGGTCTGCTGGGTTCTAATTCTCTGATTTGCTGGGTTCTAATATTATGACCTGCTGGGTTCTAGCCATCTAATGTGCTGTTTCTAATCATCTGATTTGAGGAGTTATAATCTTCTGATCTGCTGCTTTATAATATTCTGATAGATTTGGTTGAAATTTGTGGATCTACTGCTTTCTAAACTGCTTATCAACTAGGTTTCAATTGTGTGGTCTGCTGGGTTCTAATCCTCTGATTTGCTGGGTTCTAATCCTCTGATTTGCTGGGTTCTAATCATCTGATATGCTGGGTTCTAATCTTCTGATACATTTGGTTGATATCTGCTGCTTTCTAATCTGCTTATCAACTGTGTTCCAATTGTGTGGTCTGCTGGGTTCTATTACTCTAATTTGCTGGGTTCTACTATTCTGATCTGCTGGGTTCTTGCCTTCTGATGTGCTGCTTTCTAATCTTCTAATTTGCGGGGTCCTTATCTTCTGATCTGCTGTGTTCTAGCATTCCAATGCACTGCTTTCTAATCTTCTAATCTTCTGATCTGCTGCTTTCTAATCTAGCCTTCTAATGTGATGTTTCTAATCTTCTGATTTGGTGGGTTCTAGCCTTCTAATCTGTTGTTTCTAATTTTCTGATCTGCCTTCTGAACTGCTGCTTTCTAATATTCTGATAATGTTGGTTCATATCTGTGCATCTACTGCTTTCTAATCAACTAGGTTCCAATTGTGTGGTTTGCTGGGTTCTAATACTCTGATTTGCTGGGTTCTAATCCTCTGATTTGCTGGGTTCTAATCCTCTGATTTGCTGGGTTCTTGCCTTCTGATCTGCTGGTTTCTAATCTTCTGATTTGCTGGGTTCTAATCCTCTGATTTGCTGGGTTCTAATCCTCTGATTTGCTGGGTTCTTGCCTTCTGATCTGCTGCTTTCTAATCCTCTGATTTGCTGGGTTCTAATCCTCTGATTTGCTGGGTTCTAATCAGAAGATTAGAACCCAACAAATCAGAAGTGATCTGCTGGGTTCTAATCTTCTGATTTGCTGGGTTCTAATCCTCTGATTTGCTGGGTTCTAATCCTCTGATTTGCTGGGTTCTTGCCTTCTGATCTGCTGCTTTCTAATCCTCTGATTTGCTGGTTTCTAATCCTCTGATTTGCTGGGTTCTAATCCTCTGATTTGCTGGGTTCTAATCCTCTGATTTGCTGGGTTCTTGCCTTCTCATCTGCTGCTTTCTAATCCTCTTTTTTGCTGGGTTCTAATCCTCTGATTTGCTGGGTTCTAATCCTCTGATTTGCTGGGTTCTAATCCTCTGATTTGCTGGGTTCTTGCCTTCTCATCTGCTGCTTTCTAATCCTCTGATTTGCTGGGTTCTAATCCTCTGATTTGCTGGGTTCTAATCCTCTGATTTGCTGGGTTCTAATCCTCTGATTTGCTGGGTTCTTGCCTTCTCATCTGCTGCTTTCTAATCTTCTGATTTGCTGGTTTCTAATCCTCTGATTTGCTGGGTTCTAATCCTCTGATTTGCTGGGTTCTTGCCTTCTGATCTGCTGCTTTTTAATCCTCTGATTTGCTGGGTTCTAATCCTCTGATTTGCTGGGTTCTAATCCTCTGATTTGCTGGGTTCTAATCCTCTGATTTGCTGGGTTCTAGCATTCCAATGTGCTGCTTTCTAATCTTCTGATTTGCTGCTTTCTAATCTCCTGGGTCCTGCTCAGCAGATGGCAACAAATGCATGTTCCCTTCTGTAGTTCCAAAAATACATCCTCAATAGGTGCTGAGATTTCAAAACTTCTCTATTCGAAAGGTTGCAGATCCTAATGCTTCGTACACACGGTCGGAATTTTCACCGGGCAAACCTGTCGCAATTTCCAAAGTAAAAATAGAGAACCTGATCTCTATCTAAATCCGTCAGAATATCCGATGAAATGTTCTTATCTGACTTTTTCTGTCAGAAATCCCGACCATATGTACACGGCATTAATCTATTCAATGAGCTATCTTTCTCTGGAAAAGGCTGCCCATGTAACACAAGGTTCCCTTCTGGTGGGAACCCCTCAAAGCATAAAACATCCAAAAGGAGCACCAGCCTTTAGAGTCAGGTTTCCATTAACATTATTGTAACCACAATTCATTCCTCCATCAGCCGAAGTAGCTTATCTCATCAAAAGTGCAAATTTTATTCTTTCATTTGCCCCTTTTATAAAGATACTAGGGAATGGCCTGGGAATGCAGGAAGAATAAGTTCCCCCTTCCCCAACATGGCACTATGGAGGGTGCTTCATCTGCTTCTGCCCCATCCCAGCCCTTGCTGATCCGTTGGGTTCTAATACATTGGACAGTGATAAGTTTAATGATAAAGCTTGCACATTACTTATACCCACAGAGGGCAGGTAACCTGCACATTCCAATCCAAGTACTTTCAAAGTTGAAAAGTACTCCTAAAACCTAATCCCAGACCCTGATCTTAAAGGGGTTGTAAAGGTAATTTTTTTCCCCCTAAATTGCTTCCTTTACCTTAGTGCAGTCCTCCTTCACTTACCTCATCCTTCCATTTTGCTTTTAAATGTCCTTATTTCTTCTGAGAAATCCTCACTTTCTGTTCTTCTGTCTGTAACTCCACACAGTAATGTGAGGCTTTCTCCCTGGTGTGGAGTGTCGTGCTCGCCCCCTCCTTTGGTCTACAGGAGAGTCAGGACGCTCTCTACGTTGCAGATAGAGAAAGGAGCTGTGTGTTAGTGGCCGTCCTGACTCTCCTGTAGTCCAAGGGAGGGGGCGAGCATGACACTCCACACCAGGGAGAAAGCCTTGCATTACTGTGTGGAGTTACAGACAGAAGAACAGGAAGTGAGGATTTCTCAGAAGAAATAAGGACATTTAAAAGCAAAATAGAAGGACGAGGTAAGTGAAAGAGGACTGCACTAAGGTAAAGGAAGATATTTAGGGGAAAAAAAATTGTACCTTTATAACCCCTTTAAAGCAGATGTCTGCTGAAAAAAATATTAAAAGTCAGCAGCTACAAATACTGCAGCTGCTGACTTTTAATATCGGCACACCTGCCTGTCCTGGAGTCCAGCGCCGTCCGCAGCAGAGGACGATCGATCGCTCTTCACTCTGCTGCCCCCCCCTCCATCCACGGTGAGGGAACCATGAAGTGAAGCGCTCCGTCTTCACTGCCTGGTTCCCTACGGCTCATGCGCGGGTTGCGCTGCGCCTGCTAATTGGCTTCCGCTGTGCTCTGGGAGCCGAGTGTTCCCTGAACACAACGGGGGCGGGGGGTGAGGTGACGTTAGGGGAAGTTAGGCGGCCGCGAGGCCCCTGTGAGTGTAAGGCCCCGTACACACGACCGAGAACCTCGGCAGAATCCAGCGAGAAGCTCGCTGGGATCCATATTCTGCCGAGATACTCGGTCGTGTGTACGTTTTCGCCAAACGTCCTGTCAAGAAAGCCGTCGAGCCAAAATAGAGAGCAGGTTCTCTATTTGCTCGATGGACCATCGAGAACCATGGCTCGGCGCCTTTCCCGACGGCTTGGTCGACGATTTCGACGGCCGGGCGAGAACCTCAACGGGCGGAACGATGTGTTTGGCCCGTCGAGGTTCTCGTACGTGTGTACGCGGCCTGAGGCCTTAGGCGACCGCCTAATTAAATAGCCGCCTCTGGAGGCAACTATACATTTGCATAGTGCAATCTTATACATAAAAGACAATAATGCAATGTACATGGGTAGAAAGAGCCCAACACCTAGAATAGTACACACTAATATAAACCGGACATTACCATTACCATCTCTATAAAAGTGAAAGTTTTATACAGCAAATTCATTTTCAGATTTGGATTTTCATCATTCTGGGGACTGCAGGGAATACATTTTGGATTTGTAGAACACAAATTATTATTGTAGAGTTCACATTGGACCGTCATCATGTACATAAAAAGGGTAAAGTCTGTCTCTAGTTCTTATATTGCGGTATAACCCATGATAACTAACTTCCTATCTTATTGTGATGTCATCTTCCAGGGCGACAGAGGTGAAATCGGGGAGATCGGAGTCGCAGGACCTCCGGGACCGCCGGTACGAATGTCATTATTTTTTAATAAAAGCCTGCAAACTTTTTTGAACCAACAGTTCATGACGGTGTTATAGGTTCAAGTGAGGAGGAATTTTAGACCAATGGCGTATTCTGCAAGTTGCTCAGCAACAGAACAGTTGAATTCATGAAGGATTAAACTGATTTGCTCTTACAAAGTCAGCAATGTGGCAATATTTATTAAGCCTAAGGAAAAGAATATAAGCTAAAATGCCAGTGTTTCTATTTTTTTTGTGCTCAGTAATCAATTTAATGTTGAGCTTCTGCCAAAACTTTTTGTACTTTTTGTATAGTGGGGAAGAGTTAGGACCTGAGTCATGATTTTCTTGCTAAATGGATCTGAATTTGAAATCGGCGAACACCCCCAACATCTCCGAGTAGGATTGCGGGTATTTATTTTTCCTGTACTCTGCTGCAATTTAGGTCCAGAATAACGTGTCCCTGGTCCTGCAGCCTCCTGGGATACTTAAAGTGGAGTTCCACCAAAACGATATACAGTACATCGGCAGAAGGGCACGGCTGGGCACATGGACGTATATATACGTCCCCTTTAAGAGCCCAGCTGTGGGTCGCGAGTGACCCAGTCCAAAGCTCCGCGACCGTGGGACCCGCGGACCCGATCACCGCGGGTGTCCCGCGATCGGGTCACCGAAGCTGAATAACGGGGAGAGGTGAGTGTAAACAAACTGTAACGGTCACCACCGCTTACGATCTTCCATCCAACCACGACAAGCTTATCTGACACACTGCGACAATCTTGCATACACGATCCATATCCATTCCCATAAACAAGACGAGACTCAAGCTCTGCACTTGCTTCAAAGATATGACAATTTATTGGTATTTTCTCAGCTTCTTATACAGTCTCAAGCATAATGCAGTTAGTCACAGGATAATGTAGTCTCCACCCCCCTTCACACCATGGGGGGCTTCAATCACACTCTAAAAGGCATTCAGGTAAGCTAACCATGTAGACTTGTCGGCACCGCATCTTCAATAGTGTTCAATTAACCTTGAATAATACACAGACATCTAGTTGAATAAGTTATCTAGGCAGCTTTATCACACAATGGAAGAGTCTTGTGAGAGTGGGTGCAATCAACACCTTCAACGGAATGTCTTTACAGTGAATAGCCAACACCTTAAGATATTTCAATAGCATATTATACAAAGGTATGACTCACTGTCTGGTTGACCTGGTCATGTCATCATGAACTCCTTGTGATATCTCAGTCCTAAAATGAAGTATTAATAATGTCTTCTGTAATATATGAATTATGATTCTTTGTCACCCTATGGCCCTAGTGGACATAAGGTGACCCTAGACATAGGAATATCTCAGTCTGTCACGGTGCATTCCGTTACACAAACCTTCTCTGTTCTTCTCTGTGGCAGTGTCAGTGATCGTCTGTTCCCTGATATATTATTATTGTAGAGTTCACGTTGGACCGTCATCATGTACATAAAAAGGGTAAAGCCTGTTAATAGTTCTTATATTGCGGTATAACCCATGATTACTAACTTCCTATCTTATTGTGATGTCATCTTCCAGGGCGACAGAGTATACTGATATAGGGAACGACGATCACTGATGTCACAAGTCCAGCCCCGCTCCCCTACAGTTAGAAACACACATCAGATCACACTTAACCCCTACAGCACCCCCTATTGGTTAACCCTATTCACTGCCTTTGTCATTTTTTTAACAGTAATCAGTGCATTTTTATAGCAATTTCCGCTGTGAAAATGACAATGGTCCCAAAAATGTGTCATAAGTGTCCGATGTGTCCGCCATAATGTCGCAGTCACAAAAAAAATCTTCTGTTCCCTGACTCTCCCGTAGTCCAAGGGAGGGGGGTGAGCACGACACTCCACACCGGGGAGAAAGCCTTGCATTACTGTGTGGAGTTACAGACAGAAGAACAGGAAGTGAGGATTTCTCAGAAGAGATAAGGACAATTAAAAGCAAAATGGAAGGATGAGGTAAGTGAAGGAGGGCGGCACTAAGGTAAAGGAAGATATTTAGGGGAAAAAAATTGTACCTTTACAAGCCCTTTAATGGCACTGAAAGTGCAACTACTAATTTTAGGTGTATAAATATGGCCATACACTATGCAATATTATTGTATTTGTGTATTTAGTGAGAAGGGTGATCACTGATTGATTGAATTTCATTTAACAAACGTGCACCTGGGAATGGGAGGGTGGATGATGCAGGGTGTGTGCTAATGAGGTCAGCTGGTCAACTTCTTCCTGGGTCATGACCTAAAGTCTGATCAGGAAGAAAGACATTACTAAAGGAAAAGTCTGGAAACATGGATTAGAACAAAAAAGTAAGTGACTGTAGATTTAATGGAAAGCTTTGATATTTTTGCTAAAAATGCACATGCTCTATAGGTACATAGGGGAGCTGGAATTTAGAATAAAAAAAAGTGTACAAAGGTGAACTCACCCTTTAATATTGGAGAACTGCCAATCAGTCATTGGATTCCTGTTTGCCCCTTGAACTTGTCTTTATGCTCCAAAATGTAAACTTACATTCCATGGGAACTTATAAATTGCCCTCTTTATTTTGGACAATGCTGCTATATTGTTCTCTAGCTACTTGCCGGCCATCCGCCGCAGTTCTACTGCTCTACGTCGGCTCTCGAAAGCCACTCCTGCGCGCGTGCCCGGCGGGCGCGATCGCCGCTGGGCACCCGCGATTGCTCGTTACTAAAGATGAGCTTCGCATGGAACACGTGTAGAGCCCGCCAGGAAGTGTGCACGGCACTGCGCTAATCACAGCCGGGGAGACATTGTCTCGATGCTCGGCTGCAGAGATCGGGAAATGTCTCCCTGGCTGTGATTAGCGCAGCGTCGTGCACACTTCCTGGCAGGCTCTGCACGTGTTCCATGCGAACACGCCAAAGCTTATCCTTACTCGTTACAGAGAGAGGACCGGGAGCTGTGTGTGATCCTCTTAAATACTTTGTTCTCAAGTCTTTCCAAGGTTTTCTGAGTTCAGCTGAGCTGTCCTTAGGCCTTTCCGGGTGTTTACGAGTCTCTCAGATGCCCCCCCCCCATCTCTGGTCACATGCGGTATTGCACGCCATTGAAGTCAATGCAGAACAAATTATTTTCATTTCCTTTGATTTCTATGGGGAAACTCCTAGAACGGATTATGCTTGCAATCCGAGGTTCCACTGTAGTCCCAAAAATGCGTCAAAAGTATCCGCCATAATGTCGCAGTCACGATAAAAATGGCAGATCGCCGCCATTGCTAGGGAAAAAAATTTATAATAGAAATGCTATAAATCTATCCTCTATTTTGTAGATCCTTTAACTTTTGCGCAAACCAATCAATATAAGCTTATTGCGATTTTTATTACCAAAAATATGTAGGAAAAATTTGCTTTTTTTAAAAAACAATTGGGGATATTTATTATAGCAAAAAGTACAAAATTTGGAAAAAAACAAACAAAATTGTTGCGCTATTTTTATAGCGCAACAAGTAAAAACCGCAGAGATGATCAAATACCACCAAAAGAAAGCTCTATTTGTGGGGAAAAAATGTTGTTTGGGTACAGCGTCACACAACCTCAATTGTCAGTTAAAGCAACGCAGTGCCGAATCGCAAAAAAATGGCTCGGTCTTTGGGCAGCCAAATCTTCCGGGGCTGAAGTGGTTAATGAGAATGGATGTCTCTTACCACGGTGGCTATTAAAGATCTAAAGAAGGACACAGCTCTTTTAATATTATTTTTGTACATACAATATTTCCGATAAATTCAATTTTTTTGCCGCAGTCCATTCCAGTCTTGAAATCAGGTCTTTATTTATTGGATCTGCGCCCCCCAACATCCCCCCCCCCCCCGTCCCATGGCCAGTATTTAGCCTCTTTTGTCCTTCAGCGATCTCAGAGTTTTATAGAAAGTGGGTCAGCACATTCATTCGGAACAAGCCGTGTCTTGTACAGTATAATATTCGAATAGCACTTGTATTCTCCTAATATTTTCTGCTTTTTCAAAATGAAACTCCAAACATGAAAAATAACGAGAACCAATCCGAAAAGGACAGACACAAAAGTAATAGAGTACATTTTTACAAGATGGAATAATTTCATGTTCCGAGAGCGTTCTCTTCTCTGAAAAGGTTAATTGGGAAACGGCCAATCAGTGCTTTGGATGGAGGAGTTTTCTGGTCTGTGGCTTACAACAGAGGAGTTTATAGTACGAGAGAAGTGTAATGCTGTTTTGTAATTGTGGTTTAATTGATGAGCTAATTCCTCCGTACTTGACGGTTATTTCATCGTGGATCATCGATGTGTGGAATAAACACATGAAAGAATGTACTGTATTTGCTGGCGTATAAGACGACCCCCTAATTTTCCAGCTAAAATGTTGCTTTTGGGATATACTCACCGTATAAGACGACCCCCTTCTTACTAGTCATTCCTCGCCTCCCCTCACTGTGCCATTACATGCCAGATTGTGCCACCATTACATGCCAGACTGTGCCACCATTACATGCCTCACTGTGCCATTACATGCCAGGCTGTGCCACCATTACATGCCAGATTGTGCCACCATTACATGCCAGACTGTGCCACCATTACATGCCTCACTGTGCCATTACATGCCAGGCTGTGCCACCATTACATGCCAGGCTGTGCCACCATTACATGCCAAGCTGTGCCACCATTACATGCCTCACTGTGCTACCATTACATGCCAGATTGTGCCACCATTACATGCCTCACTGTGCCACCATTACATGCCAGGCTGTGCCACCATTACATGCCAGGCTGTGCCACCATTACATGCCAAGCTGTGCCACCATTACATGCCTCACTGTGCTACCATTACATGCCAGACTGTGCCACCATTACATGCCACACTGTGCCACCATTACATGCTTCACTGTGCCATTACATGCCTCACTGTGCCACCATTACATGCCTCACTGTGCCACCATTACTTGCCTCACTGTACCATTACATGCCAGGCTGTGCCACCATTACATGCCAGGCTGTGCCACCATTACATGCCAGGCTGTGCCACCATTACATGCCTCACTGCGCTACCATTACATGCCAGACTGTGCCAACATTACATGCCTCACTGTGCCATTACATGCCTCACTGTGCCACCATTACATGCCTCACTGTGCCACCACTACATGCCGCACTGTGCCACCATTACATGCTTCACTGTGCCATTACATGCCTCACTGTGCCACCATTACATGCCTCACTGTGCCACCATTACATGCTTTACTGTGCCATTACATGCCTCACTGTGCCACCATTACATGCCTCACTGTGCCACCATTACATGCCTCATTGTGCCATTACATGCCTCACTGTTCCACCATTACATGCCTCACTGTGTCACTGCATACCTCACTGTGTCATTGCATGTCTCAACGATCCCTTACCTAATCACTGACATGCAGAATCAGTCAGACCTCGGCCGTCCATTTTTTAAAAGCCACGCCTCCTCCTCGTGCTGTTCCATGATAGACGGAACACTCAGCTTCCCAGGAGACACTGTGTTCAGTGTTCTGCCTATCACGGATGCCCTCTCATCCGAGACCGAGGACGAGAGGGCATCCGTGATAGGCGGAACACTGAACAGAGGCTCTGCTGGGAAGCTGAGTGTTCCGCCTATCACGGAACAGCAGAAGGAGGAGGCGTGGCTTTTGAAAAATAGACGGCCGCGGTCTGCATGTTAGATTACCAGCGTATAAGACGACCCCCGACTTTTAAGAAGAATTTCATGGGTGAAAAAGTCGTCTTATACGCCAGAAAATACGGTACTCAAATATTAACCTCAAAGGTTTGTTTGTTTTTTATTTTCTAAATAGGTTCCTTTAAAGTGGATGTAAACCCCCCCCCCCCCAATTTTTTTTTTTTTTATGTCACAATGTAGAGTATAAGATTTCCTATCATCTGTGCCCAGTCTTGCCACACAGAGTTAATCCAGCGCTGAGTAATCCTCTTTTAAAGTTCAGTGCAAATGAACAGAATTCCAGATAAAAACCTGCCAAATTATAAAGTCCGTTTCTCTGTTATTGCTTTCAGTAACAGGTTATTTACAAATCTAGCTTGGACATGTTTATCATAACATGAGGTGATCCAAAGTTCATTGTATATTACTAGGATGTGTTATGATGTTATATCACCTCATGTTATGTTAAACAAAACATAACATATGATAAACATGTCCAAGCTAGATATGTAAATAACCTGTCACTCAAAGCAAGAAGAGAGAAAACTGACTTTTTATTTAGGCAGGGTTTTATCTGGAAGGCTGTTCATTTTCACTGAACATAAAAGAGGATTTCTCAGATCTGGATTAACTCTATGTGGCAAGACTGGGCACAGATGATAGGAAATATTATACTCTACATTGTGACATCAAAAAAAAATGTTTTTTTTGGGGTTTACATCCACTTTAAGCTAGTACATTGCTGGTTTACTTACCCTTTCCTTTGATTTCCCTTCTAAATGTTTTTTTTCTTTGTTTGAATTTCTCACTTTCTGTTTCTCCTCGGTAAGCTTGCCTCCATCATCCGAGCCTTTCTGGCTGGGGGTTAGTCAGCGTGCTCGCCCCCTCCCTTCGGACTACATCCCACAGAGATTTTAGGGACATGTCTGATTCTCTGTGATATCTGTATTGTCCTCTATAAAATCTATAGCTGTGTTAATATGTTGTTGTGTTTTTATATAGGGACCGGAGGGACCCAAAGGACCGCCAGGAGCTCTGGGACCAGTGGGCGCCCCTGTAAGTTCTAATTTGTCAATTGTTGAAGAGGAAATTTGATTATACGCCTAAAATACCACATCTGTAACAACCAATTTCTCCTATTTGATACCTTTTGGTCAGTTTTATATATATAGTATATATCATTGAAACCAATGTTTTAATGATTTTGAAGTGCAAAAAAAATTGTAATTCAGTCCTGTCCTGTGCACTCTGCAGTGTTATCTCAAGCAGTGTTTTCTTCCAGACCTGTTCACTTCTGTGAACTACAGAACATCGCTACCTGTCCAAGTGTTGACAACGCTGCTCTTTCATAGATACAGGACTAGGACCAGGTGCTGATTAACAAGCACAAGGCTTGAAAATCAGAAGTAACAATGCTGATAGCCAAGCCCCCTGCAACATATAGAGCGTGTATACTTACCTGATCGCCATGGAAACCCGCGCATGCTCGAAATTACTTTGACGCATGCGCGGTAGCTTCCATGGCATAGGTAGGGTGAAGCAAGATGGCGGCGACAGCATCGAATGTGACGAGCGCATGCTCGTCGTACACCATGACGTCACCGCGTTCTTGCCTTTCAAGAGAACCGCGGTTCTTTTGAAAGGTCTGTCTGTACACTCGGGCGGCAAGAGATCTCGACAAGGGCGGCAAGAATCTCGTCGGGAAAAACAACGGTTTTTACTTGACGAGATTCTTGCCCGTGTGTACTAAGCTAAAGAGAGTGAAAAGTGAAGGGTGGAGGAGATAGAAGATGGGGCAAAGAGATAAAAGAAGCAGAATAAGTAGAATTTGAAAGAGAAAGAGTGAAAAGTGAAGGGTGGAGGAGATAGAATATAGGGGAACAAGATAGAAGAAGGAGAATGAGGAGAAGAGAAAGCGTGAAAAGTGAAGGATAGAGGAGATAAAGTTTGGGGGAAAGGAATAGTAGAAAAAGAATGAGGAGAAGGCAAAGAGAGTGAGAAGTGAAGGGCGGAGGAGATAAAAGATTGGACAAAGAAATTGAAGAAGGAGAATGAGGAGAAGATAAAGAGAAAGTGTGAAAAATGAAGGGTGAAGGAGATAAAAGATGGGGGGAAAGAGATAGAAGAAGAAGAAGGAGGAGGTGACAAAGAGTGAAAAGTGAAGGGTGGAGGAGATAAAAGACGAGGGGAAAAGATAAAAGAAGAAGGAGAATGAAAAAAAAAAGGAGAATGAGTATAATTCAAAGAGAAAGAGTGAGAGGTGAAGGGTGGAGGAGATAAAAGTTGGGGGAACGAGTTGGAAGAAGGAGAATGAGGAGAAGAGAAAGCGTGAGAAGTGAAGGGTGGAGGAGATAAAAGTTGGGGGAACGAGATAGAAGAAGGAGAATGAGGAGAAAGCGTGAGAAGTGAAGGGTGGAGGAGATAAAAGTTGGGGGAACAAGATAGAAGAAGGAGAATGAGGAGAAAGCGTGAGAAGTGAAGGGTGGAGGAGGTAAACGATTGGGGAAAAGAGATAAAAAAAGAATGAGGAGATAGAGAGTGAAAAGTGAAGGGTGGATGAGATAAAAGATGGGGGGAAGGGATAGAAGAATGAGGAGAAAACAAAGAGAAAGAGTGAGAAGTGAAGGGTGGAGAAGATAAAAGATTGGACAAAGAGATAGAAGAAGGAGAATGAAGAGGAGATAAAGAGAAAGCAAGCACAATGAAGGGTGGAGGAGATAAAAGATGGGGGGGGGATAGAAGAAGGAGGAGAAGACAAAGAGTGAAAAGTGAAGGGTGGAGGAGATAACAGATGGGGGGAAAGGGATAGAAGAATGAGAAGACAAAGAGTGAGAAGTGAAGGGTAGAAGAGATATAAGATGGATGGAGGAAAGAGATAGAAGGAGAATGAGGAGAAGACAAAGAGAGTGAAAAGTGAAGGGTGGAGGAGATAAAATATGGGGGAACAAGATAGAAGGAGAATGAGGAGAAGAGAAAGTGTGAAAAGCAAAGGGTGGATGAGATAAACGATTGGGGAAAAGAGATAAATAAAAAAAAAAAGAATGAGGAGAAAATAAAGTGAAAGAGTGAAAAGTGAAGGGTGGAGGAGATAGAAGATGGGGGAAAGAGATAAAAGATGGAGAATAAGTAGAATTTGAAAGAGAAAGAGTGAAAAGTGAAGGGTGGAGGAGATAAAAGTTGGGGGAACAAGATAGAAGAAGGAGAATGAGGAGAAGAGAAAGCATGAAAAGTCAAGGATATAGGAGATAAAAATTTGGGGGAAAGAATAGTAGAAAAAGAATGAGGAGAAGGCAACGAGAGTGAGAAGTAAAGGGCGGAGGAGATAAAAGATGGGGGGGGAGGAATAGTAGAAAAAGAATGAGGAGAAGGCAAAGAGAGTGAGAAGTGAAGGGTGAAGAAGGAGAATGAGGAGAAGATAAAGAGAAAGCGTGAAACATGAAGGGTGAAGGAGATAAAAGATGGGGGGAAAGAGATAGAAGAAGAAGGAGGAGGTGACAAAGAGTGAAAAGTGAAGGGTGGAGGAGATAAAAGATGAGGGAAAAAGATAAAAGAAGGAGGAGAATGAAAAAAAAGGAGGAGAATGAGTAGAATTCAAAGAGAAAGAGTGAGAGGTGAAGGGTGGAGGAGATAAAAGTTGGGGGAACGAGATAGAAGAAGGAGAATGAGGAGAAGAGAAAGCATGAGAAGTGAAGGGTGGAGGAGGTAAACGATTGGGGAAAAGAGATAAAAAAAGAATGAGGAGAAGATAGAGAGTGAAAAGTGAAGGGTGGATGAGATAAAAGATGGGGGGAAGGGATAGAAGAATGAGGAGAAAACAAAGAGAAAGAGTGAGAAGTGAAGGGTGGAGAAGATAAAAGATTGGACAAAGAGATAGAAGAAGGAGAATGAAGAGGAGATAAAGAGAAAGCAAGCACAATGAAGGGTGGAGGAGATAAAAGATGGGGGGGGGGGGAGAGATAGAAGAAGGAGGAGAAGACAAAGAGTGAAAAGTGAAGGGTGGAGGAGATAACAGATGGGGGGAAAGGGATAGAAGAATGAGAAGACAAAGAGTGAGAAGTGAAGGGTAGAAGAGATATAAGATGGATGGAGGAAAGATATAGAAGGAGAATGAGGAGAAGACAAAGAGAGTGAAAAGTGAAGGGTGGAGGAGATAAAATATGGGGGAACAAGATAGAAGGAGAATGAGGAGAAGAGAAAGTGTGAAAAGCAAAGGGTGGATGAGATAAACGATTGGGGAAAAGAGATAAAAAAAAATGAGGAGAAAATAAAGAGAAAGAGTGAAAAGTGAAGATGAGATAAAAGTTAGGGGGGAAAGGGATAGTAGAAAAAAATGAGGAGAAGACACAAAGAGAGTGAGAAGTGAAGGGTGGAGGAGGTATAAGATGGGGGAAAGAGATAGAAGAAGCGGAATGAGGAGAAAACGTGAAATGTGAAGAATGGAGGAGATAAAAGATGGGTGAAAGAGATAGAAGGCAAAGAGAGTCAAACGTGAAAGGTGAAGAAGATAATTATGGGGATGGGGGGGGGAGATAAAAGAAGAAGAATGAGAAGACAAAGAGATGGAGATGATGGAGGGTGCCATGGCATCTAAGGCCTTGTACACACGATCGGACATATCCGATGAAAACGGTCCGCGGACCGTTTCCATCGGATATGTCCGATCTGGAGTTTGGTCCGATGGCGTGTACACACCATCGGATCAAATTCCCCGCCGGCGGACGGCGCGGTGACGTGGCGGTGACGTTGACGCCGCCACATCACCGCACCAGGAAGTAAAACACTTCCGCGCATGCGCCGAATCCATTCGGTGGCGGTGCGGCGGCGGAGTGGGACGACATGTCTGCTGGTAAGTGTACTAACCAGCAGACATGTCGGGCGGACAGATTCCCACCGGATAGATTTCAAAGCATGCTTTGAAATCTGTCGGGTGGACAAATCTGTCCGCTAGCCCATACACACGATCGGAGATGTCTGCTGAAACGGTCCATCGGACCGTTTTCAGCGGACAAATTCGATCGTGTGTATGAGGCCTTAGTTTTTCAAGATGACATCTATCCCAGAGCTCACAAAAAGAAGTAGACTGCTCTTTTACTATATATACATTTAAAACACTAAGAATACCAAATTTACGAACAGACATCCTTGTGAAATCAAATTTCACAATCTTACTTATCTCCAGCAGTATGGTGGCTAAGTGGCTAGTTGGGTGACTTGGCAATCCCACCATCCTAGGTTTAGTTCTTGCCAGGGACACTTTGGGCCAGATCCACAAATAATTATGGCGGCGTATCTCCAGATACGCCGCCATAATTTCAAAATTGCGCCGGCGTATCTTTGTTTTGTATTCACAAAACAAGATACGCCGGAATTACTCTAAGGCCGCGTACACACGATCAAATTTGTCCGCTGAAAACGGTCCGATGGACTGTTTCAGCAGACAAATCCGATCGTGTGTACGGGCTAGCGGACAGATTTGTCCATCGGACAAATTTCAAAGCATGCTTTGAAATTTGTCCGCTACAAACCTGTCCGTCGGATATGTCCGCTGGTTAGTACGGCAAACCAGCGGACATATCTTCCCGCACATGCGTCGTATCCTGTGAATGGATCCGACGCATGCGCGCGGAAGTGTTTACTTCCTGGTGCGGTGACGTAGCGGTGACGTGGCGGCGTCAACGTCACCGCCGCGTCACCACGCTGTCTGCCGGCGGGGATTTTGATCCGATGGTGTGTACACGCCATCGGACCTAAATCCGATGAGACATGTCCGCTCTAAACTGTCCGTCGGACAAGTTTGAGCGGACATATCTCATCGTGTTTACGAGGCCTAAGTCTCTTACGCCATCGTATCTTAGTTGCATATTTACGCTGGACGCTAGGGGCGCTTCCGTTGTTTTTCCGCGTAAAATATGCAAACGTGGTAGATACGCCGATCCACGAACAAACGTACGCCCGGGGCAGAGTTTTTACGTCGTTTGCGTAAGCGTATGTCCGGCGTAAAGTTACCCCTGCTGTATAGAGGCGAACGTAATGTTAAGTATGGACGTCGGGCCAGCGTCAAATTTTCCATCGTTCACGTCGTTTGCGTAAACCGTTTGCGAATAGGGATTTGCGTAAGTTACGTTCACAACGTTTTCATAGATGTTTTGTGGCACAGTTAAAAAAACGTAATTTACGTTGGGTCACGATTGATTTAAAATAAAACACGCCCACCTCTTCCCCATTTGAATTGCGCGGGCTTACACCGGCCCATTTACGCTACGCCGCCGTAACTTAGGGCGCAGTTAAAAAAACGTAATTTGCGCGGGCTTACACCGGCCCATTTACGCTACGCCACCGTAACTTAGGGCGCAGTTAAAAAAACTTAATTTACGTTGGGTCACTTGTGGCGCAGTTAAAAAAACGTAATTTACGTTGGGTCACGATTGATTTAAAATAAAACACGCCCACCTCTTCCCCATTTGAATTGCACGGGCTTACACCGGCCCATTTACGCTATGCCGCCGTAACTTAGGACGGAAGTCCTTTGTGGATACGGAACTTGCCTTCCTAGCGTATGGCGGCGTAGCGTAAACAAGATAGATAGGACGGGCTTTGTGGATCTGGCCCTTTGATTTTATCTCCTGTTTTCAGTTTCTTACCACAATGCTAAAATGTGCCGTTTATTGGCTCCCAAGCTAGTCTGTAGTGTAGGACATTTTATTGTGGTAGGGACTCTGAATATACATCCCGTCCAAGCTTTATAAATTCATGACATACTGTAAAACAATTGGCCAGTGCTTTTTAGTGAAATGTATCCTGTGTCTTCTTGTTTCCATTTGAGGGTTTGCAAGGAGAACGAGGAGAAAGAGGCAGCAGAGGAGAGAAGGTAGGTGACAGCATATGACGTGTTACTTTGTTGTTCTTTTTTTGTATAATAATTTAAAGGTATTGTCTAGGATTGTTTGCATATTGTGGTGGAATATGCAATTTGGCAATGTACATCAGATTGAGCTTGGTGGACAACCCACTTTAAAACCATGGCCATAAATATAGAATAACACACTATAACATTCCCCACTCTTCTGGGAAGGCTTTCCATAAAAGTTTGAAGTATATTATTTAGTGAGAATTTTGGCTAATTCAACTAAAAGAACATTTATGAGGTCAGGTACTGATGTTGGATGAGAAAAACTGGCTTGCAATTAGCAATCCAGTGCATGCCATAGGAGTTTATAGGGTTGAGGTCAGGGTCCCACAGCTGGGACCCACCCTAACCTCAACAGAAGCTGATTTCCCTCTGTGCTCATGCAGAGTTGTAAACCACATTGACCATATAGTGTACTGTACTATTTATATAGAGCAGTGCTTGTGACTCAGCATATGCCGCCTTTATTCCCTCCCCGCCAGCAGTGCACAGGAGGGGGGTCCATGATTATGGACACGAAAACAGCTGCAGGCATCACCAAGGGGATCAGTTAATACAGACTTTCTGCTCAACAAAATATATATTTGCAGATAGTCTAAATTTAGCCCAAAAAGGTAAAGCAACAAGTTGTTGCTTAGCATTTGGAGAGATATATCAGCCAAGGTAGACATAAAGTATATACAGGCATACCCCACTTTTAACTACACAATGGGGTGACATGCTGATAGGTAAATTCGATCTTGTCCAAATTTGCCCAGTATATATGTGTGTATGACTGTGTCTCAAGTGTGTCAAGATCCTACGGGGTGAAATGACAGCACCAGCCAAGCAGACACTGGCTGGAAAAAGCGCCCAGAGGCGATTCAGTTCGCATGCGTAGCGCTATACAAGTCATTCATTCATTCATTCATTCATTTACTATCGCTAGAGAGTGCAAAATCAGCTTGTTCAATTAAGCTTTGGTAATAAAACCTGGACGCTCATTGGTTTCTATGCAGAAGTGAGACTGATTTTGCACTCTCCAGCTATAGTAAATAAACCCCATTGTGTACTAAAAGTGGGGTATGCCTGTACTATAGACTATAGGCCAATTTTGTTTTTACATTTTTGGATAAAGTAGGGAGGGTTATAACCCCTGTTGGTTTATTTTATTTTTTTGCCATTTGCGCCTCGTTGGGAGATTTTCCTTCACTTCCTGTCCCATAACCAAAACAAGATAGGAAATGCTTGAAAATTAAGGAAATCCCTTAATTTGGGAATCCCCACCAGAACTATTGTTCCCATTGCAAGATTTCCCCTCTATTACTTTTCTGGGGACAATCCAACATTTGGGATTTTAACATAACATGCTGACAGGGTGTGAAGTCAAATATCCAGCAGAATAGTCTTCTACGATATAACTCCACATGGCGAAAAAAAGTCATCTCTGAAAATGCGAACAAAAAAACATAAAAGTCATCCTCATGATATCTCTGCCTAGCAAGAAGTAGGACCTTGGTAGTCCTTGCAATGGGCAGCGAGGAAAAAGGGAAAAACAAAAAGGTAAAACATGTAATCAAACTGAACAACAACTAAGGAGGAAAACATGTCTCTCCTTCCAAGAGTTCTGCGACCAGAGGCCAGCAGGACCATCAGATTGCAGGTATAAAGCATTTACAGGATTGTGGCTTATTTGCTTGCTCTCTATATGAGAAGGGTAAGTAATGCTCTCAGCTAAGAATGCTTATGTTGAGGCCTTAAAACAAGGCAACCAAACCCTTTACACATTGACAAGGGAGCAGGATATCAATCTATCAATCACCTCTCCTTGCTTGACACAAAGGGCCAGATTCAGGTACAATAACATCGGCGCAGAGTATCAGAGATACACTACGCCGCCGTATTTTACCAGGCTCTAAGACAAATTCAGGTATATTTTGGCCCGTAAGGTACGGCGGCGTGGTGTATTTCTCTTGGCGGAATCGAAATACGCGATTAGGGGGCGTGAAGCATTTAAATTAGGCGCGTCCCCGCGCATGCTCCGTTCTGAAATTTCCCGCCGTGCATTGCGCGAAATAACGTTGTTACATCATTTTTTTTTGAGTAGCGTCGTTTACGTACATTCTTATTTCCGGACGACTTACGCAAAAAAAAATAAAAAATTTTGAAACTCGACGCGGGAACGACGGCCATACTTAACATGGGCCGTCTAACTATAGACCAGCTAATAGCTGGAATAACTTTACGCAGCAAAAAGATGACTACAGATGCCGTAAGAGATTGCGAAGGACGATCGTAACTTTGTGGATCGTCGGAAAAAGCTCATTTGCATACCCCGACCCGTAAAACGATGGGAACTCTACCCAGCGGCCGCAAAATTATTGCAGCGTAGATCTGAAGGCGTACCAACACGTAAGCCAGTCGGATTGAAGCCCGAAGCCGTCGTATCATGGTTTGAGGATTCAAACTAATGATACGACGTGCGTAATTTGAAAGTACTCCGGTCTAACGTGAGATAGACCGGAGTAAGGGCTCTGTGAATCTGGCCCAAAGTGTGTTTGTTGGTGTCCAACCAGTCAGATGCCGCACTCGCCGACTCAAAGAAGTGCACCTGCCCTTTAGCAGTGATGAGAAGCTTAGCCAGGAATAACATGGCATAGGTAACCTATAGCCTCTGCAAATCGGGTTCTTTTGCGCTGTACCTCGGCTGAAAAGTCCAGGGTAAAAGGATATATTAACCTCATTGCATTGGATATTACATTTCTCTCTGGCCTGACAAAGGATAATTTCCTTATCTTTAAAATTAAGCAAGTGGGCCAGGAGGGTTTGTGGTGCGTGATTCGGGGGGAAGTGGTCTCGATGTTACACGTTGAGCCCTTTCAACCGAGTATAAAGGGGTGAAGACCTCCTTAAGCCTGTGCTCTATGAATTCTGTGGGGTCCCTCCCCACAACCTTCTCAGGGAGCCCCACAATCCAGACATTGTTTTGCCGCAGACGATTCTTAATGTCCTCGACTCTCATATCTCTTGCTTTGGCCATCCTCGCTGTCATTCGTTAGTGGGCCCAACTTGTCTTCCACATAGCTGATTCTACTTTCAGCTGCTGTTGTGCGCTCTCTGATCTTTTTCAGATCCTGAGGAATCAGGCCCACATCTTTCAGGCCACCAAAATGTTCCTTCAGGGCATTTACTGAGGCTGTACATTTATGTACTGCTCGGGGTATTTCAGATAGAGTCGGTTGCTCTCCCTCATCATCCCCCTCCTCTGTATCAGTGAGTGTTTGGACTGTGTCAGCCATGGGGCCTTGTGCAGGCTAACTATCCTCAGTCTCAGAATAGAATATGGACAGGATTCGCCCCAAGTCCTCACCCGTTACCTGCCCTGTGGAGCTCAAGAGCTTCTGGGCATAATATAACATATCCTTGTGGGAGAGGGGATCCTTCACTCTAGGAGTCTTAGGTGGCTTACTGAGTGTGTCCTACTGCTTGTCAGCACCACAAGGTCTGTGCTGCTGTTGCACCATTTTGGGGATCAGGCTGTGCTCCGTCCTCCTTTCTCTTATGGACAGGGGAGGGCTTGCAGGGGGGGCAGGGTGGAAATCTCCCCCTGGGCTGGTGACACTATGCACAGCCACCAGCTGCCACTACCAAATGCTGTTTTTGCAGAGCAGGAATATGCCTGCTGGAGCTCTGTTAACACAGGTCATGGCCGCTGCTCACTTCCCACTGTGCAGCCGTGCCTGTGTCAGCTCTGAGGTAGATGGCTGCAGAGCTGAGCTATGTCTCGTCTCACACATAGCTCAGCCTCTGCGCACACCAGTGCTGACATACCCCTTCTCTCTCTGCACAGGCATGAGGAGAGATATAGCTCATCTGTTGCTCCTTCTTATGAGTCTGCCCTGCCCACACTCCCTGGGCATGTGTGGGCACTGGACAGGAAGTTTGAAATCAAAAAAGCATCAGACAGTGCCTTAGCCTCCATCCTGGTAAGCTCACCCTTTCTAGTCTCTCCTGCCTCCCAGCGTAAAGTGAAGGGGGCAGGCTTTGGTGAGCAGAGACCCTCTTTACACAATAGTCCACAGCATGCACCCTTAAATCAAGTTTCTCAGAACACCCCTTACATCAGATCTGATGTATATGGGGTCTGTGCGGACTCTGATGTATATGGGGTCTCTGTGCGGACTCTGATGTAAGGGGAGCCTCTGTGCGTACTCTGATGTAAGGGGAAGATCTGTGCAAACTCTTGTGATCATGAAAAATCTTAGACTGTTTTCCTCAATCCATCACTTTTCCATACTCTATGGGCCACTTGACTGGACTTGACTGGCAACCATGGGCAATATCCCAGACAAGCACCCCAAATGTAGCACATTCCTGTAGGGACTTCGGATGAATTTGGATGCCCCACTCCTGGAAATCCAGGCACACTCAATCTTCACCAGCACCTAGAGTCAGAGAACAGTCTGTGACTTTGTTTTTTGTTTTATTAGAGGGTAAATAACTTGGATAAGGATGGGAGGTTATGGGATGACCACTTGACTTCAGCAAAATGTCAGCAAACATCTATATACAGTCTCCTTCACTTTCCTCCTGCACATTCACTTGCTGACTCCAGCTGAATATCACTCTGATTTATCTGACAGGCTCCCAGTCAGATTAGTAATTGCCCCCCAGAACTAAGGCTGCCAGCCCTCCCCTGGGACTCCGAGACTCAAAAGTTGCCAATGGGCCATGTATGGTTACAGAGGAGGGTAGAAACACTGTGTGTATCGGGCTGGGAGCAGGATCAAAACAGGATCTGTTGTGGGAGCTCTGTGAGATGCGACTGCTCTTGGCCATGCCCCCCCAAAAAATAGAAATGTTAAAGTGGTTCTAAATAAAAAGAAAGTTTTCTATGTAGTAAGGTAAAAAAAAACATTCTGCATGCAGCTCCCCCCTCAGCCCCCGTAAATAAATACCTGAGCCTAATCTTGATCCAGCGATGGGAATGAGGCTCTCTTGGCTCACTCGCTCCTCACTTGCCCAGATACTGCAGAAGGAGCCATTGGCTCCCACTGCTGTCAATAAGAGCCAGTGACGAGGGAGCGGGGCTGAGTCCCACTGGAGCCAGGGGCGGCGGCAGGGGCCCAAGAAGAGGAAGATTGGGGCTGCTCTGTGCAAAACCTCTGCACAGAGCAGGTAAATATAACATACTGCTGGTATTTGCTACTGTATTTCAATAAAAAAACAGCAAAGCTTTACAATTCACTTTTTAGAGCAATGTTGGGATTTTGGTGCATTTTGATACCTTGAAGGAGGAAAGGGCTACCATTTTAACCTAAGATGTGAAAACAGTCTAGTTAGCTTTTTTTGTGTTGACTAGTAGGAGAGTGTGTTAGGGAATTTTTGTATCTGATTATATACAGTGGCATCAGTCAGTGTGACAGTCTGTGGGAAAGGGTGTACAGTGACATAAGTCACTATGACAGCTGGCGACAGATAAGTGATAGTCGGTGTAGGATTATATACAGTGGCCTTACTCAATGTCATCATTTGCGACAGATTATATACTGTGACAGCTTGTCGGAATTTCTTCTATACAGAGTCATCCGTCGCTATGACAATTGGTGACAGATTATATACAGTGACATTAGCCAACATGATAGCCGGTGACAGATTATATACAGTGGTATTAGTTGGTATGATGGTGAATGGAAGAATCAGCATATTACCATTGTAAGGGCCATGTCACACCAGCAGTCCTACTAGATTTGCAAAAGCTGCATACTAAACACTCACCTACTTGGGTTGATCACCTGCTGGCCGGTTGAGGGAAGTTAAAAAAGAGTCTCTTGAAGGAGGAGACTCAACTCTGCCTTTGGCTGTCACTTATTGGCCCGTTCCAGGCTCCAGGAACTGCAGAAACCTGACTGCAGGTCTACGCTGTAGATGAGCGGCTCCTGCTTGCGTGGCATCAGCTTGATAAGTGGCCTCGTTGCAGTGCCCACACCAGATCCAAGCACTGACCACTGCAGTGGGTCTTCTGCAGCCAGCAGATAGCAGACACAGCTTCTCCGTACCCTCAATCAACCCGAGGGTGAATCCCCGTTGATGCTCCAACCACACACTGGTCTCCACCAGTGTCACCTCCTGCACTTCAGGCAACTAAGTCAACGTTGGGTACACACGTGCACCGTCTGCCATCGTGCTCCTCTCGCTTTCTCTCTCTCTCTGCAAGCAAGACACACTGGATCTCCTCCAGGGTGTGGCTCCACGATCAAGCTTCCAGACTGGCTCTGACCAACAATTCTGAAAAGCAGGCCTGTCATCGTGTGCTCATGGTGGTTATATGCACCCTGATACTTGTAGAGCTTGTCAGGACATGCCGTTTAGCACCGACTGAACTCCCAAGCAACTAAAGGCAGACAGTAGTAGGCATTCATTGTGGTTGCTATGAGCAACAGCAAAGTCTGTAACACGCCACAGGGTCAGAGTAGTCTTTAACTTCAGCCATGGTTGGACAACTGATAGACCCCCTACTGCAAAAACCCACTTGCTTCCCCTGATCACCATGGGCAACAGCAGACGTTTCAGTGCACATTTTACTGTTTATAGCAGGACATTGAGGCACACAGTCACTTTTCCCAGCTCTATGCAGCCCGCTGGGCATTTTGTCATCCATGGGCTCGATCGCCCACCCTGGTGACAGCACATAACCCAGTTCCGTGGTTGCCACGGGTGACAGCACATAACACAGTTCTCACTGAATAGCAGTTTTTTAGCACAAATGTCCATCCCAGCCACAGTTGGGGCAACTGGGTATGCTATGTGGTGCTGGCTCAGTAGCAACTCCCAGTAGCTGCTATGGACAATAGCACTTAACTCTCACAACACACTCACAGTTTGGCAGGGCACATAACTCGGTTTTCCTGTTTTAACCCCCTTAGTGGTCCTGGTAGCAAAGCACAGTCCTCTGGCTCAATGAATTCCGGTTGTTAAGAGCAATGGCTGTGTAGGCAACCATGGGCAATATCCCAGACAAGCACCCCAAATGTAGCACATTCCTGTAGGGACTTCGGATGAATTTGGATGCCCCACTCCTGGAAAGCCAGGCACACTCAATCTTCACCAGCACCTAGAGTCAGAGAACAGTCCGTGACTTTGTTTTTTGTTTTATTAGAGGGTAAATAACTTGGATAAGGATGGAAGGTTATGGGATGAATACTTGACTTCAGCAAAATGTCAGCAAACATCTATATACAGTCTCCTTCACTTTCCTCCTGCACATTCACTTGCTGACTCCAGCTGAATATCACTCTGATTTATCTGACAGGCTCCCAGTCAGATTAGTAATGGCCCATTACAGTAGGGTGACCAGACATCCCCAATTTCAGGGGACAGTCCCCTGATTGAGGACACTGTCCCCGGACCAAGTCTGTCCCTGATTTTGTCCCCAGATTGGATTTAATAGGGGGCAGGGCAAATTCAAAGACAATCAGTGCAGAATTAAAATAAAAAAAATAGAATTACACCCCCCCTCTCCGCCGTGCCTACTAGCATAGGGGGGTTGTATTTTTCCCATTATCTGTGCCCCCTTCTGATGATCATGTGCTGGTCGAAGCGGAGGGAATATTTCTTCAGTTTTGGGCGCATGCCCATTTAGCTCCGCTCGCATGTTCTTTTGCCTTGGCACAAATCCTGGCCAGCCACCTGCCTATCTCCTTGCCTTGCCTGGCGGAGTAATCTTCCTCTGCTCCCCATCCAGTAGTAGCCGGGGGCCCGGAGAGTAAGACTAAAGAGGCTGTGAGGCGGGCGGCGACGGGCAGAGAGTCGCTGATTGTTGCCATTACTAGTAAAGAAAAAATATGTCCCTGGATTTCATTTAAAAAATCTGGTCACCTCACATTACAGGCAGGAACCAGCCCACCTGGCTGCAACTGCCTCTTTCACCAGCCTTTCAGGCTAACTCTACATACCAGATTTCCAGACTGACTCTTTACCAGTTGACCTGCCTGACTCTCAGGAGATCTCTAGGGAAAGGCTGAAGACTTAAACACACTGCTGTCTTCAAGGGAGACTGGCAACATGTGGCAGTCTCCCCCCTGTGTACATCCCCACAGTGTTGAACTATTCACTCTGTCCTCTCTTCCTCCCGTGCCTCCAGGAAAGGATTCCTCCCGTTGTGTTTTTGGCAGGATCCTTCTAGCACCCAAGCACTGCTAGGGGGTTCATCTCCCCCCAGACAAGGGGGTTCATCTCAAAGGCCACTGACAGCCTCCTTAACACTATATCTTCATCTTCCACCCGGCTGCCCCCCTTCTGGCATGGCTCATGTCTATTTAAGGAGTGGTTCCTGCCCCCTGCCAGCCTACCTCTGAGGATTGGCTGAGGCTCCATAAATATTCAAGGCAGCTCCTTCTAACCTCCATCCACTAGTTCTAGAAGATTCTCCAACCTTCAAGACCAGGGGGAGGCACTAAAGAGCTGCCAGGATGAGTCATAGGGTTGCCACCTGTTCAGGATTCACCCGGACAGTTCGGGTTTGGACTAATGCGTCCGGGTTTCAGACTGTCTGAGACCCCGGACACATTATTCAGACTTGACTAAGTCTCTTCCCTCCCCCTTCTCTCTCCTGCCTCTAAGTAAGTATGCTAAGGTAAATCAGGGTTCTCAGAGCACCCATTACATCAGAGCTCCCCTTTACACCAGAGACCACAGACACTTACATCAGAGTCCTCGCTGTACACCTGAGCATCCTTTACATCAGAATGCTCAGAGTTCTCCCTTACATCAGAGTCCCCAGAATTCTCCCTTACATCAGAGTCCCCAGAATTCTCCCTTACATCAGAGTCCCCAGAATTCTCCCTTACATCAGAGTCCCCAGAATTCTCCCTTACATCAGAGTCCCCAGAATTCTCCCTTACATCAGAGTCCCCCTTTACAGTAAAGGGGAACTCTAAGGACTCAGATGTAAAGGGGGAACTCTGTGGACTCAGGTGTAAAGGGGGAACTCTGTGGACTCAGGTGTAAAGGGGGAACTCTGTGGACTCAGGTGTAAAGGGGGAACTCTGTGGACTCAGGTGTAAAGGGGGAACTCTGTGGACTCAGGTGTAAAGGGGGAACTCTGTGGACTCAGGTGTAAAGGGGGAACTCTGTGGACTCAGGTGTAAAGGGGGAACTCTGTGGACTCAGGTGTAAAGGGGGAACTCTGTGGACTCAGGTGTAAAGGGGGAACTCTGTGGACTCAGGTGTAAAGGGGGAACTCTGTGGACTCAGATGGCTTGTGTGATTAACTTCACATGATTAGAAATTGTATTTAATAGCAACATCTATGCATAGTTTATGCATACTATGAAAAATAATTGCTGTACGACTCTGAA
This sequence comes from Rana kukunoris, assembly GCA_029574335.1. Classification (NCBI taxonomy): domain Eukaryota; kingdom Metazoa; phylum Chordata; class Amphibia; order Anura; family Ranidae; genus Rana; species Rana kukunoris. Next base: position 469,567,963 of record CM056053.1, on the reverse strand, counting down.
GTGTTCGAGTTTGGCTTGAGTAAAAGGTGGCAACCCTAATGAGTCACCCGGCCCCTGAACTTTAGTAAACCCTGACCCAGATTCCATAGCTCAAGCTTAGCCCTGAGCTAAACTATAATTGTCCTACTCTACCTCTGGCACACACTAGAGGGTGCTACACAGAGACCAGCCAGCACAGTGCAGACAGAGCTGATTATGGCAAACACAGCTACCCCACAAACACAGAGAACTAAGTAGGATATTTTAATGCTGGAGGTATCATAAAATTTGGCAGCAAAATTGCACCTAAATGTGACCTGGTATCAGCCTTTTGAAGTCCCCGTACAGCATAACTGGAATGTAAGAGAACAAATTCAGCACAAGCAGCAAATCAGATCATGTGCTGACAAGAATGTGTTGATAGAAGAAGAGAGCAGAGAGATGAGCTTATCACTTTGCTGCTTCTCCCTTCACTGTCCAGTCACAGACTGGGGGAGAGCCTGAGGTGACCTGGGCTCACAGGAAGCTGGTTAAAATAATGCTGGTCGTTAAACTGAGGACATCTTGTGCAGAGAAGAAGTACTGCAGGGGAGATTAAAAGTGAATATTGCAAAAAATATGTCTTTTTACTTTTAATAGGCTATTCATTTTTATCTTGTGATTTTTGGCTGGAGTAGATGAGAGTTTTATTTCATGCATCTAGAATACGAATCCCACAGACAACAATATAAAACGTATCTGAGCAATGTGATCTTCTAAAGCCCGGGATTGACCTGCCCAGCGATTGTGATGATCGGTTTTGCGGCGTGCCAAGATGTGCGCTCCCACAGACCTAATTACACCGCAGCTCGTCGTCCTCAGCGATAAATGTCCCCGAATCTGCGGGGAGACGATTAGTTGAGAAATACATCAGTAAAATACGATTAGCCTTCCTCCGCCTCGCCATACGTTTTTCTAATAATTTCACTGAAGCATTTTAATTTCTCATTAAACAGTAACAGCAGAGAAGGGCTAAAGTGTGCAGATTCTCCTCCGCTATAATGAAAGTAAGGATTTATTATTATAGCAGAGACGGGTATAAATATAGCGCCGTAACGCGGGGCCCCACTGCGCTCTGTACACCTGGGAAATAATACTTTGTAAATAGAATTACCAGCGGTGGGTACATTAAAGCGATTGGATACAGTGTTATTGCCTGACGGATTTATTAGAGGAAGTGATGGATCACGATGTACAAGACAAGCCAGAAATGCGCCATGGATTTTGTTTTCTTAAGACCTCGTTTACACTTATGGTAAAACGAGGTGACTGAGCCGCAATTTTGACACCTCCCACCCCCGCCAACTTCCCATTCCCGAAAAAGAGTTGTCAAAAAACCCCTGTTACCCCTGTAGTGGTGATTGGATCCGGTGAGTGCGGGACCATTGGGGGAGAGCACTGAGTGATCCACTGACGGTTATACCTGCATGAAGCACCTGGCACTTTATTTTGCATGAAGCAAGTTTGAAAATAGTTTTAAATCTGCACAAAGCAAGATTGGAAATTGAACGTTGCTTGGATTATTATCACTTTGTTTGGATTTTTTTTTATTTATTTTTTATTATTATTATTTGTGGATGCAGCAAGTTTGAAAATAGTTTAAATCTGCACAAAGCAAGATTGGAAATTGAACTTTGCTTGGATTATTATCACTTTCTTTGGATTTTAAATTTTTTTTTTATTTTAATTTTTTTTTTAATTATTATTATTTGTGGATGCAGCAAGTTTGAAAATAGTTTAAATCTGCACAAAGCAAGATTGGAAATTGGACTTTGCTTGGATTATTATCACTTTCTTTGGATTTTAAATATTTTTTTATTTTTTTTATTATTATTATTTGTGGATGCAGCAAGTTTGAAAATAGTTTAAATCTGCACAAAGAAAGATTGGAAATTGGACTTTGCTTGGATTATTATCACTGCTTTTGTATTATTATTATTTTATTATTACCATTAATCTTATTTTATCACATAGTTTTGTGCTATTACCAACATTGGGCCAGATTCAGATACACTTAATTTTGCGCAGCGTAATCGAAATGCTCTACGCTGCCGTATTTTACCAGGCTCTAAATTAAATTCTGGTAGATTTTTGCCCGTACGCTACGGCGGTGTAGTCTATTTCTCGCGGCGTAATCGAAATACGCGATTAGGGGGCATGAAGCATTTAAATTAGGCGCGTCCCCGCGGCGATCGCACTGCGCATGCTCCGTTCAGAAATTTCCCGCCGTGCATTGCGCGAAATCACGTCGTTACGTCATTCGTTGTTTGAGTAGCGTCGTTTACGAACATTCCTATTCCCGGACGACTTACGTAAAAAATAATAAAAGAAGTCGGAAAACGTAGAAATTTGACGCGGGAACGACGGCCATACTTAACATGGGCTGTCTAATATTAGACCAGCAAAAGCTGGTATAACTTTACGAGGCAAAAAGATGACTAAAGGTGCCGTGAGAGATTGCGAATGAAGATCGTAATTTCTGGGATCGCCGGCAAAAGCTCATTAGCATACCCCGACGCGGAAAACGACGGAAAGTCCACCCAGTGGCCGCAATTTTATTGCAGCGTAGATCCGAAGGCGTACGAACACGTAATCCAGTCGAATTGAAGCCCGCAGCCGTCTATTCATGGTTTGAGGTTTCCGACTAGCTAGAAAACGCGCGTAATTTGAAATTACTCCAGTCTAACACCAGTTAGACAGGCGTAATGGCTCTGTGAATCTGGCCCATTGTATTTATTAGGATTTAATTTCAATGATTAGCACTATACAGCACTTTATAGTCACACAGTATTTACACTGTTTTTTGACAACTCTTTTTTGGCACATTATTTAACATTTTAAGGAGGCGCCATCACCTGCTATCTACACCTAATACCATTCCTCCACCCAGGTGGAGTTTTTTATGCAGGGGATGCCACTACTAATATTATTACATTAATTAATTTTTCTTAAATTCGTTCACTATACTTATTGTTACATATAACCCAACTAACATATCACCCATTTAAGTTGTCCGTGGCGCAGATTCATCTTCCTTATTTTTATTCCCATTCCCGAAACACCAACTTTAAAGCGGATGTCCCCTGAAAAAAAAAAAAACACAAATACTGCAGCTGCTGACTTTTAATATTAGGACACTTACCTGTCCTGGAGTCCAGCGCCGTTCGCAGCAGAGGACTAGCAATCAATTGTCACTTTGCTGCTCCCCCCGCCATCCTCGGTGAGGGAACCAGGAAGTGAAGCGCTCTGGCTTCACTGCCCGGTTCCCTACGGCGCATGCCGATTGGCTCCCACTGTGTTCTGGGAGCCGAGTGTTTCCAGAACAAAATGGGGGGGGGGGGGGGGAGTCATGCCCGCAGTTTACCCGAGAATGTGTGGCCAGAAGTGGGTGCAAATACCTGTCTTTCCACAGGTATCTGTACCCCCCTCCCGCTGAAAGGTGTCAAATGTGACACCGGAGGGGGGAGGGTTCCGATCAGCGGGAGTTCCACTCTAGGGTGGAGCTCCGCTTTAAGACCCCATTCTGTCCTGGAGTCCAGCGCCGTCCGCAGCAGAGGACTAGCAATCAATTGTCACTCTGCTGCTCCCCCAATCATCCTCGGTGAGGGAACCAGGAAGTGAAGCGCTCCGGCTACACTGCCCGGTTCCCTATGGCGCATGCCGATTGGCTCCCACTGTGTTCTGGGAGCCGAGTGTTCCCAGAACAAAATGGAGGGGGGGGGTCATGCCCGCAGTTTACTCAGACTTTGTGGCCGGAAGTGGGTGCAAATACCTGTCTTTCGACAGGTATCTGTACCCCCCTCCCCCTGAAAGGTGTCAAATGTGACACCGGAGGGGGGAGGGTTCCGATCAGTGGGAGTTCCACTCTAGGGTGGAGTTCCGCTTTAAGACCCCATTCTGTCCTGGAGTCCAGCGCTGTCCGCAGCAGAGGACTAGCAATCAATTGTCACTCTGCTGCTCCCCCAATCATCCTCGGTGAGGGAACCAGGAAGTGAAGCGCTCCGGCTACACTGCCCGGTTCCCTACGGCGCATGCCGATTGGCTCCCACTGTGTTCTGGGAGCCGAGTGTTCCCAGAACAAAATGGGGGGGGGGAGTCATGCCCGCAGTTTACCCGAGACTGTGTGGCCAGAAGTGGGTGCAAATACCTGTCTTTCCACAGGTATCTGTACCCCCCCTCCCGCTGAAAGGTGTCAAATGTGACACCGGAGGGGGGAGGGTTCCGATCAGTGGGAGTTCCACTCTAGGGTGGAGTTCCGCTTTAAGACCCCATTCTGTCCTGGAGTCCAGCGCTGTCCGCAGCAGAGGACTAGCAATCAATTGTCACTCTGCTGCTCCCCCCGCCATCCTCGGTGAGGGAACCAGGAAGTGAAGCGCTCAGGCTTCACTGCCCGGTTCCCTACGGCGCATGCCGATTGGCTCCCACTGTGTTCTGGGAGCCGAGTGTTCCCAGAACAAAATGGGGGGGGGGGGGAGTCATGCCCCCAGTTTACCCGAGACTGTGTGGCCGGAAGTGGGTGCAAATACCTGTCTTTCCACAGGTATCTGTACCCCTCTCCCCCTGAAAGGTGTCAAATGTGACACCGGAGGGCAGAGGCGGCTCTTTAATTAGGCAAATTAGGCGGACGCCTAAGGCCTCACACTCACAGGGGCCTCACGGCCGCCTAACTTGCCCAATGCATTACCCCAGTTTTGAGGGACAGGGGATCTTAACACTGCTATGCTCAGGCAGTGTTTAGAGCCCTGACTCTAGAAGCGGGGCCGCCAGCGACCCTGACAACCAGTGAATATCGGTGACACCACCCCCTGTGACGTCAATGACCCAGCATGCCCTCAGTCAATCGCGTCACGAGGGGCTGGGTTCAGCATGTGACATCATCGGGTGGCCCCTGCCTATTAGTTATTAAAGAGGAGCTCCAGCCGCGGGAAATTTTTTTTTTAAAGTCAGCAGCTACTAACAGTGTAGCTGCTGACTTTAAATAAGGACACTTACCTGTCCTAGGCGCCCGCGCTGACGGCCCCCCCCGATGCCGGTCCCACGATCGCTCCGGGTCCCGCGCCGCCATTCACAATATGGGAAACAGGCAGTGAAGCCGTACGGCTTCACTGCCCATTTCCTACTGCGCCTGCGTGAGTCTCACGCTGGCTTGTTAATGGGCGCGCTGCTCTCTGAGAACACACACAGTTCCCAGGAAGCAGCGCGCCCCATTCACAAGGAGAACAACAAGAAGAAAACACACCGCGGTTCAGGAAGAGGCAGATTACGGACTTCCGCATAGCAACAGCTATTTCGGGTGAGTATTTTATTTTTATTTTTTTCAGGTTTTTATTTTTTATTTTTTTCAAACAACATTGTAAAATGTTGTTATGCTGGGTGGAGCTCCGCTTTAAAGAGCAGGATCTGGGGGACACCTTGTTAAAGTGGGCTTCCAGATTCCAATAAGCCCCCTGCTCGCCGACCCCCACAACCACCGGCCAGGGTTGCAGGGAAGAGGCTCTTGTCCTTGACTTATTTTTCCTATCATGGGTGTAAGTGGAGCCCCATTTAAAGTTTTGCTTAAGGCCTTACAAAGCCTAGAGCCGCCTCTGCCGGAGGGGGGAGCGTTCCGATCAGCGGGAGTTCCACTCTAGGGTGGAGCTAGGCTTTAAGACCCCATTCACATGTACTAATGGCTTAAACGCATGTATTTCCATGCTTTTTGTTGCAAAAAAACAAACAAAAACCATTTTGTTTTTCACAAGTTTTATAAATGTTGTAAAAGGTTACATAGTTAATCTGGTTGAAGTCCATCCAGTTCAGCCAACTTAGGAAAACAGGGGGACATTTTGGGCATGTCATACTTACCCGGCATTTTTTATGTATCACGTTTTATACTAGAACAGGGGTGTCCAAACTTTTTTCACAGAGGGCCAGATTTGATGAAGTAAACATGCGTGATGGCCGACTATTTTGCCTGACATTCTTTAACCACTAAAATTTGGTCGAAGTGTGTTTGTCCAATCACTAATACACTACCCAACAATAATTCTCCTGGCTTTGTGGCTGTGTGTGGTGAAGAGATGAGCTTCAGCGTGTTATTCGAATATGGATGGTAATGTAGCGCTACGTGTGAGCCAAAAAGCAATGGCTGTATACACCTAATGGGGTGTGAAAATATATTGTGACACAAAGGATGTAATAGCAAAAATTGCCCCACAACAAAATGTGAAATTCAAATCGATAAAGTGAACAATATAAACAAAAATTTAATATAGTGTCCATAAACAATAAAACGATGAAGATGTCATGAGATGGTGAGGAACTTCCCAACCGAAATCTTCCCAAATATGAGGTGGAATACATATGCGCTTACCGCAACCGTTGGACCCAAATGTCGTACGACAGTGGATCGATCGAGTTTGGAATGTCCCACAGAGATGTCACCGAAAGTCCAGAAGGAAATGGAGTCTACCTCCTAGGCAGTCAGATATTGTCAACCCAGGAAAGGGCAGGAAGACCAGATGTTCATCGGCCACCGACTACTCCAATACTGAAGATCCTAGTAAACCGAGGGTATGGCAATCATAAAAGATCCTCCAAGCATCCAAACACGATCTGGTTCAGGTAAGTAAGAACCCTGGCATGGGTACTGGAAACCAACTGGAGTGGGCTCAAAAAAACCTTATCTTCCACAAATTCATGTAAAGAGAAGAAAAAATTGGGGGCTCCAATGGTGTAGGTCATAAAGAGGTTTTAATGAAAAAAACAATATACATAATAAAATATAAAAAAAAGTGATCACAATTCATAAGTATTAAAAGCAATATGGGGCGCAAAATGCATGGCCCAACGCGTTTTGTTCCAATAGGACGTCTACAGGGGCATTTTCCCTTTACATTGTGTTATTTAAATATACCATATTTATTGGCTTATAACACGCACCTTCACTTTAAGAGGGAAGTTTCAGGAAAAAATCTTACATTTTAAATAAAGAACTGTGAAGCAAAAAAAAAAAGGGGGTCAGTGCCCATATGCAGCCCCACCATTGTCCTGAATGCAGCCCCCCCACACATTGTCCTGAATGCAGACTCACCATTGACATCAGTGCAGCCTGATTCATTCCCATCTGCACCCTTGGAGACAGGGAGGGGGCAGGACGAACACCAACAGATGTACAGGAGAAACTCCTGTTTTCTTGGCAGCCTCTTTAATAGAAAGTCCCGTCCCCTATGATGGACAGAACAGACGTCCAATGGCAGCGCAGGAAACGGGACTTCCTTTTACAGAGGCTGCCATGCAAACAGGAAATACTCCTGTATGAACGGCACTCGTCCTGCCCCCCTCCCTGTCCCCTCCGCGGCAGCCAGCATGTACATCTTTTGTGGCCCCGGCGCTGGGAGCAGGGCCGGCCCTATGATGGGACCGGGTGGTACCATTGGTACCAGGCGGCACTTTAAGGGGAGCGGCAAGTTGCCGCCCGCCCGCCCGCCATGTCATTCCGCCCGCTCCACTCCCCCTGCACTTAATGTGTGACATAATGTACTCCTTGCCCCGCGCAGTCCTGTGGAGGAAGAGGAGGCGGCGCTGGGAGGTTGTCGCAACCTCAATCATCCGATTGTTTGGTCAGTAGGTGGATACATGTGCTCCCCTCCCCTGGCTCCTCCCCTTCTCCCGTGCTCTGCGAATCTCGGATCTCCTACCAAGTACCATGTGCAGAAGCGCGGATAATGCTGAGCAGCTCTTTGCCCCCTTTCAGGATGGACGGCCATAGTGTAGAAGACCTGCCAGAGCAGCGCGATCATCGGCGAGGTACTGTGCATGATGGTCCGCTGCCTGACACTGACAGAATCCGATTTCACTCCCTGAACAAGGGCGCCCGAACATCCCTGCTACCAGCTGCTTGTGATGACCTCACACACAGCCCTAATGCTGTGATGCCACTTACTGTCTCCTGTCATCATCATGCTCCTCGTCATCCCCCTGTTCCTGGCATCCCAGTGGCATTATGATCCCACCACCCTACCTCTAAAGCCTGTCATACATTTTATCACCCCCTGTCATCTCCATCCTCCCTGTCAGCTTCCTACCACCCACCCCTGTCATCTCCATCCTCCCTGTCAACTTCCTACCACCCACCCCTGTCATCTCCATCCTCCCTGTCAACTTCCTACCACCCACCCCTGCCTTCTCCATCCTCCCTGTCAGCTTCCTACCACCCACCCCTGTCATCTCCATCCTCCCTGTCAACTTCCTACCACCCACCCCTGTCATCTCCATCCTCCCTGTCAACTTCCTACCACCCACCCCTGTCATCTCCATCCTCCCTGTCAACTTCCTACCACCCACCCCTGCCTTCTCCATCCTCCCTGTCAGCTTCCTACCACCCACCCCTGTCATCTCCATCCTCCCTGTCAACTTCCTACCACCCACCCCTGTCATCTCCATCCTCCCTGTCAACTTCCTACCACCCACCCCTGTCATCTCCATCCTCCCTGTCAACTTCCTACCACCCACCCCTGCCTTCTCCATCCTCCCTGTCAGCTTCCTACCACCCACCCCTGTCATCTCCATCCTCCCTGTCAACTTCCTACCACCCACCCCTGTCATCTCCATCCTCCCTGTCAACTTCCTACCACCCACCCCTGTCATCTCCATCCTCCCTGTCAACTTCCTACCACCCACCCCTGCCTTCTCCATCCTCCCTGTCAGCTTCCTACCACCCACCCCTGTCATCTCCATCCTCCCTGTCATTTTCCTACCACCCACCCCTGTCATATCCATCCTCCCTGTCAGCTTCCTACCACCCACCCCTGTCATCTCCATCCTCCCTGTCATCTTCCTACCACCCACCCCTGTCATCTACATCCTCCCTGTCATCTTCCTACCACCCAACCCTGTCATCTGCATCCTCCCTGTCATCTTTCTACCACCCACCCCTGTCATCTCCCTGTCAGGCGCCAAATTGCCTATCACCAGCCCTGCCTGCACTGAGGGGCAAATTTCCGCCCGCCAGCCCGCTCCACACCCCGCTGCACTGTGAGACAAATTGTTGCCAACCCGTTCTGCCGGCTCCACGCTCCACTGTGAGGCAAATTGACGCCCACCCACCCGCCAGCCAGCCCGCTCTACCTGTTCTGCCAGCACGCTCCATTCACCTGGGCGTTGCGGGCAGAACAGGGGAACAGTCAGCGGGTGGGACAATCAGCGGGTGAGCTGGCTTGCTGGCCAATCAGCGGGCGGGGCAGCAGAGAGAAGACATCATCTCTCACTGCCCACTCTGCATCATTGCAGTTCGGCCCCCACTGTGTCGGGCAGCAGAGAGATTACATTATCTCTCTGCTGCCTGCCTTTACTCTGGGACACAGCAAGTGGCAATCCGCAATGTGTGGCAGGTGACGTGGCAAGTGACAATCTGCAACGCGTGGCAGGTGACGTTGTGGCAAGTGACAATGTGTGACAGGTGGCGTCGTGACAAGTAACAATCTGCATTGTGTGGCAGGTGGCAAATGACAATCCTCAATGTGTGACATTGTGGCAAGTAAAAATCTGCAATGTATGGCAGGTAACAACCCGCATCAGGTGACGCGGCAAGTGACAATCCGCATTTGAAGGCAGGTGACGTTGGCAAGTGACACACTCGGGGCTCCTACTGATTCTGCAATATGGTGAGTTGAACTATTTTATATAACAATGTAATAATAGAAATTATGCACTTCAAGCATTTTTATTATTATTTATTTATTTTTTTACTAGTAATGGCAGTGATTTTTTTGTGAGACTGCGACATTGCGGTGGACAGGTCAGACACTTTTGACACATTTTTGGGACCATTTACATTTATACAGCGATCTGTGCTATTAAAATGCACTTATTAATGTGTAAATATCACTGTCAGGGAAGGGGTTAAATGTGTTCCCTGGGAGGTGTTTCTAACTGGGGGGGTGGGACTGACTGGAGGAGGAGAGAGATCTCTGTTCCTAATCACTAGAATAGAGCCATGACAGGTCCTCTTTATACAATGTGATTTTTTCTGTGGGGGGGGGGGGCAGCATTTTATTCTTGGTACCAGGCAGCACAATGTCTTGGGCCGGCACTGGCTGGGAGATCGTTGGGGGCCACAGAAGATATACATGGCAAAATTCCAAGACGGGCCGTCTGAAACTGGAACGCGGGCCTTGATTGGCCCACGGCCCGGACTTTGGACATCAAAGTACTAGAAAGTAAAGGAAAGCATTTTTTAGTTTGCTATTTTTTGTTTTGTTTTTGGTCTCTATAGGGTAAAAAATAAAAACCCCAGTGGTTATTAAATACCACCAAAAATAATCTGTTTTAAAAAAAGGGATAAAACATTGATTGGAATACAGTGTTGCATGGTGGAGAAATTGTCAGTCAAACTATCACAGCACTGAAAAATGTCCAGGACAAGAAGGGGGTATAATATGCTGGTATTAGGTGGTTAAGTAAAACGACAAATTAAAACCTAAATCTGCTGAGCAGTCACTGTTTCCATGTAAAGAGCAAGTGTCCGTCTCTGCATCGTGCTGGCAGGGGAAAAACTACTTACTGCTGTGGCTTCTCTACTGCTGTGGCTGTTTTCTAAAGAAAGAAAATTGTAAGATCACAAAGCAAATGCCTTTTACATAAAAAAATGAATTCAGTTCTTTTTTGGAGAGTGCACTGTGCCTGCTGACCGTACCCTAAAACAATCAGGACACCAATCAACCTTTGTACTTTAGTACTGAAAGTCCATTTCCTAGTGAACTTCCATGGGTGACTGAGATAAACCATATATTTTTTTTTTTAGTTTGACAGTCAAACAGTTAAATATCATTCACATTATAAAATTATATCTTGCAAATGTAAAAATATGATTTTACGAAATGTGTAAATCACCACTGCCCTCTGGTGGCCACTGTGGAAACTCGTTGCATTTCACGCTGCATAATCGGTATAACATGTTGGAATGTACAGTTCTACTGGTTCCTCCGAATATGGCAGACTGAATTTATTTGGTGCTTTAAAACTCAACTGATTCTACAATTTATTGTTGGGCAGTGAAGGAGATGGAGAAGTGATGCAAACAATGCACCAGGAGCGGCCCATTCATTATGGCCGCCCACCAAAATAGGGTTGGCTCGGGAGGCAGTGCACTGTGAACAGAGCCCACCAAGTTGTGTGACAATAGCGAATGAATATTCACTATTTTCACACTAAATCTGAGTCTGAGACCCATTTTCAGATTGGTTGAAAGGAGAAGCGTTTCAATTGGCCGCGGAGAAGGAGGGAGGAGGAGATGAAAGCAGCCGAGGAGGGGAAAGGGCAAGCTGCCCGTGATGCCTTTTGCCCATGATGCCAACCGCCCGTGATGCCTGCCATATATGGGGTAATTGCTCCAAACCCGATCTACTGAAAGGGACTGAGGGGTGTGCTTTAAAAAATAAAAAATAAACCTTGCAGTTCATTCGTCCGACACCCTGCATGTGGATTAGGGGGCCGGACACATGAATAGGAGGGTGGCGCCCCTGCATCCTGCATTACGGCCTGCCACAGGTCCTATGTATATAATCCTTTGCCAAGGGATAACTACTATTTAATAATTCAAGTACTTCCACTACCCATAAAACACACTTATTTTTCTCTGACTCCTCCCCTTCCTGTTTCTCAATTGTTGTTTTTTTTTTTAACATCTACATTTTCTTTTAATCTCTCTAATATTTAAAAATTATAGCGTTTACAAAATAGGGGATCGTTTTATGACATTTTTTTTACTAGTAATGGATGGCGAACAGCATTTTTTTAATGCTGCGACATTATGGCGGACACATTTGACACATTTTTGGGACCATTGTCATTTTCACAGCGAAAAGTGCTATACAAATGCACTGATTACTGTGAAAATGACAATGGCAGTGAAGGGGTTAACCACTAGGGGGGGTTAAGTGTGCCCTAAGGGAGTAATTCTTACTGTAGGGGGGCATGGCTGTAGGTGTGACTTCACTGATCGTCGTTCCCTATATCAGGGAACAGACGATCAGTGTTACTGCCACACAGAAGAACGGGGAAGGTGTGTTTACACTCACCTCTCCTCATTCTTCAGCTCCTGTGACCCGATCGCGGGACACTTGATCACTTGTCCTGCTGCCCATCCCTCCAATCTTCACTTTGTTCAACATCTATAGTCGATTTTCCCATATTCCGTTCCTAGAATCTTCACTTTAAGATCTATGGTTGCCTTTTCTACTGTCATTCCTCCAACCTTCACTTTTTCCAAGATCTTTAATTGCATGTCCTGCTGCCCGTCCATCAATCTTCAATTTGTTCAAAATCTATGGCTGCCATTCCTCCTGCCATTCCTCCAACATTCACTTTTTCCAAGATCTATGATCACTTGTCCTGCTGCCCGTCCCTCCAATCTTCTTTTTTTCTACATCTATAGTCGATTGTCCCATATCCCTTTCCAAGGATCTTGACTTTGTTCAAGATCTATGGCTGCCTTTCATACTGGCATTCCTCCAACCTTCACTTTGCCCAAGATCTATGATCGCTTGTCCTGCTGCCCGTTCTTTGATCTTCAATTTGTTGAAGATCTATGGTCATTTGTCCCACTGCCAGTGCTTTCAATCTTCACTTTGTTGAAGTTGTTTCTATTTTTCCCATAGGATGATTGTATCAAAGAACAAAAATGTTTCTATTTTTTTTTTTTAATGACTGCGACATTATGGCGGACACATTGGACACTTTTGACACATTTTTGGGACCATTGTCATTGTCACAGCGAAAAGTGCTATACAAATGCACTGATTACTGTGAAAATTACAATGGCAGTGAAGGGGTTAACCACTAGGGGGCGCTAAGGGGTTACGTGTGCCCTAACAAAAATGTTTCTGTTGGTTTGAGTGGTTGAATACAAACCCAAGAACAAAAATGTTTCTATGGGTTGGTTGTATGAAAACCCATGAACATAAACGTTTCTATTAGTTGTATCTAAACTCAAGAACAAAAATATTTTTATTGGTCCTTTGGGTTGTTGTATCTAAAAACAAACATGTTTCTATTATTTTATTGGTTGGTTGCTAGGAAGCAAAATTGTTTTCTTTGTTCCAATTGTTAGTTGTATCTAAAGCCATGACCAAAAATATTTCTGTTGATTTGAGCGTTTGGCTGAATACAAACACAAGATCAAAAATCCTTCTATTGGTTGGTTGTATCTAAACCCAACGTCTTCTATTAGTTGGTTGTATCTAAACCCAACGTCTTCTATTAGTTGGTTGTATCTAAACCCAACGTATTCTATTGGTTGGTTGTATCTAAACCCAACGTCTTCTATTAGTTGGTTGTATCTAAACCCAACGTCTTCTATTAGTTGGTTGTATTTAAACCCAACGTCTTCTATTGGTTGCATCTAAACCCAACGTCTTCTATTGGTTGGTTGTATCTAAACCCACCGTCTTCTATTAGTTGTTTGTATCTAAACCCACCGTCTTCTATTAGTTGGTTGTATCTAAACCCAACGTCTTCTATTGGTTGGTTGCATCTAAACCCAACGTCTTCTATTGGTTGGTTGTATCTAAACCCAACGTCTTCTATTGGTTGGTTGTATCTAAACCCAACGTCTTCTATTATTTGGTTGTATCTAAACCCAACGTATTCTATTAGTTGGTTGTATCTAAACCCAACGTCTTCTATTATTTGGTTGTATCTAAACCCAACGTCTTCTATTAGTTGGTTGTATCTAAACCCACCGTCTTCTATTAGTTGGTTGTATCTAAACCCAACGTATTCTATTGGTTGGTTGTATCTAAACCCAACGTCTTCTATTAGTTGGTTGTATCTAAACCCAACGTCTTCTATTAGTTGGTTGTATTTAAACCCAACGTCTTCTATTGGTTGCATCTAAACCCAACGTCTTCTATTGGTTGGTTGTATCTAAACCCACCGTCTTCTATTAGTTGGTTGTATCTAAACCCACCGTCTTCTATTAGTTGGTTGTATCTAAACCCAACGTCTTCTATTGGTTGGTTGCATCTAAACCCAACGTCTTCTATTGGTTGGTTGCATCTAAACCCAACGTCTTCTATTGGTTGGTTGTATCTAAACCCAACGTCTTCTATTGGTTGGTTGTATCTAAACCCAACGTCTTCTATTGGTTGGTTGTATCTAAACCCAACGTCTTCTATTGGTTGGTTGTATCTAAACCCAACGTCTTCTATTGGTTGGTTGTATCTAAACCCAACGTCTTCTATTGGTTGGTTGCATCTAAACCCAACGTCTTCTATTGGTTGGTTGTATCTAAACCCAACGTCTTCTATTGGTTGGTTGTATCTAAACCCAACGTCTTCTATTAGTTGGTTGCATCTAAACCCAACGTCTTCTATTGGTTGGTTGTATCTAAACCCAACGTCTTCTATTGGTTGGTTGTATCTAAACCCAACGTCTTCTAGTTGTATCTAAAAAACGTTTTTATTAGTTCTATTTGTTGGCCCAAGGAAAAAAAAAGTTTCTACTGATTTTAGAAGTTTTTTTTTTTTTCAAACACAATAAAAAATGTTTCTATTGGTTGGTTTTATGTAAATCTCAAGCCTCGTACACGCGATCAGGTTTTCATCGGACAAATCCATGGATTTTTGTCTGAAGAACGTTGGCTGTGAACTTGTTTTGCATACGACTTTTTCAGCCAACATTCATGAAACAACGCGTTTTTTCTGGTCTTTAGCGCCACCCTTTGGGCAACTTCTGCTAATGTTGTCTGATGATTAGCATTGATTAAGAAGCATGCGTGGTTTGTACTTTGGATTTTAGTTGGACAGACTTGTGTACACACAATCGGATAATCTGCCGGAACACATTTATTGACGGACAATTTGAGAGCATGACAATCCAACATTTGTTATCGGAAATTCCATCAACAATTGTCCGATGGAGCGTACAGACGGACAAAACACGTCCATCGGACAATTGTTGTCGGAATAGAGGTGGTGGCTGCAGTCGTTTTCAGGTTTTTTCTCCCTTTATTTCCACTTAATGATCCTGTTATGTTATGTCTTCGATTGCTTTGGAGCTCTACAATAAATGGATGCGAAAGTTTGATTTCTCAATCAAACTACCACTTGGTCAGCATAAGGGTTAATACCGTTAAAAAAAAAACAAAAAAAAAAACATTGCTGAGTATTATGCAATGTGGAGATGAAACTTCAAGTCATAATTGGTTGTGTTATCCGGTCCTCAGAAGTTTACCATGAAGCCGGTGTTATCTACTCCCACTCCCTGGATCTTTAAGTGGATTTCAATAACAGCCTGGTCACAGTGGCAGTCCAATCCTTCCGGCTGTGTCTAAGGGGGCCACAGGGGGAAGTGACTCACCCACCATAGATAAGGCGAGTGTGCCGTGGGCGGCGGAATTACACGGTGGAATATCAAATGCAAATCAAAGCAATCTTCTAATTCTTCATTACATTAATATCTCATTGTTGTACGGTAATATCACGACCCCCCCCCACCCCCATCGCCCCCCTCCAACTAGATAGAGATCTAGCTTCCTGTGAGCAAAGCTGCCAACAAAGAGTAGACATATCGTGGACATCAACGCTGGGAAAGACCTGCTTGCAGTTGTAGTTCTTTAAATCCTTTAGGGTTCTTTCACACGTCCGTTCAGTTCGTCCGTTTTTTGGACGTCCGTTAACGGACCTCAATGCTTCCCTATGGGTTAGCGTCCGTTAGCGGATGAGCATCCGCTTACGTCCGTTGACATCCGTCTGCGGTAAGCTCCGTTTTTTTGGACGGAAGAAAACCCTATTTTCCTTCCGTCAAAAAAACGGAACGGACTAAAAACGGACGTTAGCGGATGATCCGTTTACCATCCGATCCGCTAACGTCAGTTTTTCATCAAAATATGTAAAAAAAAAAAAAAAGTTCTAAAAAAAAAAAAAACGGATGAAAAAAACGGATGAAAAACGGACGGAAAACGGAACGGAAACTGATGTAAACGGACGGAAAACGGACGAAAAACGGATGAAAAAACGGATCAACTGAAGGGAGAAAAAACTGATCTAAAAAACTGAACGGACGTGTGAAAGAGCCGTTAGATTGTTATTTTTCCAATAGGCACAAATATTTTATTTCCCAGCCTTATAAACAGGATGTTATTGTTGCTCACTAAAAATTGTTAGCTGCGATTGTGCTTTAATTGGTCTCTTACACACGATCGGATTTCCATCAGACAAAGCCATGGGATTTTGTCCGAAGGGCGTTGGTCGTGAACTTGTTCTTCATACAGATGGCTAAAGCAGGGTTTGACAAATTTGCCTGGAATCTAGGAGGCAACCAAAAAAGTTGGGAGCCAGAAAACGCGCCCCGTCCCACCGAGCTCGCGCGCAGAAGCGAACGCAGTACCTGCATATGTAAACGGTATTCAAACCACACACGAGGTATCGCCGCGATTGTTAGAGCGAGAGCAATAATAGCCCTAGACCTCCTTTGTAACTCAAAACATGCAACCTGTAGAATTTTTTAAATGTCGCCTATGGAGATTTTAAAGGGTAAACGTTTGTCGCCATTCCACGAGCGGACGCAATTTTGAAGCGTGAAATGTTGGGTATCAATTTACTCGGCGTAACATTATCTTTCACAATATAAAAAAAAAATGGGCTAACTTTACTGTTTTATTTTTTTATTAAAAAAAAAAAATTTTCCCCAACAAATGCGCTTGTAAGACCGCTGCACAAATACGGTGTGACAGAACGTATTGCAACGCTAGAGTGTTATGCCGCGTACACACGGTCGTTTTTTGCGATGAAAAAAAAACCGTCGTTTTTTAAAACGTCATTTAAATTGATCGTGTGTGGGCAAAACGTCGTTTTTTGTCTTAAAAAAACGACCCAAAAAAAATTCCAACATGCTTGAATTTTTTGTGTCGTTTTTCAAAACGTCGTTTTTTGTTTCACAAAAAGTCACCGTGTGTAGCAAAAACGTCGTTCAAAACGACGTTTTTCAACCCGCGCATGCCCAGAAGCTAGTTATGAAGCGAGCTTCAATGGAAAAGAGTGGTGAACGTAACCTCGCTTTTTGTGAAAAAAACGATGGTGTGTATGCAAAATTGTCTTTGAAAAGTGACGTTTCAAAAACGTCGTTTTTTACTTCACAGAAAACGTCGTTTTTTTTCATCGCAAAAAACGACCGTGTGTACGCGGCATTAGAATAAAAAATATATATAATGTTAGAGGGAAAGCGATGGCAGTGAAAACACTGGGGAAGCTCCATTAGAATTGCTAGTTTGTAATGCCAATGGCCACCACCTCCCCCGCCGCACGCTCGCGTCGGGGCCACGCCAGCCGGTAATTGAGGCCACGGCTTTGCGACCTTCTGCAGGCCTACAGTAAGCTTCCCCGGGCGCCAGGTCGCTAATTTTAGTCGCAATTGCGACCGGGTGCCCAGATTTTGTCGAACCCTGGACTAAACTTTGTCAGCTATTTAGTGCCGCCCTTTGCGCAACTTCTGCTAATGTTGTGCTGTGGTTAGCATTGCTTCTGAGCATGCGTGTTTGTACTTTTGTTTTTTTTCTAATGGACTTGTACACATGATTGGATAATCCGACATCACACATTTGTTGTCGGAAAATTTGAAAGCATGCTATGCAACATTAATCACTTAAGGACCGCCGCACGATGATATACGTAGATAGAATGGCATGGCTGGGCACAAGGACGTACATGTACGTCCTCTTTAAGAACTCAGATGTCGGTCGTGAGCGCGCCCCAGTCCAAAGCTCCGTGACCGCGCCTGCCAGACCCGGGACCCGATCGCCGCTGGTGTCCCACGATCGGGTCACAGGAGCTGAAGAACGGGGAGAGGGGAGTGTAAACAAACCTTCCCCGTTCTTCTCTGTGGCTTGTCACTGATCGTCTGTTCCCTGTCATAGGGAATGACGATCAGTGACGTCACACGCCCAGCCACGCCCCCCTACAGTAAAAAACACACAATAGGACACACATAACCCCTACAGCACCCCCTAGTGGTTAACCCGTTCACTGCCATTGTAATTTTCACAGTAATCAGTGCATTTCTATAGCACTTTTGAAAATGACAACGGTCCCAAAAATGTGTCAAAATTGTCCGATGTGTCCGCCATAATGTCGCAATCGCTGATCGCTTCCATGACTAGTAAAAAAAATATATATTAATAAAAATGGCATAAAACTATCCCCTATTTTGTAAACGCTATAACTTTTGTGCAAACCGATCAATAAATGCTTATTGCAATCTTTTTTTAACAAAAATATGTAGAAGAATACGTATCGGACTAAACTGAGGAAAAAAATATTTTTTTTATATATTTTTTGGGGATATTTATTATAGCAAAAATATTGATTTTATTTTAAATTGTCGCTCTGTTTTTGTTTATAGCGCAAAAAATAAAAACCGCAGAGGTGATCAAATACCACCAAAATAAAGCTCTATTTGTGGGGAAAAAAGGACGCCAATTTTGTTTGGGAGCCACGGCGCACGACCGCGCAATTGTCAGTTAAAGCGACGCAGTGCTGAATTGCAAAAAGGGGCACGGTCCTTAACCTGCATATTGGTCCGGGGCTTAAGCGGTTAGGGAAAAGTAAATTTTTATTAAGAATAAATAATAATTTGGTTTGTGTAGCAATTGTATATGTAATATTCTTTTTTTCGCTACATTTTTTTACACAAAAGCAAAGTGTCCCTTTTAAATTTCTGTTTTAGAAGGATTTTTTTTACAGAAATAAATATGATAGGGCATTCGTACTAATAATATTGAATTTTGTATTTTCCAAATGTAGAAATGAAACACAATGACCTAAAAGGAACCAGCGGTGTACCTGTGATCCATTAATGGATACAATATTATGCATCTCTGACATTTAGCATTATCTTCTGCAAGAAATCACGATAATCTTCGGTGTCACTTTCCCAACACAGAATAATACGGTATCTGCACAACACAGCACAGCGATCAATGTCCCACAATACTCGTATCTATAGGAAACAGTGAGGAGATCAGCATAAGCTTCATCCAACTTATTATTCTATTGTGAGGCGTATTGATGAGGTCACGTCCAATCACATCTTGCGTTGTAAGCAAATGACCAAATAAGCTAATTTCATGATTCTTTAGTTACTCCGTATATCTTCCTAATTGACCTCCATACCCTTAAAAGGTCACTAAAGGATTTTTTTTTCTTAGCTAAATAGCTTCCTTTACCTTAATGCAGTCCTGGTTTTATGTCCTCATTGTTCGTTTTTGCTCTGATGTTGCTGTAATTCTCCTCTGTTCTGGACACTTCCTGATTGTCTGTTTCCTGAGGACCACAGTACTGGGAGCTTCTAGTTTCGTTTTCCAAACCATCACTGCTCTATGGCTCTGTATAGCACAGATAGAGGATAACATGCAAAAACGAAACTAGATGCAAAAACGAAACTGAAACTGCAGGCACATTATATGATTGATTTTTATCTATTTTTAATCGTTTTTAAAAGAAATCAGTTAACTATTATGTCTCTATACCCTGTAAACAGCCATTTCAGCCAAAAAAAAATCCTTTACAACTCCTTGAAGGAACTTCAGTTTTTTTTTTTTTTTTTTTTTTGGTTTGGTTTAAAACACACGCACTTTGGCCATGCGGTCTCCTAAAATAAAAAAGAGAGGCGAAGGACCTACGGGGCTGGCTGGGTGGGCTAGGCCCCCTCACTCCCTCATAGGGGGAGTCCCTCTGCCCCATTGGGGTCCCGTTGGGCCCCAGTTGGGCTCCCAAGAGGAGCAGGTAGGGCGGGGTGAGTGGGAGGCCCCCCTCCACACCCGCCATTGCCACCAGGGGCATGGAGAAGGATGGCGATTGCCTCCGGGGGGAGGGTCTGCCTACTCCCAACTCTTGCAGTCCGGCTCCTCTCTCTCGAGTTCACGCACAAAATACTACTCAGTTTTTTAACCACTTAAGACCCGGACCATTTGGCTGGCCAAAGACCAGACCACGTTTTTGCGATTCGGCACTGCGTCGCTTTAACTGACAATTGCGCGGTCGTGCGATGTGGCTCCCAAACAAAATCGACGTCCTTTTTTTTCCCCACAAATAGAGCTTTCTTTTGGTGGTATTTGATCACCTCTGCGGTTTTTATTTTTTGCGCTATAAACAAAAAAAGAGCAACAATTTTGAAAAAAAATCTATATTTTGAACTTTTTGCTATAATAAATATCCTCAAAAAATTGAGGAATTTTTTTTTCTCCTCAGTTTAGGCCGATACGTATTATTCTTCTGCATATTTTTGGTAAAAAAAATTGCAATAAGCGTTTATGGTTTGCGCAAAAGTTATAGCGTTTTCAAAATAGGGGATAGTTTTATGTAAATTTTATTAATATTTTTTTTTTTACTAGTAATGGCGACGATCAGCGATATTTTTTACATTTTGCTTTAATAAATATCCCCTAAAAATATATAAAAAACATTGTTTTTCCTCAATTAAGGCCGATACGTATTCTTCTACATATTTTTGGTAAACAATCACAATAAGCGTTTATTGATTGGTTTGCGCAAAAGTTAGAGCGTCTACAAAATAGGGGATAGTTTTATAGCATTTTTATTAATATATATTGTTTTTTGTACTTGTAATGACGGTGATCAGCGATTTTTATCATGACTGTGACTTTATGGCGGACTCATCAAACACTTTTCACACTATTTTAGACCATTGTCGATCAGTGCTATAAAAATGCACCGATTACTGTAAAAATTACACTGGCAGTGAAGGGGTTAACCAGGATGTGTTCTAACTGTAGGGGGGATGACCTATGTGTGACACAACACTGATCACCGCTCCCGATCATAGGAAGCTGTGATCAGTGTCCTGTCACTAGGAGGAATGAGGAAATGCTTGTTTACATCAACATTTCCCTGTTCTTCCTCACCGCGAGACGATCGTGGGTTTCCCCTGCGAACATCGAATCTGCGGGATCCACAGTTGGACTCACGGAGCTTGCAGTGGGCACGCCCACAATGCCGCTCTTAAAGGGGCAACGTATATAAATGTTGATCTGCCCAGCTGTGCTATTCTGCTGACGTAAATCTGCGTGACACTGTCCTTAAGCAGTAAAGTGAACCAGAACTCAAAAACTCAAGATTTGTTACCTCATAGGGGACATCTAGAGATGTTAATTGTTCCAGCACCATACCCTAAAAAATCAACTATTCGTCCTTAATTTCTTCTAAAACATTGGAGCTGTGCCTTGAGCCTCATGGCTGTATATAAGGTGTAAATGAAGGGGTACTGTGAGCCCTGCCCTATGTGATAGAACATGATGGTCTTGGCTTACAGGACATTTCTGCCAGGCCCCTTTTTGGAGTTGGTGTTTCCAGAAGGGCACTGTTAGGCCGTGTACACACGATCAGTCCATCCGATGAGAACGGTCCGAAAGACCGTTTTCATCGGTTAACCGATGAAGCTGACTGATGGTCTGATGTGCCTACACACCATCGGTTAAAAAAACGATCGTGTCAGAGCGTGGTGACGTAAAACACAACGGCGTGCTGAAAAAAACGAAGTTCAATGCTTCCAAGCATGAGTCGACTTGATTCTGAGCATGCACGGCTTTTTAACCGATGCTTTTTCATACTAATGATCGGTTTTGACCTATCGGTTAGGCGTCCATCGGTTAAAATTCAAAGCAAGTTCTCTTTTTTTTTGACCGAAGGATAACTGACCGATGGGGCCCACACACGATCGGTTTGGACCGATGAAAACGGACCTTCAGTCCGTTTTCATCGGTTTTGACCGATCGTGTGTACGGGGCCTTAATGCTGCAAACAAAGGAAGAAGTTGCACCAGCCTAGTGCATTACTGTATAAACGCTAACGTGTTTTGAGGGCCAAACCCTCTTTTTCAGGGATCTGAAGAAGAGGGCATGGTCCTCGAAACATGTTAATTGTGTCCTATTCGATGGATTTTCGTTGGGTGGCATTTGTTCATGACAAGCCTGTGTCTTTCTTCTTTTGTCAGTACATTTAATATTTAATTAGCAAGTTATACAGTATTGCACTAGGTTGGTGAGGCTTCTTCCTTTGTTTGTATCTTAGTTTTTGGTTACCTGGGACCGAAGAAGGCAGCAAGGCCCGGGTGTACCATTTGGTGGTTCCAGTCAGGGAATACCTGTAGAGGCCCATTTGGTTCAAGATGCTAGAAGCGTCCGTCTTGGTTCCATAAGGCTGGCCAACTGAAAAAACACCATACTTGTGGCACGGAGCTTGTTTTCACTTTTCACTATGGTTAATGCTGCATACAAAGACTAACCTTTCTGAACTGTTTTACCCCAGGGGAACCCTTGAAATAATTTTCAGGTCTTAGCGAACCCCTACTAAAAAAATATTTATTGGTGTCGGCAGTAACAATGCCCCTTACATTGGTGGTCATTTTTAAGAATACAGTGGAACCTCGGATTATGAGCATAATTCATTCCAGAAGCTCGTAATCCAAAGTACTTGCATATCAAAGCGAGTTTCCCCATTGAAGTTAATGGAAATTAAAATAATTTGTTCCGCATTGATTTCAATGGCATGCAAAACCACATGCAGCCAGAGGTGGGGGGGGGGAGGGCGCCGGAGAGCCTCGGAAATGGCCGGAAAGGCCAGAGGACACCTCAGCTGACTCCGGCAAAGGCTCAGGAACAGAGTATTTCCGTGTCATTCTGTTCTGCTCCGCTTGGCTCTGGAACCCCCCACCTCAGGCCAAATGCGGTACTGCACAACACTTTGACCTGAATCCGGCTTGTTTTGCAAGACAACATGCAAACTGTGTTAGGATTTCTTTAAATACAGTGCTCGTATTGCGAAGCGCTCGTTATCCGCGTTACTCGCAATCCGAGGTTCCACTGTTCCCCTTATATTGGTGATCAGTGGTAAGAATTCCCCTATATTGATCGTTAGTGGTAAGAATATTCCTTATATTGATGATCAGTGGTTAGAATACCCCTTATTTTAATCGTCAGTGGAAAGAATTACCCTTACATTGGTGATCAGTTGTAAGAATACCCCTTATATTGATGGTCAGTGGTAAGACTATGCCTTATATTGATGGTCAGTGGTAAGACTATCCCTTATATTGATGGTCAGTGGGAACAATGTCCCCTTACAATAGGGGACAGAATGTCACCCCTACTGGCTCTGCCAAATGGTGTTGGACCCAGAACTATTCAGACACCATCAGTCAGAAGGTCAATCATCCTCAACTCATGGAACCCCTAGTAACCTCTGGAGGAACATTAGGGTTCCACAGAACCTTGGTTGGTAATGGATGATTTGGACAATTGTGCTCTTGGAACCTTGTGGTGACAGTTTGGAGAAGACCCTTTTCTGTTCCAGTATGACTATGCCACCGTGCACAAAGCTAGTTCCATATACACATGATTTAATGAACTTGAGTGGCCTACACACGGCCTTGACCTCAACCCTACTGAACACTTTTGGGAAGACTTATGAGCCAGGACCCCTCATCCAACACCAGTACCTGACTTCACAAATGTTGTTTTAGCTGAATGTGGGCAAATTCTCTTGAAAAAACTTCCTTACAAGAGCAAATGGAGTTATGACTGCAGAGCCCTGACCTGAACCTGACTAAATGCTTTTGGGGAAGATTTTAATGCCAGGTCTTCTCATCCAACACCGGTACCTGACCTCACAAATGTTTTTTTAGCTAAATGGTAAGAAATTCCCTTGGGGAAAGCCTCCTTAGAAGGACCTACATAAAGCCTTGACCGGCCTATGCACAGCCTTGACCTCAACCCTACTGAACACTTTTGGGAAGACCTGTGAGCCAGGTCTCTTCATCCAACACCAGTGCCTGAACTCTCTAAGGCCAACGGGACCCTTTGGGGAAGACCACACTATATTAAGATACCTCCAAACTCAACAAATGTTCTTTTAGCTAAATGGTAACAAATTCCCTTAAGCCAGGTCTCCTCATCCAACACCAGTACCTGACCTCACAAATGTTCTTTTAGCTAAATGGTAAGAAATTCCCTTGGGGAAAGCCTCCTTAGAAGGACCTACATAAAGCCTTGACCGGCCTATGCACAGCCTTGACCTCAACCCTACTGAACACTTTTGGGAAGACCTGTGAGCCAGGTCTCTTCATCCAACACCAGTGCCTGAACTCTCTAAGGCCAACGGGACCCTTTGGGGAAGACCACACTATATTAAGATACCTCCAAACTCAACAAATGTTCTTTTAGCTAAATGGTAACAAATTCCCTTAAGCCAGGTCTCCTCATCCAACACCAGTGCCTGACCTCACAAATGTTCTTTTAGCTAAATGGTAAGAAATTCCTTGAGGAAAGCCTCCTTAGAAATGCCTACACAAAGCCTTGACCAGCCTACGCACAGCCTTGACCTCAATCCTACTGAACACTTTTGGGAAGACTTGTGAGCCAGGTCTCTTCATCCAACACCAGTACCTGACCTCACAAATGTTCTTTTAGCTAAATGGTAACAAATTCCTTGAGGAAAGCCTCCTTAGAAATGCCTACACAAAGCCTTGACCAGCCTACGCACAGCCTTGACCTCAATCCTACTGAACACTTTTGGGAAGACTTGTGAGCCAGGTCTCTTCATCCAACACCAGTACCTGACCTCACAAAGCGTGTCGGGACCCTTCGGGGTAAGACCACGCTTTATTGAGATACCTCTCAACTCAACAAATGTTGCTTTAGGTAAATGGTAACAAATTCCCTTGGGAAAAGCCTCCTTAGAAGGGCCTACACAAAGCCTTGACTGGCCCACGGACAGCCTTGATGTCAACCCTACTGAACACTTTTGGGAAGACTTGTGAGCCAGGACTCCTCCTCCAACCCCAGTATCTGACCTCACAAATGTTCTTTTAGCTGAATGTGGGCAATTTTTCTTGAGAAAAGCCTCCTTAGAAGAGCAAAAGGAAGTTATAGCTGCAGAGCCCTGACCTGAACATGACTGAATGCTATTGGGGAACATTTGTACACCAGTTCTCCTCATCCAACACCAGTACCTGACCTCACAAATGTTCTTTGAGCTAAATGGTAACAAATTTCCTTGGGGAAAGCCTCCTTAGAATAGTGGAGGATGGTATAGCTTCAAAGGATAGCAACTTTATATTAAGATCCATGGTTTTGGAATTGAATGTCCAACAAGCTTATATACAGTACGTGTGATGGTCAGGTATCCATAAACTTGTCCATATAGTAAGGTGACCAGATCTTTCAAATGATATCCGGGGACATATATTTTTTTTATTTACTAGTAATGGTGGCAATCAGCGACACTCTCCCCATCGCCATGGCCACCCACCTCACAGCCTGTCAAGTCATAAGCCCTGTACACACGATCGGTTTGTCTGATGAAAACAGACCGATGGACCTTTTTCATTGGACAAACCGATCGTGTGTGGGCCCCATCAGTAAAAAAAAAATAGAACATGTTTTAAAATTTTCCTATGGATAAAAAAAACGATCATTGGACAAACCGATCGTCTGTGTGGAAGTCTATCGGTCAAAAATCCACGCATGCTCAGATTCAAGTCGACGCATGCTCGGAAGCATTGAACTTCATTTTTCTCAGCACCTTGTAGTGTTTTACGTCACTGCGTTGGACACGGTCGGATTTTTGACTGATGGTGTGTAGGCAAGACTGATAAAAGTCATCTTCATTGGATATCCGACAAAAAAATCTATCGGGTTAGATTCCATCAGATATCCAATCGTGCTTAACTCTCCGTGCTCCGGCTACTACTGGGTGTGGAGCAGAGGAAGATCACTCCGCAGGAGAAGGCAAGGAGATAAGCAGGCAGGCAGTTGGCCGGGACTTCAGCCAAGGCAGAAGAATATGCAAGTGGAGCTGAAAAAGGCATGTGCCCGAAACTGAAGAAACAATCAGAAAAGGGCTCAGATAATGGAAAAAAATACACCCCCTAAGCTAGTAGGAGTGGCAGAGTGAGGGGGTGTAATTTAGAATTTTTAATTTTTTATTCTGCACTGAATGGGCCAGATTCTCGTACCTTTGCGGCTTTCCGGCGTACCCATTTACGCTACGCCTCCGCACTTTTTACGGGCAAGTGCTGTATTCTCAAAGCACTTGCTCCGTAATTTGCGGCGGCGTAGCGTAAATGGGCCTGCGTAAGGCCGCGTAATTCAAAGTAGGAAGGAGGGGGGCGTGCTGTATTTAAGTTAAGCGCGCCCCCGCACCGAAAGAACTGCGCATGCGCCGCATGCGCAGTAGCCCACTGCGCATGCTCCATAGTACGACGCAAATACATTGGTTGCGATGACAACGTAATTAACGTACAGCCCTATTCGCGACGAGTTACGTAAACGACGGAAAAACACAACGCTGTCCCGACATCCATACTTAACATGGCGTACGCCAAACATACGTAAGGTTACCGCTCATAAAGCAGGGGTAACCTTACTCTTACACAAACTACGACGACGGCGCGCAAAAACGTTCGGGAATCGGCGTATCAGGCTAATTTGCATATTCGACGCAGAAATCAATGGGAACGCCACCTAGCGGCCAGCGTAGAATTGCATCTAAGATCCGACGGTGTAAGTGACTTACGCCAGTCGGATCTACGCCAAATCTGTGCGTAACTGATCGCATAGATACACAGGGCAAGAAACAGAGATACGACGGTGTATCTGGAGATACACCGTCGTATCTCTTTTGAGAATCTGGCCCAATGTCTTTGAAATTGCCCCAGCCCCTGTTCAAATCCAATCCAGGGACAAAACCGGGGACAGACTTGGTTCGGGGACAGTGTCCTCAATCCGGGGACTGTCCCCGGAAAACGGGGTTGTCTGGTCACCCTACCATATAGTGTACTGCATTCATCTTCAAAACTGTAATAAGTTTCCTTTTAAGTCTTCCATATCTGGCGTGTAGCTCCAAATACTAAGCGACAGCTTGTTGCTTTACTTTTAACCGTCTAAATTTGGACACGCTACAAATAGCTAATTTGTCGAGTAGAGAGCTTAAATTAACAGGTCCCCCGGGTGATGCTGGGCTTGCCCGAAAGTTTTTCAGTGATGGCCAGCAGCTGTTTCTTGTCCATTACCGCGGACCCCTCCTGTGCACTGCTGGCAGGGGTGGGGGGGGGGAGAAAGGCGGCACATGCTGAGACACAAGCCTTACTCTGTATAAACACGCTATGGCGTCTTGTAGCTCTTTATGTGTGAATTCGAAAGGATAATCTGCTTCTTCTATAAGGGAAATAGTGTATAGGGAAAAACATTACGATATTAAAGATATAAACTGAATCCAAGTTTCCAACTCCTTTCTTTGATGGTTTTGCAGCAGCATTTTCCCAGCATAACTTTTTAAATCTCTTTTATTCTTTTGATTGAAAAAGTAGTTATTTTGTTATGAATACAAAACATTGCTACTAAGCTTGCCCGTTGGACCTTAATGCCGCGTACACACGACCGTTTTTTGGGTTGTAAAAAATTAAATTTTTAATGGTCTAGAAAAAACGAAGGGCTAGATTCAGGAACACTTACGACGGGCGTATCAGTAGATACGCCGTCGTAAGTCCTAATCTGAGCCAGTGCAACTTCAAGCGTATGCTCATAAATAGATATGCTTAAATGTTGCTAAGATACGAGCGGCGTAAGGCACTTACACCGTCGTATCTTAGGCCTCGTACACACAATCAAATCTGTCCGCTGCTTTGAAATCTATCGGGTGGGAATCCGTCCGCCCGACATGTCTGCTGGTTAGTACACTTACCAGCAGACATGTCGTCCCGCATCGCCGCCGAATGGATTCGGCGCATGCGCGGAAGTGTTTTACTTCCTGGTGTGGTGACGTGGCGGCGTCAACGTCACCGCCACGTCACCGATACGTCAGCGCGCCGTCTGCTGGCGGGGATTTTGGTTTGCTCGTGTGTACACGCGAGCAAACCAAAATCCCAGCAGACAGATTTGTTCAAATCTGTCAGACAGACAGATTTGAACAAATCTGTCTGCTCGTGTGTACGAGGCCTTAGTTGCATATTTACGCTGGACGCTAGGTGGCGTTCCCGTCTAAAATATGCAAATGAGATAGATACGCCGATTCCCGAACGTACGCCCGTCCTGCGCATTTTTTTTACGTTGTTTGCGTAAGCGTAACTCCGGCGTAATGTTACCCCTGCTATATGAGGCGCAGCCAATGTTAAAGGGGTGTTCCACCCAAGTGTAATGTTTATTAAAAGTCAGCAGCTACAAAAAGTGTAGCTGCTGGCTTTTAATAAACATTCACTTACCTTCTCCACGTTCCAGCGACGCGCCGACCGGGGCTCCGCTCCTCTCCCCCCCTCCCCAGCCGGCGTCTTCATTCTAGCTGTGGGCACCCAGCCGTGACAGCCTTCGGCTTCACGGACGGGCACCCACTGCGCATGCACGGCGCGGCTCGCCGCTGATTGGACAGGCGATCGCCTAGGACCTGTCAGTGTCCTAGGCCATCGCCTACAGGGAGGGGCTGTAATAAGGCCATTAAGCCTAATCGCCTTACCAGCCCCTCGGCCGAAGCAGGAAGTGGGACAGGAAGTCCCACTCCTCCTGAAGCCCCCACTCCCCCCCAAAAAAAATTACATGCCAAAGGTGGCAGGTAAGGGGGTGTAGAGTGGAACAAGCGGAAGTTCCATTTTTGGGTGGAACTCCGCTTTAAGTGTGGACAACGTGCTGGCGTATTTTTTCACGTTATTTACATCGTTTGCGTAAAACGTTTGCGAAAAGGGCTTTGCGTAAGTGACGTTCACGTCATTTTCATTGACAATTTGCGTGGTGATTTGGAGCATGCGCACTGGGATAAATTCACGATCGATGCATGTGCAGGACGTTCGGCGCGGGATCGCGCATAATTTAAATAATACACGCCCCCTACCCGCCCAATTTGACTTACGACGGGCCATTTATGCTACGCCGCCGCAACTTTACAGGCAAGTGCTTTGTAAATACAGCACTTGCCCATAAAAGTTGCGGCGGCGTAGCGTAAACAGCTTACACTACGCTGGAGTGAAGATACGCCGCACATACCTGAATCTAGCCCAAAGTTTTTTTCAACTCGATCGTTAAAAACGGCCTTGCCTACACACGATTGTGAAAAAAAATACGCTCTAGCAAAGCGCGGTGACGTACAAGACGTACGATGGCACTATAAAGGGGAATCTCCATTCGCCTTTGGGCTGCTTTAGCTGATTCCGTGTTAGTAAAAGACGATTCGCGCTTTTCAGTCTGTTACAGTGTGATGAATGTGCTTACTCTATTACGAACGCTAGTTTTACCAGAACACGCGCTGCCGTCTCATAACTTGCTTCTGAGCATGCGCTGATTTTTCACGTCGTTAAAGCCCACACACATTTTTTACGATGTTAAAAACGACAACGTTAAAAACTTTGTGAAAAACTAGAGCATGTTCGAATTTTTTAATTTCCATTTTTTACATCAATGATGACATAAAAAACAAACGTAATTTTTTACAACCCGAAAAACGGTTGTGTGGACGCAGCATAAGACTTTGGTTGCCAGAAACATTGTGGGTGTTTTAGGTCTTTACAGACTGCAAGGAGTCTATGATTTTCAATTAGGTAAGCCTGAAATTGAAAAAAGCAAGGCACAACCATTGTACTGATCTACTAAACAGGAAGCAGAACCTGATTATGTAATGAGCAAATATGACCTAACACGCCAACGTATTCGACAAGTAGCTAAACTGTACGACGCCGCAATCGTATATTTCCGGTCAAATGCTCGGCCCATAGGCTATAGAAGAACTTAAATGTTGGTTGACTAGTAATAAAAATGTATAAATATAATTATTACTAGTCATACAACATTAGAATTCTTCTATAGCTTGTAGGCGAAACATTCGACCCGAAATGTACAATTGCGGCGTCGTACAGTTTAGCTGCTCCGTTAAATCTTCTTAGAACATTCGACACACCATAAGCCTTCAGTGATAGATTTGACTTTAATTAATTCGGATTTTCAGACCAATGCATTTTTTAACTAAACAAAATAAATAAAAACTAATTTCGGGAGTAACTAAATTAATACATTTTTCGTACGAAAACTAAATTCTGAAACAAAATATTTCAGTGTGCACATGTCTAATATCTTCTCCTCACCACCTGTTTTACCAATTAAAGCCCACACCACTGCGCTACAACCGGGGGGGGGCGTGGTCTGCCAGCGCGGATGATGGCCGCTTAGACCGAGAGCTCGTCTGCCAGGAGAGAGACACGGAGCGTTCACTGCCCAATTCAGGCATCTATCTGTGTCCATCCGGATCCCCAAAACCCAGTGACCATGTCCAGGAAAAGGACAACAGAAATTCAGCCCCAGAAGTTGACGGCTTTCTTCAGCAAGCCGAACCAGGTCAGTCACCCACAACATGGCGCCGCTAGGAGCGCGGCGTCGGAGGCCTACTCCGAGCTCCCGGACGAAATCCACGGGGAACGGGACTCCCGCTGCCCTCCCACACCCCCCACACTCAAAACGGGGGAAAATCCAGTGACCGGCAGACCAGCGAAGGCGCGGATGCGCATCGTTTAAGACCCGACACGTTCGCCTCTGCCGCAAATCGAGGCCCCGGCTTGCGGCCTACTCCCGTCTAACCAGGCCTTAAAAACCTCCATGGCTTCCTTTCCCACAACTGGCCAACCGGTGCTAGACACCACACTAAAAGACATGCTACTCTCCCTCCAATTGTCCCTGATGGCAGACTTGTCCTCTATCTTCTCTAAAATCACAGCTGAATTGCATGGGATGGATGGCAGGGTGACACGCCTGGAGAACAGCATGGAGGACTGTACAACCACAGTAAACGATCTGGTGGATTCCTATGACGACATAAAGAAAGAACAGACCTGGATGAGGGCAAAGCTGGCCGATTTAGAGGACAGATCCAGGAGAAACAATGTGAAATTAAGGGGGGTCCCAGAAACCATATTGCCTGCTGATCTCCCTAAATATGCAAAGGAACTTATGCATCTGATTATACCTGACGCAGCACCCAGAGATCTGGTGATTGACCAAATTCACCGTATAGCTAAGCCCTCACCTAGCCGCATCTGTCCCAAGAGACGTGCTAATGAGAGTCCACATCTTCCATATCAAAGAACAGTTGCTGATAACTGCCAGGAGCGGTCCACCACTACCGAACCCATTTGAGGGTGTCCTGCTTTTCCCTGATCTCTCGAAATATACATTACAGCTCAGAAGACAACTCAACCCGATTACCAAAGGCCTTCACAACAATAAGGTCCAGTACAAATGGTGATACCCAGCCACTTTCCTAATAGTGAAAAATGGAGCTACACACGTAATCCAAGATTTGCAGAAAGAGATGTGATTACTCCACACCTGGGGAATCATCGTGGAACCACCGCAAGAAGCTACAACCCCGAAGGAGCAACGAAATCCTAGACCACCACTGCGCTACAACCATGTGTGTTGCACTTGAATGGGTTGAGTTTGGCGTGATTGAGGGGGTTAATTTTTGACATGCAATGCATCGCAGCCACTTCACGTGTATACTCCTATATGGTTGTCTTTATTAAAGAGGGCAGTTGGAAGCAGCAACAAAAAAAAGTAGCTCAACTGCCTAATTTACACCCCCCCCAATCCACAAGTGTGAACTAAGCCTTGAAGTAAAATGGCTGCCCACGAGTACATACTGTATATATTTACAAAATCTAACTAAAAATTGAAGCTAAAATAGTCTGTAAGTTGACTGATGGAACTTTGGGTAGGTAAGTAAATTGCCACCAACTCCTCGATGCGGGGCGAATGAATTGAAAAATAATTTTGGCAACAGAGCTGGGAAATAGCAGTTGCGATAATTCAGATGTCGGAAAGTGTCTACAAAGCCTCAATCACCTTTCTGATGATACGCCAGACACCTCGGAGAACGAGTGTAAGAGCCTTTGTGCGTCCGGATGGGATCCGGCTCCCAGGAGCAATACATTACTTCCTTCCATTGCGCTATCACACACCACTGGGGTCGGGAATTAGTTTCTGCCTCTGATATATTCAGAATGGAACCGTGACATTGCTACGTATTACGTTTGTCACTTTATATAACCCTACCTGGCAGATAGAATTCTGCAGCTGCTTAACCATTTCCTGCAAAGAGCTTTATTCATGTCAAAGAAAATGTTACAGACTGGAGCGAGATGCCTTTAACCACTTAAGACCCGGACCTTTAGGCAGCTAAAGGACCCGGACAGTTTTTGTGATTCGGCACTGCATCGCTTTAACTGACAATTGCGCGGTCGTGCGACGTGGCTTCCAAACAAAATTGGCGTCCTTTTTTTCCCCACAAATAGAGATTTCTTTTGGTGGTATTTGATCACCTCTGCAGTTTTTATTTTTTGCGCTATACACAAAAATAGAGCGACAATTTTGAAAAAAATGCAACATTTTTACTTTTCGCTATAATAAATATCCCCCAAAAATATATATTAAAAAAAAAAATCCTCAGTTTAGGCCGATTCGTATTCTTCTACCTATTTTTGGTAAAAAAAAATCGCAATAAGCGTTTATCGGTTGGTTTGCGCAAAATTTATAGCGTTTACAAAATAGGGGATAGTTTTATTGCATTTTTATAAAAAAAATTGTTTTACTAGTAATGGCGGCGATCAGCGTTTTTTTTCATGACTGCGACATTATGGCGGACACATCGGACAATTTTGACACATTTTTGGAACCATTGTCATTTTCACAGCAAAAAATACATTAAAGATGCACTGATTACTGTGAAAATGACAATTGCAGTATGGGAGTTAACCATGAGGGGGCGCTGAAGGGGTTATATGTGACCTCATGTCTGTTTCTAACTGTAGGGGGGGTGTGGCTGTAGGTGTGATGTCATCGATGGTATAATCCTATAAAAGGGAACACACGATCAATGACAGCGCCACAGTGAAGAACAAGGAAGCTGTGTATACACACGGCTCTCCGGGGGACCGATCGCGGGACCGATGAGGTCTGCAAGTCCTGCGGTCACGGTCACACGCGACCCCACAGCTGGGCTTAAAGCGGAGTTCCACCCAGGAAAACAACATTTGCCCATATTGTTTAAAAAAATTAAATAAAATAAAAAAATACTCACCCGAAATACCTGTTGCTATGCGGAAGTCCGTAATCTGCCTCTTCCACACCGCGGTGTCTTTTCTTCTTCTTCTTCTCCTTGTGAATGGGGCGCGCTGCTTTCTGGGAACTGTGTGTGTTCTCAGAGAGCAGCCGCCCATTCACAAGCCAGCGTGAGACTCACACAGGCGCAGTAGGAAATGGGCAGTGAAGCCGTACGGCTTCACTGCCTGTTTCCCATAGTGTGAATGGCGGCGCGGGACCCGGAGCGATTGTGGGACCGGCATCGGGGGGGGCCATCAGCGCGGGCAAGTAGGACAAGGTAAGTGTCCTTATTTAAAGTCAGCAGCTACACTGTTAGTAGCTTAATTTAAAAAAAAAATTGCGGCTGGAACACCCCTTTAAAGAGACACGTACATGTACGTGGATGTGCCCGGCCGTGCCATTCTGCCGACGTATATCGGTGTGAATGGGTCCTTAAGCGGTTAAAGAGGACCTGTTAGGATGAAAAAAATGGGAGATTACAACTGGAAGGTAAAGCTGATATCCAGCCTTCCTTCCGGTCTTGCACAGTTGTACAGGCTCCTCTCCTGGACTGAAATGACATTGGGCCAGATTCAGGAACAGTTAGGCTGGCGGATCCAGTGATCCGCCAGCCTAACTGTCACTTTGAGCCGGCGTTTCTGTTTTCTGTAACCAGAAAACAAGAAACGCCGGGTTGAAGGTCCGATGCGATCAACGTAACTGAGTTTCGCCATCGCATCGTTACTTCAACTTAAAAATGGCACCGGGGGCGTTCCCGCCGATTTACGCTCAAAAAATATGTTAATGAGCGGAAATCGGCAATTCACGATCGAATTCCGGCGCGACGCAATGACGGTACGACGTTTCCGGAAGGGATACGCGGCGCGAAGATATACCTACATGGGGTTGGAGTATCCTAAGTTAGGTATAGGCGTCGTCATCGCGTCGGGAAAAAAAAAAATCACGTCGCTTGCGTAAAAAGTTCATGAATGGGAATGTGACGTCATTGACGTTCATTCACAGAATTTGGAGCATGCGCACGGGGATGTTTTGACACTCGACGCATGCGCAGTGCGTTCGCGGCGGGATCGCGCTTCGTTTAAATACTACACGCCCCGTACCCGCCCAATTTGAATTCCGCCGGCTCATTTGCGATGCGCTGCCCCAACTTTAGGAGCAAGTGCTTCATGAATAACAGCACTTGCTCCTAAAATTTCTGCAGCGTAACGCAAATGAGAATCGTTACTCTGGAGCAAAGATGCTCCCATCTACCTGAATCTGGCCCTATAAGCTTCTCACAATGTGCATTAGAAGCTGCAGCCAGTCAGATATCGCTCACGTCATTTCCTGTCTTGTGGACATCCAGCATGATCTAGCCCTTTGCTCACCAGTCTGGCTGTTCTTGGTCCGTCCCGTTCAGTAATTGGATTTGAATTCTTTCAATCATGGAGACTCAGCATCTCATGTGGGCATTAACTGGGGTCAGGGCTGCCTTAATAGCTTTATGGGCCCCATGGGCAAAATAATGCACTGGGGCCCCACCAGCTTGCCCCAATTTACACACCTACTTTCAAGAAATAAAGTATAAGTAGTTGATAGAATTAAAGATATATTCATCAGTACTTAAAATCGATTTTACAAAAGGAAAACATTCCAAAATCAGACTAGTCAACACAAAGGGCACAGTACACAGGGGAATGCAGAAGGGCACAGTAAAGGGGAGGGGGGTCAGGAGGGCACAACACTGGGATCAGGAGGGCTGTTTCCGGGACGTTTCCCAGGACACAACCATGTCGGGACAGTTTAGTAAAAAGCATGACTGTCCCAGCAAATCCGGGACAGTTGGCAAGTATGATGTAATGTAAGGACGCGTACACACGGAGGGACATGTCCGATGGAAACGGTCCGCGGTCATCGGACATGTATCCTCAGGATTTTCGTCCGGCGGCGTGTACACACCATCGGATCAAAATCCCCGCCGGTAGACAGCGCGGTGACGTGGCGGTGACTTTGACGCCGCCACGTCACCGCACCAGGAAGTAAAAAAAACGTTCACGCATGCGTCGCATCCATACGACGCTTGTGCGGGCAGATATGTCCGCTGGTTAGTGTACTAACCAGCGGACATATCCGACGGACATGTCGCCGGCGGACAAATTTTAAAGCATGCTTTAAAATTTGTCCGCCGGTCAGACATGTCCGCTAGCCCATACACACGATCGGATTTGTCCGCTGAACTGGTCCGTCGGACAAATTCGATCGTGTGTACGGTTATTGTTAGGCCCCCATGTACCTGGGGCCCCTGGGCAGTGCCCAGGAGTGCCCTTGCATTAAGATGGCCCTGCCTAGGGCAGTCTTTAGGCACATCAGGGATGAGTAACTCCAGGAGGCACATCATTTGTGGTTGGCCAATAAAAAGGAAATTGGACTTTGGACCTGGAAGAAGACCAGAAGACGGCACCATTTATGGGCTTATTCTATAACCAGCACCATTACAAGGCAAACACAATTCCCACCATGCAGTGCCGATCCTGACCTCCCTGGGGCCCTAAGCAAAATGACATGTCACATTAAAGTTGAGAAGTGGGGGGAGGGGCTGTTCTGCTGTCGAAAATGACATCTTACATTAAAGTGAGAAGTGAGGGGTGCTGACTTCTTACCTCTTCTCCCATGCAGCCAGTGAGTTGAGAAGCGGGGTGAGGGGCCTAAAATGACTTCTCACCAGGCGGGGCGTCTAGTAATTTGGGGGGCCCTCCGCAGCTTTGCGGGGCCCTAAGCGTCTTGCTTAGTGAGCCTACAGGGCGGATCGGCCCTGACACCATGCCTTCAAGTGGGTTAAAACGGATTTAAATGTGCTTTATTCCCCTCCGTCTTGCAGACTTCCTCTAGTAAGATGTTCATAACTTGTCTGTCAGCAGATTCTGTAGCTGCAGCAGCATCGCCCAAGGCTGGTGAACAAAGATATACGCTTAGGGTGATTGGCTGGCTTTGCCCCTACATCACCCTTTGTCACTTACATGGCAGCTTTGCCTCCGGAATACCTGGCAGTCGCTACTTTACCAGTCTTTGGAATGCTTTTCAGAGGGGCGTCCAGCACTGTCGCCTGTGTGAACGAGTCCTTGGAGTACCAGTTAGACATTCACTAAGTGAATTTTTTTTCCTAATATAATAAGGCCAGAGAACTCAAGAGGTCTATAATGGTACCCTACACATTGCTCTCAAAACAGGCCTGTTCAGGGGCTTTTTCTGCAAGACGCGTGCCTGTATGCAAGATCATATCTTGGACCCTCCTGCCAGAGAAAAACAGTGTGGCTCACGCAGTGCATCACCACAAGAATTGGGTGCGGTTTTCATTGGGCTGAATATTGGCTGTGCCTTAAAGGCATGCAGAGTGCAGGGTTTCTTTGGTAAGTATTGAAAAGGCTCAGGAGTAAGTGCAGCAGAGTTCAGAAGTCAGGAGTAAGTGGGGCAGAGTTCAGAGGTCAGGAGTAAGTGGAGCAGAGTTTAGGGGTCAGGAGTAATTAGTGCAGAGATTAGGGGTCAGTAGTAAGTAGTACAGAGTCCAAAGGTCAGGCGTAAGTGATGCAGAGTTCAGGGGTCATTATTCAGTGATAGAGAATTCAGGGGTCACTAAATAATAATGCAGAGTTCAGAGATCAGGAGTAAGTTATACAAAGGTCAGGATTAAGTGGCGAAGAGGTCAGTAGTAAGTGGTGCAGAGTTCTAAAGGTCGGGAGTAAGAGATGCAGAGTTCAGGGGTCAGTATTCAGTGATGCACATTTCACGGGTCAGTAGTAAGTAACGCAGAGTTCAAGGGTCAGGAGTAAGAGATGCAGTGCTCAGGGGACAGGAGTAAGTGGTGCAGAGACCAAAGGTCAGGCGTAAGCGATGCAGAGTTCAGGGGTCAGGAGTAAGTGATGCAGAGTTCAGGTGTCATTATTCAGTGATGGGGAATTCAGGGGTCACTAAATAATAATGCAGAGTTCAGAGGTCAGGAGTAAGTGGCAAAGAGGTCAGTAGTATGTGGTACAGAGTTCAGAGGTCAGGAGTAAGGGATGCAGTGTTCAGGGGTCAGTATTTAGTGATGCAGAATTCAGGGGTCAGTAATTAATAACACAGAATTTTTTAGGTCAGGAGTAAGTTATACAGAGGTCAGGAGTAAATGGCGAAGAGGTCAGTAGTAAGTGGTGTAGAATTCAGAGGCCAGGAATAAGTGATGCAATGTTCAGGGGTCAGGAGTAAGAGATGCAGTGTTCAGGGGACAGGAGTAAGAGATGCAGTGTTCAGGGGTCAGTATTCAGTGATGCACATTTCATGGGTCAGTAGTAACGCATAGTTTAAGGGTCAGGAGTAAGAGATGCAGTGTTCAGGGGACAGGAGTAAGTGGTGCAGAGTTCAGAGGTCAGGAGTAAGATATACAAAGTTCAGGAGTAAGTGGCAAAGAGGTCAGTAGTAAGTGGTGCAGAGTTCAGAGGTCAGGAGTAAGAGATGCAGTGTTCAGGGGTCAGTATTCAGTGATGCACGTTTCAGGGGTCAGTAGTAACGCATAGTTTAAGGGTCAGGAGTAAGAGATGCAGTGTTCAGGGGTCAGTATTCAGTGATGCATATTTCAGGGGTCAGGAGTAAGTTATACAAAGGTCAGGAGTAAGTGGCAAAAAGGTCAGTAGTAAGTGGTGCAGAGTTCAGAGGTCAGTATTCAGTGATGCACATTTGAGGGGTCAGTAGTAAGTAACGCAGAGATCAAGGGTCAGGAAGAGATGTGGTTTATCAGGGGACATGAGTAAGTGGATAAGAGTTCAGTAGTGAGTGGTTCAGAGGTCGGGAGTAAGTGATGCAGAGTTCAGGGTGTCAGTATTCATTGATACACATTTTAGGGGTCAGTAGTAACGCAGAGTTCAAGGGTCAGGAGTAAGAGGTGCAGAGGTCAGTAGAAAGTGGTGCAGAGTTTAGAGGTCAGGGGCAAGTAATGTAGCGTTCAGGGGTCAGTATTTAGTGACACAGAATTCAGGGGTCAAACAAAGTGTAGAGATCAGGAGGAAGTGATGCAGAGTTCAGGGGTCAGGACGTTGAGTTCCGGGATCAGTATTTAGTGACACAGAATTCAGGGGTCAGTAGAAAGTGAGACAAAGTGTAGAGATCAGGAGGAAGTGATGCAGAGTTCAGGGGTCAGGACGTTGAGTTCCGGGATCAGTATTTAGTGACACAGAATTCAGAGGTCAGTAGAAAGTGAGACAAAGTGTAGAGATCAGGAGGAAGTGATGCAGAGTTCAGGGGTCAGGACGTTGAGTTCCGGGATCAGTATTTAGTGACACAGAATTCAAGGGTCAGTAGAAAGTGAGACAAAGTGTAGAGATCAGGAGGAAGTGATGCAGAGTTCAGGGGTCAGGACGTTGAGTTCCGGGATCAGTATTTAGTGACACAGAATTCAGGGGTCAGTAGAAAGTGAGACAAAGTGTAGAGATCAGGAGGAAGTGATGCAGAGTTCAGGGGTCAGGACGTTGAGTTCCGGGATCAGTATTTAGTGACACAGAATTCAGGGGTCAGTAGAAAGTGAGACAAAGTGTAGAGATCAGGAGTAAGTGATGCAGAGTTCAGTTGCCTTGTGCAGCCGCTCCCACTCAGATTCTCCCCGATCGCTGATCGCTGTAATTTGTTAAATCAGTGCAGTAGGCACAGAAAACCTGATTTCCTCCCCAACTAGTGCTAAAATCTTTGCTGCAGCTGCAGGAAAGCTACAAAATGGTGCAGCATTTCGGCATGGGAAGCAATGTGTGAGGGTACAGTGGAACTCATCTCCCTTGGGGCCTGTGTTCACCATACACATTGAACCCATGGAAGATATGCCACTGGGCCTGCTTTAAAGAGAAACTTCAGTCCCCTAATAATGGGTCCTCCCCTCTCTACTGGCACTGCCATTTTTGATGATTGTCCAGTTGCAACAACAGGCTTTACCTTCCTGGCCTTCTGCATTTGAAGTTCTATCGACTTCCTTGACTATGCCATCATTGTACATGTGTGCTGAAGGCGTCTGCCAGGTTCAGAAGCCTTTAGAGCCCTTCAGAACATCTGCTTATGCAACAGCACAGGCAACAACAACAAAAATATATAGATAGCGAGGTGCCCACACATTGTCTTTTGGGATGAAGGTCAAAGGATTTTGCCTAAATGTTTAACAGTATCCATAGATAAAATGAGATCATATCCCCAGTGTTGCCAACCATCCGTATTTTTACGGACAGTCCGTAAAAACTGCACTTTTTTCCCCTGTTTGTAAGTGTCCGTGGTTGCGGGAATGTGCCAGTTAAAATAGCCGAGATCAGTTCAGCTTGGAACTGCGCATGGAGATTGGAGGCAGGGGGTGATGGTGGCTGCAGTGGCACCGCAGAGGGTGATGGAGGCAGGGGGAGATTGGAGGCAGGGGGTGATGGTGGCTGCAGTGGCACCGCAGAGGGTGATGGAGGCAGGGGGAGATTGGAGGCAGGGGGTGATGGTGGTTGCAGTGGCACCGCAGAGGGTGATGGAGGCAGGGGGAGATTGGAGGCAGGGGGTGTTAGTGGCAGGGGGTGATTGGAGGCAGGGGGTGATGGTGGCACCGCAGAGGGGGATGTTGGCACCGCAGAGGGTGGGGGGTGGAGACAGGGGTTGTTGGTGGCACCGCAGAGGGGGATGGAGGCAGGGGGC
This sequence comes from Rana kukunoris, assembly GCA_029574335.1. Taxonomy (NCBI): domain Eukaryota; kingdom Metazoa; phylum Chordata; class Amphibia; order Anura; family Ranidae; genus Rana; species Rana kukunoris. Next base: position 469,528,161 of record CM056053.1, on the reverse strand, counting down.
CTGGGGGAGATTGGAGGCAGGAGCAGATTGGAGGCAGGGGGAGATTGGAGGGAGATTGGAGGCAGGGGTAGATTGGAGGCAGTGAGTGTGAGTCACAGGGGGTGATTGGAGGCAGGGGGTGATGGTGGCACCGTAGAGGGGGATAGTGGCACCGCAGAGGGTGGGGGACGGAGACAAGGGTTGTTGGTGGCACCGCAGAGGGGGATGGAGGCAGGGGGTGATTGGAGGCAGGGGGCCTGGGGGAGATTGGAGGCAGGAGGAGATTGGAGGCAGAGGGAGATTGGAGGGAGATTGGAGGCAGGGGTATATTCTGCCAGTAAAAATAGCCGAGATCAGTTCAGCTTGGAAATGCACATGGAGATTGGAGGCAGGGGGTGATGGTGGCTGCAGTGGCACCGCAGAGGGTGATGGAGGCAAGGGGAGATTGGAGGCAGGGGGTGTTAGTGGCAGGGGGTGATTGAAGGCAGGGGGTGATGGTGGCACCGCAGAGGGGGATGGCGGCACCACAGATGGTGGGGGGGTGGAGAGAGGGGTTGTTGGTGGCACCGCAGAGGCGGATGGGGGCAGGGGGCCTGGGGGAGATTGGAGGCAGAAGGAGATTGGAGGCAGAGGGAGATTGGAGGCAGGGGGAGATTGGAGGCAGAAGGAGATTGGAGGCAGAGGGAGATTGGAGGCAGGTGAAGATTGGAGGCAGAGGGAGATTGTGGCACTACAGAGGGGGGTGAAGGCAGGGGGTGTTGGTGGCAGAGGGGGATGGAGGCAGGGGGTGATGTGACTAAATAATTTGCCCTTATTATATCGAAAATAACAAAAATATATGTTTTTTTACCTTAATATCTCCCTTAAATCACATTGCTATTTGCCTAGCGTACTTGTTTGAAGCCTAAATACTGAAATTTGCATCTAAAAATGTAATTTAGTAACTTTTGTGAAATGCCACTAAAAACGTGGCTGAGCCAGTATATTTCGGGTGTTGTGCCAGTAAATTTAAATCTGGTAGATTGGCAACACTGCATCAGGGGCAGACTGACAACTCATGGGGCCCCCGGGCAATAGAAGATTATGGGGCCCCAGGGCTTACAGATGGTCACCATGCCTGGAGGCAGTGCAGAGGCGGAACAGCTAAGATCTTGGGATTTTCACATCAAAAGCATGTCGGTTTTGGACATATCAGGGACAGATGTAAAAAAAAAAAAACATAGATTTTTACATACTGTCCCTGGTTTTACTGAGCCTGGCATCCCTGATGGGGCCCCCTAGTGGCATGGGGCCCTTTAGCAGTGCCCGAGTGACCCAATGGTCAGTCCGCCCCTGCACTGCATATCCCCATGCAGCTGATAAAGTAAGATATGTGTGGTCAGATACATAAATGAATACCTGGGATTCCTCATAATCTTATCACTTCTGAAGAAGATTCTGCGGAGTAATCACGTTATACTTTATTCTGATGGACAGCAAGAGACTTTCCCACTGTAGGGAATCATCCCAGCAATGTATATAATATACAATGTACTACTGCAGAGTGTTTTATTGCTATATACAAAAATAGAAGTCGGATAATTCGTTTTAGTATGGAAACTATTAATAATTGAAGAATAAAATGATTTGTTTGTCTACAGGGATCTTTATATTAGAAAGAAGCTGTACTAATTCTCAGTGTGGTTTAACAACCATGACCACCTTTCTGGATAAAGCATTCACTGTTTATTAGACTGCTAGGGCCAGTTTGCACTTCAAAACATGGCTTCGGACAGGCTTTGTTAAAGCTCTCTGAATGCCTGTCACTAAATAAAATGGTTAGCTTACAGCCCTGTTTACATCTGCTTTTGCTTGGTGCTTCGATGAAGCTTCATTGAGGCTTCGGTTGGGCTTCGGTGAGGCTTTGTGGGGTTTTGATGAGGCTTCGGTGGGGCTTCAGTGGGGCTTCAAGCAAGCTTTGCCGTAGACGTCTATGGAGGCTTTGAAGACGTTTTGAAGCACCACTGAAGCGACATGGGGTATCATTTTTTAAGCAAAGTCAAAGCAAAGCAAAGCAAAAGCAAGGTGTAAACAGGACTGTAAGCTAACCATTTTATTTAGTGACAGGAGCATTGACTGGCGTTCAGAGCGTTTTAACAAAGCCTGTCCGAAGCCATGTTGAAGCCGAAGCAAGTGTAAATGAGCTCTAAAGGGTTGGTTTACTAAAACTGGAGAGTGCAAAATGTGGTGCAGCTGTGCATGGTAGCCAATCAGCTTCTAGAAAATTGGTGAGGCATAAATGGACAAATCAGGGCACCGCATCCCATTCAAAAACAAATACAAAAAGCTGGGGAGTGTAACAAACCCTGGGACTTTGAAGGTGTCACAAAAATAAAGGTAGATCAATACAGATATAATACATAGGAAATAATTTATTAATGGGTATACAAAAGTCAATAAAAAGAGATTCAAAATAATACAATCTCTGAAAGATGTGAACAACTTCGATAAAGAGCCACAGCAAAACCTGTATAGTAGGTGCCCAACAAGTTTCGCTTTCAACAGAGCTTCATCAGGAGCGTATACAGGGTGTGCTAACTGGGCCACATACAATCCACATGCATTGCATAAGAATTATATTAGAAGTTTAGATGGAAATTCTAAAGAGATCCAAAGCAGATCCAACCTGAAAACAATTGCCACTGTTAGCCCAAAGAGCCTTCACAGAACCGGTCCATCCACATTAAAGCGGAGCTCCAGCCACGGTAAAAATTTTTTTTTAAAGTCAGCAGCTACTAACAGTGTAGCTGCTGACTTTAAATAAAGACACTTACCTGTCCTAGGCGCCCGCGCTGATGAGCCCCCCGATGCCGGTCCCACGATCGCTCCGGGTCCCGCGCCGCCATTCACAATATGGGAAACAGGCAGTGAAGCCGTACGGCTTCACTGCCCGTTTCCTACTGCGCCTGCGCGAGTCTCACGCTGGCTTGTGAATGGGCGCGCTGCTCTCTGAGAACACACACAGTTCCCAGGAAGCAGAGCGCCCATTCACAAGAAGAAGAAGAAGAAGAAGAAGAAGAAAACACACCGCGGATCAGGAAGAGGCAGATTACGGACTTCCGCATAGCAACAGCTATTTCGGGTGAGTATTTTTTTTTTTTTTTTCAGGTTTTTATTTTTTATTTTTTTCAAACAACATTGTAAAATGTTGTTATCCTGGGTGGAGCTCCGCTTTAACTTGTTCACTGGCTTGTCATAAATGAAAACCGCACAGGGTCAGTGTTTGTCTAGTTGAACCACAATGCTTCAAAAAATGGGAGTTGCCGTCGCCAGCTAGTAGTAGGTAGCAAGAAAAGCAAGGATTTGTTGCAGCAGCTGGAACTGGGGGGTTCGGTCATTAGGCTGTGGGGGCACAGCTCGTTCAGTGCAGAGGGCAATCAGCTTCTAACTTCAGCTTGTGCAAAAAAACCTGGAAGCTGATCTTTCGGTCCTGGAACACATTTGCTGGCAGTGCTGGAACACACCTGTCAGTGATCCTGGAACACATCTGCTAGTGATGCTTTAAAGTCTATATAACCCCCCACCCCAAAAATGTATACTGCACCTTTCCAGTCCTTATAAGTAGCAGCTTCTTCATCCAGTTTATTTAATTTATTTGCACTTGGTAATCTTGCAATTAAGCGTCTTGTCTATTGGTGGCTACACATATTCTATTGTATGGGGGGAGCTCTACTGTATGGAGGGCTTACTCTATTGAAGGAGCCATAATAGCCACTCAGGCTGAACTTCAACCATGCCTTAGGGCTCTTTTGCCAAGGACAGACCAAATGTCCGCTTTTTCATCCATCCGTTTACTGATGAAAAAGGGACATACATTGATCCCTATGAGATTACAGGTGTCAGCGAATGAACATCCGCTGACACCCGATCTCATCCGGGTCCGCAATCCTCCGATTCGGCAGATGGAGGAAAACCCTATTTTTCCATCTGTCATCGGATCGGGTGAACACAAACAGTCGGTCCGTGTTCATCGGATCCCCCCCCCCCATAGGGGAGAGTGGAGATCTGACAGGGCGGTCCCTGCATAGTGCGCGGGGACCGCCCTGTCATCCGCCGGCTCAGCGGGGATTAGCGGTGCGATTCCCGCTTAGCAAGCAAAGGTTGACGGGGCAAATCATCACGGATGTGAAAGAGGCCTTCCTCTCTTTATTTCCATTCTACAGTATTATAAAGTTTACAAAAGTAATATATCATTGTTTGTGCTTTTAACTCAGTTCTGGAGTGAACCCATGCTCCTCACTCACATTGAAATTCAAAAAGAACGTAGCCGCACACCAGGATCTTAAGCATTTTATTGCAAATGGATCCTCACTGTTTTATGTCTTAAACCATGGTTTTCCAACCTGCACCCCTCTAGCTTTTGCGGAGCTTTAGGTTCCATCATACCTCTGCCTTTGGGAGCCAAGTTCCATCATACCTCTGCCTTTGGGAGCCAAGTTCCATCATACCTCTGCCTTTGGGAGCCACGTTCCATCAAACCTCTGCCTTTGGGAGCGAAGTTCCATCATACCTCTGCCTTTGGGAGTGAAGTTCCATCATACCTCTGCCTTTGGGAGTGAAGTTCCATCATACCTCTGCCTTTGGGAGCCAAGTTCCATCATACCTCTGCCTTTGGGAGTGAAGTTCCATCATACCTCTGCCTTTGGGAGCCAAGTTCCATCATACCTCTGCCTTTGGGAGACAAGTTCCATCATACCTCTGCCTTTGGGAGCCAAGTTCCATCATACCTCTGCCTTTGGGAGCCAAGTTCCATCATACCTCTGCCTTTGGGAGTGAAGTTTCATCATACCTCTGCCTTTGGGAGTGAAGTTCCATCATACCTCTGCCTTTGGGAGCCAAGTTCCATCATACCTCTGCCTTTGGGAGCCAAGTTCCATCATACCTCTGCCTTTGGGAGCCAAGTTCCATCATACCTCTGCCTTTGGGAGCCAAGTTCCATCATACCTCTGCCTTTGGGAGCCAAGTTCCATCATACCTCTGCCTTTGGGAGCCAAGTTCCATCATACCTCTGCCTTTGGGAGCCAAGTTCCATCATACCTCTGCCTTTGGGAGCCAAGTTCCATCATACCTCTGCCTTTGGGAGCCACGTTCCATCAATCCTCTGCCTTTGGGAGTGAAGTTCCATCATACCTCTGCCTTTGGGAGCGAAGTTCCATCAATCCTCTGCCTTTGGAAGCCAAGTTCCATCAAACCTCTGCCTTTGGGAGCCAAGTTCCATCATACCTCTGCCTTTGGGAGTGAAGTTCCATCATAACTCTGCCTTTGGGAGCCAAGTTCCATCATACCTCTGCCTTTGGGAGCCAAGTTCCATCATACCTCTGCCTTTGGGAGCCAAGTTCCATCATACCTCTGCCTTTGAGAGCCAAGTTCCATCATACCTCTGCCTTTGGGAGCCAAGTTCCATCATACCTCTGCCTTTGGGAGCCAAGTTCCATCATACCTCTGCCTTTGGGAGCCAAGTTCCATCATACCTCTGCCTTTGGGAGCCAAGTTCCATCATACCTCTGCCTTTGGTAGTCACGTTCCATCTTGCCTCTGCTCTTGGGAGTCATGCTTGCCACTGTAAAGCCCTGTACACACGATCGGTCAAACTGATGACACCGGTCTGATGGATTTTTCATGACGCTGACTGATGGTCTGATGTGCGTACACACCATCGGTTATAAAAATTATCATGTCAGAACGCGGTGACATAAAGCACAACGACGTGCTGAAAAAAATGAAGTTCAATGCTTCCAAGCATGCGTCAACTTGATTCTGAGCATGCATGGATTTTTTACTGATAGTCGTGCCTACTAACGATAGTTTTTTTGCTATTGGTTAGGTATCCATCGGTTAAATTTAAAACAATTTTATTTTTTTCTAACCGATGGATAAATACCTGATGACGCCCACACACGATCGGTTTGGTGTGATGAAAACGGTCCATCAGACCGTTTTAATCGGTTTGACTGATCGTGTGGATGCGTCCTAAGCCTTGCAATGCCTCATGGGACTTTCCTTGCAATGCCTCATAGGCGCTCTAAATCCGCAAAAGCTGGAGGGCCATAGTTTGGACACCCATGTCTACAGGCTTAGTCATTCTTGTAGTTGCTCCTATATAATGTCTAAAGTATCCATGCATGTGCAGAGTGTTCTCTGAATTTTATGGGAAGTGTACAAACAATATCAATTCTGTTTTTTTTTTTTTTTATGTATTTATGGTCTTCAATACTATCAAGTATATTATATTTATATAATCTTCTGTGTAACTATTGTTCAACTGTACCGAATAAAACAATTATATTTTCAATTATTTGATGTCTGGTTTTCCCTGAAGACTGTGGGCCAGATTCAGGAAAGAGATAAGACGGCTTATCTCCAGATAAGCCGTCTTATCTCTGCGTCTGAGCCCTCCTATCTATGCGACTGATTCATAGAATCAGTAACGCATAGATTTCCATTAGATCCGACTTGCGTAAGTCTCTTACACCGTCGTATCTTATTTTCATATTTAGGCTGGACGCTAGGTGGCGTTCCCGTCTAAAATATGCAAATGAGCCTATATGCCGATTCCTGAATGTACGCCCGGCCGGCGTTATTTCTTTACGTTGTTTGCGTTAGCATAGTTCTGTCGTAATGTTAACCCTGCTGTATGAGGCACAGCCAATGTTAAGTATGGACGGCGTGCCGGCGTTTTTTTTCACGTCGTTTACGTAAAACGTTCACAAATAGGGCTTTGCGTAAGTGTCGTTCACATCGTTTACATTGCGTATTGATGTTGCGATTTGGAGCATGCGCACTGGGATCAATTTATGGCTGGCGCATGCGCAGTACGTTCGGCGCGGGATCGCAAGTTATTTAAATAATACACTCCCCCTACCCGCCCAATTTGACTTAAGATGGGCCATTTACGCTATGCCGCCTCAACTTTACAGACAAGTTCTTTGTGAATAAACCACTTGCCTGAAAAAGTTGGAGTGGCGTAGTGTAAATACCATACGCTAGGCACATTTAGAATTACGCTGCTCCTACCTGAATCTAGCCCTGTCTGCTCCATATAAAGTCCCACCTGTTTATGCTCATTCCCTTTCCCCCTTTTTTTTGTATTTTTGTGAGTTGATAGGGATGGGGGTACATGCCACGCTTTGTCATGGCCTCATTTAAAATCCCACTTTGTTACTATAGTTTTTTCAAGGCTTAGTCATAGAGAACATCAAGATTAGACATGTGCAATTTGTTTAGTTCCAAATTCGTTTTTTAATTAGAAAATGTTGAAATTTGAACATTTTGAAACTTAAAAAGTTAGAATTTTGACAATTTCTAAATTTTTAAATTTGAAATTTGAAAATTTGAAAATCCGAAATTTTAAAATTCTGAATTCAAGAATCCGAAATTTTAAAATTCTGAAAATTCGAAATTCGAAAACCGGAAATTTGAAAACTAAGAATTTGAAATATCAGAATTTGAAAATTCGAAATGTGAAAATGCGAAATTTGAAAATTCGAAACTTGAAAATTCGAAAATTCGAAATGTGAAAATTCGAAATTTGAGAATACGAAACTTGAAAATTCGAAAATTTTACATTCGACAATTTTCTAACTTCCGAATTCCGAATCTTCTAATTTTCTAATTTCCGAATTTCCTATTCTTCAAATTTACAAATTTACGAATTCCGAATTTTGTAATTTACGAATTTCTGAATTCCCAATTTTCGAAAAATGCTAAAAAACGAATGAACACATTTTTCAGCAGTACACATGTCTAATCAAGATGCCCAAGAAGCTCTTTTTGAATGTTGACGTATCTAAGTTCTATTTTGCTTTCAACAATTTACTATCAACAATTGCATTTTTAATTTTTGTTTTTGTTTTCATATGCTAAAAACTCTATATTATTCTTATTTTTCAGGGTGAAAGAGGCTTGGATGGGTTCCCTGGGAAACCAGGCTCTGAAGGCAAAGAGGTAAGCAATGTAAACGTAAAGTCCAGTTGCATCCAAATCTGATATTTCAGTTTTTGGTTGATGACTGGTGGATTGAATTATCCGCTGACCAGTGGAGGATAGTGCTCACTTTTCCTTATGAGCAGCCCAGTGTTACTGATTGAATTCAGGACCCCTGCTCTGCAAGTCCAGAATTCTCATCACTGAACCATTGTGCTCTCCATGTCCTAATCAATCTATCTGTAAAAAGGACCAACTCATATATAGCAGCATGTAGTTGCCATCATCCCGTAGTAATTGAAATATTCGAAAAAACCTCAGAAATTGGGATTATGTGGGCAACACATACAAAGGTTCAAAGATATATAAAATAATTAAATAATTTATTACAAAAAAAATATATTATAGACACATTACAAAATTATCAAAAAATACATATTTATACAAAAACATAAGCGATGCAATACTATCCGTCATGCGGAACCATCACCAGGATTGGGAGGTAAGTTGTAGCAGAAAGGCCGACGCGTTTCGAATGTTAAACATTCTTTATCAAGGCATATGTAAGCATTACATCCATTGTGTTAAAAACGTTGTGCTCAAAGGGGTCCAGGCCACAGATCACCCAGATGGAGTGCCTCAGAGCTCTGATGTCTCTAAAAGCCGATTAAGTCATACCAAATCATGCTCCTAATACTCATAGGGTGGACAGAACTATTTTGTTCAATTGAATGGCATAGGTGTCCAATGAATGATTTGTAGCAAGGTCTCCTGTTCTTAAGATAACCTGGATACCTGGCTGGCCACCAGCAATAGTTTCCAGCTGACCACCAGCTGGAAAAATGTCTCCAAACTCTCCAATATATGGAGAGGAAATGTCATTTGGTTCCGCATGACGGATAGTATTACATCGCTTATGTTTTTGTATAAATATGTATTTTTTGATAATTTTGTAATGTGTCTATAATATATTTTTTTTGTAATAAATTATTTAATTCTTTTATATATCTTTGAACCTTTGTATGTGTTGCCCACATAATCCCAATTTCTGAGGTTTTTTCGAATATTTCAATCAATCTATCTGTAACAGAATATAATATTTTTTTTATTATTTTTTTCCTTATCAGGGTCCTAAGGGCGACATTGGTCTACCGGGTCTACAAGGACTTAAAGGAGATCATGTAAGTGGTACCTCCTGCATTGCCAATCCTGTAGTCCCAACCCTATGTTGCTTCTCCTGCTCCTGGATAGGCCTCAGGTAGCCTAGCAGCCAGGTCTCCCAGGATAGGCCTCTGGCTTCCGGTCCAGCAACCTGTCCAGCATACCAACATAACACACATCCACCTAGACAGCCGTCCAGGTGGCACAGAACGCCGATCACCTGACTCCACCCAAATAAATAGGCTCTCCCAGCAGGCCAAGGGACTGAAGAAACCCCTGCCAATTGGCTGAGACACCCCATTCATTCATAATCTGACCTTGCTATGTCACCAGCCACAGTACCACCTAGTGACAGAAGAGAAAAGGTTATTACTACCTGGCAAACTAAATGTGTTAGCAATCCTGCCTTTAACACCAGTGTGCTACAGGATCATTATCTAATAAAGCCATTTTGGACCATGGTATGGTGCCCTTACTATTTCTTACATGTTTGGACTCCAGACTCACCTGCCTTTTGGGATGCTCCAGTACCACCCTCACTAAAGTGTAAGGATGAGCTGAACACCACCCCCCCCCCCCCTGGTTCGGTTCGGTTCAAAAAGGAAAGTTTTTTCGGGAGCAATGATTTTAATAATGCTTAAAGTAAAACAATAAAAGTGAAAATTTTCCTTTAAATTTCGTACCTAGGGGGTGTCTATAGTATGCCTGTAAAGTGGCGCAGGTTTTCTGTGTTTAGAACAGTCACACAGCAAAATTAAATTTCTAAAGGAAAAAAAGGAATTTAAAACTGATCGCGGCTATACAGATAAAAGTCATTGAAAAAAACGACATGGGTTCCTCCCCCACTTCATTACCACTGATCCGTGTATTCTAACGATGGGGGAGTCCTGCTGTCAGAATACAAAGACACAACAAAGGGGACCAATGCACCTCAAATGCATGGATGGGGAAATCAGTGTATGGTCAGTGATTTCCCTTCATTTACTGTTGTTTCTCAAGGCAGGAGGTGAAACTACATCTTTATAGTGGGGCACAGGCAGCAAAAACAACTTTTCTCAATTCTATGCAAAATTAAAATTAAAATTATTTTCTTTCTTGACTTAAACCTTAAAACAGGATGTGCCCATGGCACAGGATTCACAGCACATTAAGGGCCAGATTCAGGAACAGCCTAACTGTCACTTTGAGCCGGCGTTTCTGTTTTCTGTAACCAGAAAACAAGAAACGCCGGGTTGAAGGTCCGATGCGATCAGCGTAACTGAGTTTCGCCATCGCATCGTTACTTCAACTTAAAAATGGCGCCGATTTACGCTCAAAAAATATGTTAATGAGCGGAAATCGGCAATTCACGATCGAATTCCGGCGCAACGCAATGACGGTACGACGTTTCCGGAAGGGATACGCGGCGCGAAGATATACCTACATGGGGTTGGAGTATCCTATGTTAGGTATAGGCGTCGTCATCGCGTCGGGAAAAAAAAAAATCACGTCGCTTGCGTAAAAAGTTCATGAATGGGAATGTGACGTCATTGACGTTCATTCACAGAATTTGGAGCATGCGCACGGGGATGTTTTGACACTCGACGCATGCGCAGTACGTTCGCTGCGGGATCGCGCTTCGTTTAAATACTACACGCCCCGTACCCGCCCAATTTGAATTCCGCCGGCTCATTTGCGATGCGCTGCCGCAACTTTAGGAGCAAGTGCTTCATGAATAACAGCACTTGCTCCTAAAATTTCTGCAGCGTAACGTAAATGAGAAGCGTTACTCTGGAGCAAAGATGCTCCCATCTACCTGAATCTGGCCCTATGGGTTTTGTAAAAAACAAAAACAAAAAAATAAATAAATAAATAGCCTTCAGGCTCTCTCTATCTATAATTGAAATTTGGTACAGGACAGGGGAGTAGTCACTAGTGTTTGTGTAAATTACAGCTTGAGCTACTGAACACAGGGAACCAATATCCAATCCAATGACAGTCTAGGTAAAAGGTAGGTTGAGTTCAGTGAATAGTCCAATAACCAATCCGGGTCATACACAGGGAAATCCAACAGCAAAGCAGGGCAGGGCAGACAAACGAGGGGCTTGATCAGGAACAACGCAGGTAACTCTGTCTCTATCACAAGCAAGGGATAGAGTGTTTGGTTTGCTTATATCAGGTGCTGAATAGGAATACACGCCACACTTTTCACAAATGTATTTGTAAAAAATTTGGAAAACCATTTATCATTTTCCTTTCCACTTCACAATTATGTGCCCCTTTGTGTTGGTCTATCACACAAAATCCCAATAAAATACATACATGTGGAAAATTTCAAAGGGTATGAATACTATTTCAAGGCACTGTGTGTATATATATATATCTCTATCTCTATCTATCTATCTATCTATCTATCTATCTATCTATCTATCTATCTATTTATCTATCTCTCTCTCTCTCTCTCTCTATATATATATATTTATACAATGGCCTGGAATTCACATACCTGGGCGCATCTTTATTTCAACGATGAGAGGCAAGCACGGAATTCACAAAGCAAATGCTCCCAGCGTTTCGCCGGCATAGCGTATAGTCGTTGGCGTAAACCGACTAAAGTCAAAGTAGGTGGAAGTGGGCATGATATATTTAAATGAAGCGTGACCCCATGCAAATGATGGGCTGAGCTTCAAAAAACGAATGGCGCAAGCGTCGTATCTTGAACGCATCCCAGTGCGCATGCTCTAAGTCGAAATAACTGCCTAAAATACATCAAATCACTGCCTACGACGTGAAAGTAACCTACGCACAGCCCTATTCACGTACTACGTAAACAACGTAAAAAACGTATATATCCCCTATATAGGGAATAACTTTACACCGGACATAACCCTTACGCAAATCGCTTAAAACATGCACGTTTGTGAATCGGCGTATATTACTCATTTGCATATTTAAAATGGGTACACCGAATGCGTCCACCGTAACTATGCGCCCACGATATGCCGGCATAGGCAAGTTACGTCGGGCGCCTGAAGCCTATTTTTTCTACGTATCTAGTTGGGGAATCGGCGCAGAGATACGATGGCGCACATTTGTACTTACGACAGCGTAGCTCAAGATATGTCGGCGTAAGTTCTACGTGAATCCGGGCCATACACAGTATAGTGCTATGAATAGTGCCTAAAAGCTGGTCAATGAAATTAGCCCCATACCATTTTTTTGCCTTTTTTAAACCTATACACTGTCATTGAGTGTGTTTTATGTCTTTGTATACAGGGTAATAAAGGAGAAGCAGGCCCTCCCGGAATACCTGGCAATGTTGTAAGATCTTTTCCATTTCCAGTTCTTTTGGTGTGGAATAATTATAAATGATGTTCATCACTTTCAGTATGTTTCTTTTTTTTTTGTTCTAGATACAGAAGGAAGGACTGAAAGGAGAACAAGTAAGAATAGTTTGTCTAGAAAAAAAAATTATATGCGTACTGACATTGACAAAAACATTTTACTTACAACTGATGAGCAGAAGATCTGGTAGAATAGTAAAATGTAATGTAGGTGCGGTACAAATGAAGCGGTTGTGTTCCATACCAGTAGGGTGTGATAACTTGACACATGTTGTAATAGACTTTCCCTGGCTCAATTCCAGGATACATGTTCTATTCTGCCGCTGAGCCAAATTCATGATGATGTGAGCATGCAGGCAGGAAGAAATGATTTACGCTTCAGTTTCCATCATCGTCTCCAACAGAAAGAGGAAGAACTTTATTAAGGTTACAGCTTTTATAGCCAAAGTGACAATAGCAAACATCATCACATATGGGTTCATCTGATTGGCTCATTCATATGGTCTTCTCTTATTAAATCTGCTCCTTCACCACGAGGCAAGCATTCCACAGCTCAAGGGGGCCATTATCCCTTTGGTCGATGGGAGGGGCAGAAAGGAGGGGGTTGAAAGACATCTGTTTCTCCTCTTCTCCTCGGGAGGATTAACTCTATCTTGACTTTTATTCAAGGAAAATAATACTAATGTAATACTGAAATACACACATATATATATATATATATATACACATATATATACACATATATATACACATACATGTGCATATATATATATATATATATATATATATACATACACATCGCAACAAGAAAGAAATTAATGCCTTGCATTGGAACATTTTTGACTCGGGTCAAATCATGGAAAACCATGTAAAAAAAAATCATTATTATTAATTTTTACCTTTTTTTTCACTGTCCATTTTATATACTGTATGTATAAATATATCATTATTATTATTTATTTTTACCTTTTTTTTTTCACTTTCCCTTTTTATTCTGTATGTATAAATATATCTATATAGATATATTTATACATACAGTATATAAAGGGACAGTGCAAAAAAAAAAAAAGAAGGAAAAAATAAATAATAATGAATACATTTTTTACATGATTTTCCATGATTTGACCTGTCAAACTCTGCACCCTGAGTCAAAAATGTTTCAAAGTAAAGCATCATGTTTGTGGAATGTATGCAGCCCTGTGCAGCTGTACTGGGTCAGATCCGGTGGGAGGCCAAGGGGCAGTAAAACTACAGCTTAATCGTGCCTGTCTGAAAGAACACTAAAGGTTTGGTGCTTTTAAAAAAATAAATAAAAAAAATAAGCATCAGTGTGGCTTTGGTAAATCCATACCAATGTTTTTTAAAAGGACCCTTAGATGAACACTACGGAACTCCTAATGTACTCTATCCCCCAATCACCTCTTTATGTGCAATGATGGGGATTACAAAATGTATAAAAACACATGCGACTTCAATTTCCACTGTCCCCAGCCACAGTACTAACATGGCATGCACAAATTAGTGTTCTATGATAATAAACGTAATGACTCCAGTATCTCCAGTCTCAATTCACAAATCACAAATAAAGATCTTTATTTTAGACTGTAATTTTCAAATCTCATTGGACTGAGCTGAAAATAACTGTCACTTTTTTTAACAAAAAGGAATCCTTATCTAGGTTTGTTAGCGCTGCAACTTGAGCCTTATGTGTTTATTATATATAGATTTTAGATTCATTTCATTTTAAGCCTTTTTTATTTACTTTTTTGTGTTACCCGGGTGCAGTTACATAACACCGGCTTCCTCTATTGATTAACTTTATTTGTGTTCCTGCAGTTGTTCAGTATACTGTTTATTATATAATATTTTCATGTTTTTACAGGGTGCTCCTGGGCCGCGAGGAACTCAGGGGCCTCTGGGACCACCTGGACCGTCTGTAAGTGAATAAAAAAAAGTGTTTTAATCAATTTATAATCAAAGTTCTATTTTTCTGCACAAAATAAAGCCGGGTCTATAAATCCAAAATAAAGCTAGATTTCCAAGGTACAATAATCAATTCTCATAGATTAGAAGCACATTATGGCATTGCTATTTCTTTCTTTATTTTTTTTAGATTTAAACAGATATATTATATGTTAATATCTCTCTCTCTTTATATATATATATGGAGAGAGAGAAAGAGAGAGAGATAGACATATTATAATATAATATATCTGTTTAAATACTTGTGTGTGTTTACATATATATATATATATATTATGGGCCAGATTCAGGTACGAGTTACGACGCCGTATCTCCAGATTTCCGTCGTAACTCTGAGTGAGTGGCGTCTTATCTATGCGCCTGATTCTTAGAATCAGTTACGCATAGATTTGTCTTAGATCCGACCGGCATAAGTCTCTTACGCCGTTGTATCTTAGTTGCATATTTACGCTGGCCGATAGGTGGCGTTTCTGTCGATTTACCCGTCGAATATGCAAATTTCACGTCGAAACCAATGAGTATTTGCGGCGTAATTTTGAGCATGCGCACTGGGATAAGTCGACGGCTGGCGCATGCGCAGTTCATGCAGCGCGTCATTTACGTGGAGTCACGGTTAATTTCAATACAACACGCCCCCTACACGCCCCCTACATGCCTAATTTGAATTACGAGCACTTACGCCAGCACATTTACGCTACGCCGCCGCAACTTACGGAGCAAGTGCTTTGTGAATACTGCACTTGCCTGTAAAAGTTGCGGAGGCGTAGCGTAAATAGGATACGCTACGCCCGCACAAAGATACGCTCATCTACCTGAATCTAGCCCTATAGTTACAGATCACCAGCAGGAGGAAGGAGGTCCTGATCCCTCTATATAGATCTTTATATCACTAGAGGGATCACCACCAGGAGGAAGGAGGTCCTGATCCCTCTATATAGATCTTTATATCACTAGAGGAGTCACCAGCAGGAGGAAGTGGGTCCTGATTCCTCTATATAGATCTTTATATCACTAGAGGGATCACCAGCAGGAGGAAGGAGGTCCTGATCCCTCTATATAGATCTTTATATCACTAGAGGGATCACAAGCAGGAGGAAGGAGGTCCTGATCCCTCTATATAGATCTTTATATCACTAGAGGGATCACCACCAGGAGGAAGGAGGTCCTGATTCCTCTATATAGATCTTTATATCACTAGAGGGATCACAAGCAGGAGGAAGGAGGTCCTGATCTCTCTATATAGATCTTTATATCACTAGAGGGATCACCAGCAGGAGGAAGGAGGTCCTGATTCCTCTATATAGATCTTTATATCACTAGAGGAGTCACCAGCAGGAGGAAGGAGGTCCTGATTCCTCTATATAGATCTTCATATCACTAGATATGTGATATCACCAGCAGAAATCAAGCTAAATAGGCCTGCAGTACCTCATTTGGCCTGAGGTACGAGGGCGCAGGAAACGAGACAAAGCGTCCTCAGGCCTTTTCGGACGTTCTCTGGCACCGCCCATGGGGACATGACCTATAGAGGAATCAGGACCCACTTCCTCCTGCTGGTGACTCCTCTAGTGATATAAAGATCTATATAGAGGAATCAGGACCTCCTTCCTCCTGCTGGTGATCTCTCTAGTGATCTTTTAGTAAAATAGAAAGTATTTTACTAAAAGAGTAGCTGATGCTTGGAATAGACGTCAAGCATAGGTAGTGAGTGAGTCAACAGTAGGTGGATTTAAACATGCCTGGGACAAACATAAATGTACATGCAGACAAAAAAGGTTAAACATAAAACAAATGTAAAACAAAATAAACTCAATAGACCTCTTGGTCCTTTTTGCCAACACTCATCCCATGTTTATGAAATTCTTTAAAGTGGAAGTAAACCCATCCATTTAAGTTTAGAAAATCAAAAATTTGCAGCACGTGTCGGAAATTAAACACTCCCATTGGTTATGCTCTCAACCAAATGGTAAAATCACCACAATGGCTGGTGTCATACCTGATCACATGTGCAACATCATGGCAGTTGTAGATAAAACAGAGGCCAAGATGGCAGCTTCCTTGGCTGAAAACAATAGGAAGGTTTACTTCAACTTTAAGTACCATATTGTCACTAAATGAAAACCATGGTTTCTGAAAAAAACTTTTGAAAATGTTCCTAATACTGTAAATTTACTCTCTCCCTATAGGGACCAGAAGGCTCCAAGGGCAGTACCGGTCTCCCAGGACTTGAAGGACAGCGGGTAAGCCAAACTTTTTTTTATATCCATTGTGGCCATCTGTTGGTTAACCGCTTAGGGACTCCTTCACGCCGATATACGTCGGCAGAATGGCACGGCTGGGCACACATCCACGAACCTGTACGTGGCCCTTTAAGCCCAGCTGTGGGGTCGCGCGCGCCGCCGGCGCTCGCACACTACCCGGTCCGAAGCTCTGTAACCGCTCCCATGAGACCCGCGGACCCGATCGCCGCCGGTGTCCCACGATCGGTCCTCCGGAGCTGAAGAACGGGGAGAGGTGTGTGTAAACACACCTACCTTCCCCGTTCTTCACAGTGGCATTGATCATTTGTTCCCTGATATAGGGAAACACGATCAATGATGTCACAGGTCCAGCCCCGCCCCCCTACAGTTAGAAACACAAATGAGGTCACACTTAACCCCTTCAGTGCCCCCTAGTGGTTAACCCCCAAACTGTAATTGTCATTTTCACAGTGATCAATGCATTTTTATAGCACTTTTCGCTGTGAAAATGACAATTGTCCCAAAAATGGGTCAAAACTGTCCGATGTGTCCGCCATAATGTTGCGGTCACGGAAAAAATCGCTGATCGCCGCCATTAGTAGTAAAAAAAAATATTAATAAAAATGCAATAAAACTATAAACTGTAAAGGCTATAAATTTTGCGCAAACCAATCGTTAAACGCTTATTGGGATTTTTTTACCAAAAATATGTAGAAGAATACGTATCGGCCTAAACTTAGAAAAAAATATGTTTTTTTAGATCTTTTTTGGGGGATATTTATTATAGCAAAAAGTTAAAAATATAGATTTTTTTCTAAATTGTCGCTCTATATTTGTTTATAGCGCAAAAAATAAAAACCACAGAGGTGATCAAATACCACCAAAAGAAAGCTCTATTTGTAGGAAAAAAAGAACGCCAATTTTGTTTGGGAGCCACGTCGCACTGTCAGTTAAAGCGACGTGGCTCCGGAGGTCCAAGAGCCCCCTTAATCAGGGCTTGATGGGAGCCAAACAATCTGCTGATAAGACCTGTTCTATCACACTGGAGCTTCTTTCCTGATAACAAGTAAAGCATTTTTGAGGAACCTAACCAACCCAAATATTAAACAGTAAAAACACTAATGCCACGTACAGATGATTGGACATTCTGACAACAACCGTGGATTTTTTTCTGACGGATGTTGGCTCAAACTTGTCTTGCATACACACGGTCACACAAATCTTGTCAGAAATTGCGAACGTCAAGAACGAGGTGACGTACAAGCAGGGGCGGACTGACCATTGAGGAACTCGGGCCCTGCCGAGGGCCCCATGCCACTAGGGGGCCCTATCAGGGTTGCCAGGCTCAGTAAAACCAGGGACAGTATGTAAAAATCTGTGTTTTTTTTTACATCTGTTCCTGATATGTCAAAAACCGACATGCTTTTAATGTGAAAATCCAGAGATTTTAGCTGCCCCACCTCTGCACTGCCTCTTGGCGTGGTGGCCATCCCCTGCGTACAAGACATTGCATGAGGGGTTGCTGCGATTGCCGCAAACAGGGATTGCCGTGAAATTGTGGGAGAGGGTTGCCGTGAACGGGGACTGCTGCAAAATTGCGGGAGGGGGTTTCCGTGAATGGGGGATTACCGCGTTTGCCGCGAAATTGCGGGAGGGGGTTGCTGGGAGCGGGGGATTACCGCGTTTCACGCGAAATTGCAGGAGGGGATTGTTGTGATTGCCGCAAACGAAGGGGGGGTGCCGCGATTGGTCCCGGGGCCCCCTATATGACGGGGCCCATGGGCTCGAGCCCAGTCAAGCCCAATGGTAAGTCTGGCCCTGCGCGTGGTGCTTCAATTCCAATTCTTATTTTCACTTGGGACAGAGTCCTCCTGTATTGAGAAAAGCTGCAAAGCATAAGGCCCCGTACACACGACCGAGAACCTCGTCAGAATCCAGCGAGAAGCTCGCTGGGATCCATATTCTGCCGAGATACTCGGTCATGTGTACGTTTTCGCCGAGCGTCCCGCCGAGAAAGCCATCAAGCCAAAATAGAGAGCAGGTTCTCTATTTGCTCGATGGCTCATCGAGAACCATGGCTCGATGCCTTTCCCGACGGCTTGGTCGACGATTTCGACGGCCGGGCGAGAACCTCGACGGGCGGAACGATGTGTTTGGCCCGTCGAGGTTCTCGTATGTGTGTACGCGGCTTAACGTCTTATGAGAGCTAATTAAACACGATTTTTTATCTTTTTATTACCGAATAAGAAAGTTCCCAGCTTTAAAGCGGAGCTCCACCCACCCGCGTTTTTTTTTTTTTCAAAGTCGGCAGCTACTAACAGTGTAGCTGCTGACTTTGAATAAGGACACTTACCTGTCCTAGGCGCCCACGCTGACGGCCCCCGCCGATGCCGATCCTCGATCCCGGCACCGCCATCCACAGTCAGGGAAACAGGCAGTGAAGCCGTGCGGCTTCACTGCCCGTTTCCTACTGCGCATGTGCGAGCGACGCTGCGCTTTGTGAATGGTCCGGCTGCTTTCTGGGATACACACAGTTCCCAGAATGCAGTGCGGCCCATTCACAAGAAGGCACCCAAAAGAGGAGGAGGAAGAAAACAGCACCGCGGATCGTGAGGGCAGATTCGGGACTTCCGCATAGCAACAGCCTATTTAGGGTGAGTATTTTTTTTTTTTTTTTCCATTTCATTTTTATTTATTTTTTTCAGATTTTTTTTAAAATATATATATATCAGGGTGGAGCTCCGCTTTAAGGATAAGACAAATTAATCTCAATCCTCTTATTCAAGTGGAAACTGATTTCGGCCTCCCGGCCGCGAGCTCGCTGCCTTTCCGCCGAAGATTTCCCGCGCTGAGAAATGTGTGTTGAGTGCAGAGCGTGGGGGATACGGCGTCCGGTAATGGGCCATACGACTCCATTGAGCTCTCGTCTGTGTTTTTGGCACCCTGTTAATGGATGTCATTACGGGATAGATACGGCGTTGTCTAATGAGGATTTTTTTTTTTTTCTTTAGCACAAATAAGTGGTGGCTGGCAGAGATTCAATTCTGCCCAATCTGTGAGCATTCTGGATCCTGGCGGCATTTAAAGGATCTTTTGTGTTCTAATTGAAATTTCGCTAAGTGTCTCAGATGACTGCTTATGAAAAAGAGTTTTTAATGTCCCTTTCTTCTTCTTTTATTCCATATTTGAAATGATTCTTTTGTTATCGGGTAACAGGTTGCAGGAGCTCCATGATCCAAATAACTAACGCAAAAGTAGAGAAATTGCAATATGTCATAATAGAAATCGTCCTATTCAGCTAAACAGGCAATAGTATACAGTGCCTGCTGAGCTCACACGCTGACTTCTCCTGGAACACAATGTCACTTCTGGACTCTTCTACATCTATAAGGATAAAGTTATTCCAGCACCGCCCCTGCAGGAGCTGCTGGTATCTGATTGGTTCTCCTACCGCTAACAGCAGTGAACTTTGCTGGGCTAGACCTGACAATGCACCAACAGACCAATGGCAGCTATTGAGCTTTGGTCATGTCAGTGTTTTTTTTATGATTGTTTTGTTCTAAACTGTAAACTTGTAGAGGTTTGGGGGCACAGGTTACCCAAACATAGCAAATATCCCAGGTCTTCAAAAAGAAGAAAAAAAACATGGTGGCTCAAACTTCTTTAGTAGCAGTCTTTCAGTAATACCAAATGGATGGGGGCTCGAATGTTGAGTAGCAGCCTCCTAGTAATAACAAATGTATGGCGGCTTAAATGTTCAATAGAAGCCTTCCAGTATTAACTAGGGTTGTCCCGATACCACTTTTTTAAGACCGAGTACAAGTACCGATACTTTTTTTCAAGTACTCACTGATACCAATTACCGATACTTTTTTTCAAGTACTCACCGATACCGATTACCGATACTTTTTTTAATCTCATGTAACAGCGGCACATGTGTCAGTATTTTTTTTTTATCTTTACCAATTTGTTTTAAATTTTTTTTCATTTTTTTTTTTAATTTATAATGCTTCCTTTTTTTTAAGGGGGGGGGGGGGGGGTGGACCGTGTCAGTGTGTTTTCTATTTTATTTTCTACAATCATTTTTTTTTTTAGCCCTGTTGGGGGGCTTTGGTGAGATATCAGGGGTCTTAACCTCTGACATCTCCCCTTTGAGACAGAGAAAGGGACTAGGGACACATGTTCCCCAGTCCCTTTCTCAGCAGCCTTCGCTGCACTGAAAATGAATGGAGAGAAGACAGCGTCTTCTCTTCATTCATAAACTGAAACATTTGTAATCACAGTTTACAATGTTTCAGTTATGTGAATAGACAGAGTCAGTGATCACTGACTCTGTCCATTCGGAGCAGTAAGGAGCCAGATTTACTGGCTCCTACCCCGCTCTTCATCCTGACAGTTGCAGGGGGTGGAGGAGGAGCATGGAAGGGGAGAGAAACACAGTGGGATACACAACGGGATACACGGAGGTATACACGGAGGGAGAGAGAAACACGGGGGGGACCCGGATGGATACACGAGGGAGAGAGAAACATGGGGGGGACACATGTTCAGTAGTAGCTTTTCAGTATTACCAAATAGGTGGTGGCTCGAATGTTGAGTACCAGACTTCCAGTATTAACAAATAGATGAGGGTTAGAATCTTCAGTAGTAGCCTCCCAGTAAGAACAAATGGGTGGTGGCTTGAATGTTGAGTAGCAAACTCCCAGTATTAACAAATGAATGGGGGTTCAAATGTTCAGTAGCAGTCTCCCAGTATGAACAAATGTGTGGTGGCTCGAATGTCAAGTAGCAGCCTCCCAGTAAGAACAAATGGGTGGGGGCTCGAATGTCAAGTAGCAGCCTCCCAGTAAGAACAAATGGGTGGGGGCTCGAATGTCAAGTAGCAGCCTCCCAGTAAGAACAAATGGGTGGTGGCTCTAATGTTTACTAGCAGCCTCCCAGTAAGAACAAATAGATAGTTTGGGGTTTGAGGCTTTAGCGCTGGTTTAGTTGGCAATTTACTACTGAATGAAATATAATGTGCAGCCTTTCTGTCACATCCCGTTTTACACCTGGATAGCAGGGGAGCCGGAAGTGGCATATACAAGAACTGACCCCTCCATTTTCCTCCTGCAGCCATTAAAATCCATTGACATTCAATGGCTGCAGGAGGAAGGGAGATTGGTTCTTTTATATGCTGCCCTCGCTGCCCCTCCTGTCCAGGTTACTCTTATTTCCTGCTGCCTGGCCACCTGTGTGCTCCCCTGTACCCCCGATTCTGATGTTTCGGGACTTGTTATTCGTCAGTTTGTGGATGTACAAGAAGCTCTGTACAGAGCTGTTCCTGTTTAATTATTCTGTTGAGGCTGCTGCAGGGATTGAGGATGAGGGTTGTGTCCTCAATCTCCTTTCTCTGTTTCAACCGGTCTGTTTAGACCCTTGATATTTCACCAAATCTCCCCAAAAGTGTTGCTAAAAAAATAATAAAACAAAAAAATAATAGTAATAAAATAGTAAAAAATTATTAAAAAATAAAATAACAAAAATAAAAATCTACTAACACTGTCTTCTGCCCTAGTGACATCATCCACTGCTCTACTGACCCTGTCTTCTGTCCTACTGATACCATACACTGCTCTACTAACTGACACCTTCCACTGCCCTATTGATACCGTCCACTGCTCTACTGACCCTACTTTCTGCCCTACTGATTTCGTCCACTGCTCTACTGACCCTATCTTCTGCCCTACTGATTCCGTCCACTGCTCTACTGACCCTATCTTCTGCCCAACTGATTCCGTCCACTGCTCTACTGACCCTATCTTCTGCCCAACTGATTCCGTCCACTGCTCTACTGACCCTATCTTCTGCCCTACTGATTCCATCCACTGCTCTACTGACCCTATCTTCTGCCCTACTGATTCCATCCACTGCTCTACTGACCCTATCTTCTGACCTACTGATTCCGCCCACTGCTCCACTGACCCTATCTTCTGCCCTACTGATACTGTCCACTGCTCTACTGGCCCTATCTACTGTCCTACTGATTACATCCACTGCTCTACTGACCCTATCTTCTGACCTACTGATTCCGTCCACTGCTCCACTGACCCTATCTTCTGCCCTACTGATACTGTCCACTGCTCTACTGGCCCTATCTACTGTCCTACTGATTACATCCACTGCTCTACTGACCCTATCTTCTGCCCTACTGATTCCGTCCACTGCTCTACTGACCCTATCTTCTGCCCTACTGATTCTGTCCACTGCTGTACTGACCCTATCTTCTGCCCTACTGATTCTGTCCACTGCTGTACTGACCCTATCTTCTGCCTTTCTAACACCATCCACTGCCATACTGACACCTTTCACTAACCTACTAATACTGTCCACTGCTCTACTGACCCTATCTTCTGCCCTACTGATTCTGTCCACTGCTCTACTGACCCTATGTTCTGCCCTAATGATACTGTCCACTGCTCTACTGACCCTATCTTCTGCCCTACTGATACTGTCCACTGCTCTACTGACCCTATCTACTGTCCTACTGGTTCTATCCACTCCTCTACTGACCCTATCTTCTGCCCTACTGACACAGTCCACTTGACACAGTCCACTGCCATACTGACACCTTTCACTGACCTACTGATACTGTCCATCGTGCTACTGATCCAATCTTCTGCCCCACTGATTCTGTCCACTGCTCTACTGACCCTATCTTCTGCCCTACTGATTCCTTCCACTGCTCTACTGACCCTATCTTCTGCCCTACTGATTCCATCCACTGCTCTACTGACCCTATCTTCTGTTCTACTGACACTATCTTCTGTCCTACTGACACCGTCTACTGCTTTATTGATACGGTCCACTGCTCTACTGACTGACACCATCCACTGCTCTACTGATTCCATCCACTGCTCTACTGACCCCATTCTCTGCCCTACTGACATGGTCCACTGTTCTATTGATCCCATCTTCTGCACTACTGACAATATCCACACACTGTCCACTGCCATACTGACACCATCTAATGCCCTGCTAACACTTTCCATTTTTGAGGTAGGCTACTATAAGTTCATACTTTTACAGTGACATTTCTTTTACTATTTATTTTTATATATTTTTCTACGTTTTCCTTACTATTTAGTTAGACCTTGTTGCTAGTTAATAAGGGTACCGTCCCCTGGTGATCTCTCATGTCTTTTTTATGTTGTTCAGATAAATCTCCACCTCTCAACGGTTGCTCCAGGGTACCCAATAGAATTGGAGAGGTCCAACATGTCAAAATGTGGAGAGTTTCTCCAAAATTATTTGATTTATCGTCTCAATATATAAATAAAGATTTGAAAATACTCTTTTAGGCGTTTGGAGTATCTTGGCACACGTTGAAATCGGCAGGTGGTAGGGTGGTAGTGGGGGCACAAGTCAACTTTTGCATATATATATATATATTTTTTTTAATTTCAATGTGTTGAAATGTAACAATTTTTTTTCTTTGCCAGGGAGAAAAAGGAGAGGGTGGTCTGCCTGGAGTGGACGGGGAACCGGGTGTTGCGGTAAGTGACAGGAAGCCTCTTCTCGTGGTGTCATACCATACATGGCGGGTGTTGTCATAAACTCCTATGGAGCCTTTTTGAAGTGAGGCAAACAGTGTGAAGAGGATTGTAAGGTAACTGTTTTATTTAAAAAAAAGCGTGCCTAATGCCACATTTTATAGTAAGTGTAAATGAGCCCTTAATGTGTTTTATCATGTGGGAATATCTTTCCATTCTATCCACATTTATAATGTATCCATCCGGCCCGGAAAATTCTCTCCTTACCCTTGTGCTCCCTCTAGTGTTCAAATATCAGAATGTTAGAAATCCTCCTTTCACCACCTCTGCCATTGTAAATAATGGAATAATTATTCATCCCCCCCGCTGTGACTCACTGTTTTATTATGTATGCTCATCCCGCAGCAATTAAATCTTCATTTTTTGTATTAATCACACATTTCTAATGATAAATAGGTAGTATTTATTTTAAAACTGCAAGATGTGAAATGTTTAATCATTTTAATTGCCGTAATGTAGGTCTATGGTAGGTCGTTATCTGAGTCACACAAATAATCATTTTACTGCTGCAGAAGCTTGTAAATGCCGAGTTACTGAAGGGAGGTTTTATTTCTAAAGGAAGGCTTTGATTTACCTAGAACTAACCAAGGAAGATTCCTAATGCTTTTTTGTTCTTTATTTATTAAACAAAGATAGATACATACATTTTGTCTATATTGGGGTCAATTCACAAAGCTTTATTTGCAGATTCCGGTCGTCATCTTAACGATTTTGCACGTTATTGAAGCTAAACGGTTTAACGCTTTGAAAAATCATCAAACAACGTTTCACTACACGGAACCGATATTTTAAGGTGCAAATCGTTATTAACCGCTTGCGGACCGCCGCATGTACATATACGTAGGCAGAATGGGACATACAGGCACATTGGCGTACCTGTACGTCCCTGCCTAGACGCCGGTCGGGGGTCCGATCGGACCCCCCCTGGTACATGCAGTGGTTCCCGTTGCTTCAGGAGCAAACCCGGGACGAGGGGGCGGCTATTCGTTTTTGTCCGCCCCCTCCGGATCGCTCCCAGCCAATGCGCGCGTTCCCCCCATGTCACTTCCTCCTCCTGTGTAAACACAGGAAGGGGGAAGTGATGTAATCTCTCCCCTTGGCGGTATTTTCAACCGCCGCTAAGGAGTGAATACATCACAAAGTAAGTCTGCATAACACTACACTGACACCCTTACACATAGGCACATTAACCCCTTGCGATCACCCCCCCCCCCCCCTGTCACAGTGTCACTGAATGCAGTGATTATATGTATGATCACTGCATTTAGTGTCAGTGTGACAGGCAGTTAGTGTTAGGTCCAGGGTAGCCCCCCCACCCCCCCTAATAAAGTTTTAACCCCTTAATCACTGCCCTAGTTAACCCTTTCACTCCCTATTGCCAGCGTCACTAAGCGATCATTTTTCTGATCGCTGTATTAGTGTTGCTGTTCCCGCTATGTAGCTATTTTTTTTTTTTATTGCGATTTTTTTTTTTTTTTTACTACAGACATGTGGCTGAATACATTTTGGCCTAAATGTTTGACTAAAATTTAGTTTATTTGATTTTTCTTATAACAAAAAGTAAAAAATGTTTTTTTTTTTCAAAAATGTTGCTCTATTTTTGTATATAGTGCAAAAAAATCAAAATCGCAGAGGCGATTAAATACCACCAAAAGAAAGCTCTATTTGTGGGAAGAAATGGACGCAAATTTTGTTTGGGAGCCACGTCGCACGACCGCGCAATTGTCTGTTAAGGCGATGCAGTGCCGAATTGTAAAAACGCCTTGGGTCATTTACCAGCGTATTGGTCCGGTCCATAAGTGGTTAAACGATTCGATCGTTGTTTTAACGAGTCAAATCGTTAAATATGTACAGAAGTGCAATTCACAAAGATTTTTTTGACACTTATCGATCGTTAAGCAATCGTTACATTAGCACCTCCCTCAGGGTGTCTTTATGACATTTCCCGGGCGATATTTCTTTGTTATAGGAAGGTTTTGGCGGTTCAGTTTTGTAGTGAAGTTTAGTTTTGGGCAAGGTGGAACCATTTGGATGTGCTCTATTTGAACTTAAAATTATCCAGAGGTGAAGAAGAACACGTCAGAATGTTGAGATTTATAAACGTGTATTCCGTTCATGTACTATTTTGGGTGACTTTTCTGAAACCCAGGTGATAGCTAAATTCCGATTATCATCTCCTATGATTTATTCTCTGTATGAGGAAATACACATGGCTTTAGAAAAACGCACACAGAGAAGTTATGCAGTACCAGGTCTTGTGCGTTTTTTGGCAGTTCTCCATTTTTTAGGAAAGGCCTCATACCAACATGTTAGTGGGGAGATTGTTGGAATCTCACAGCCAGGCTTTTCCCGCTGCTTGGTGGAGGTCCTGCAAGCACTGCGACAACTTTCTCCAAAATATATTCATATGGGCAAGTCACGTGAAGAGCGGGATCAAATCAAACATGTTTTTTTTTTATCTAGCAGGAATGTCAGCGGAAACACGTACTTAAGAAGAACTGTTCTTCTGCTCCCAGAATGCATCTCTCCAGCGTTATTTAACGATCTTAGACGTTTTTATTAAGCTTTGGGACGTTAAAATAACTCTTGAGTAGTTAAAATAAGTTTGTCTAAATGAATTTACGTTTCAAAAGTTAGCATAACGATTAGATAACGAGTCAGTTGAAAACCATAACAACTATGTTGAATAACGATTATAGCTTTCGTGAATACCATGTTTGCAAGCTTATAATAAGGGGCGGTAATTTAACAACTGAAGGAAACCAATAATGTTTCTCTTTGTGAATTGACCCCATTGTATTTATTCATTGCAGACAGACAGACAGACAGACAGACAGACCTTTGATACATTTTTGTTTTCTTTATTTATTAAACGTATAGATGATAGACCAGGCATCACTAAATGGTGGACCGCGGTCCGGTTCCGGCCCCAGTAGCCATACTTCCCGGACCGAAGCCTCGCCAAACAGTTTGCCTTCATGTTCCACTATTCACCCTGCTGCTGTCTCGCCCGCCTGCTGCTATGTTTACAGCATGGCAGGCGTGCCGCGCACGGATTTGGCTGTCCCTTGGAACACTGCACCCGCCCTCCACCTGTCTCATTTACACAAGATGAGAAGCGCGGCCACTCTGAACAAAGGGCGGGACTTTTTAAGTTAAGACGCGCGTGATTGCTAGGACCGCCCCGCTGAGTAGCAACCAATCAATCACTCACCTCCTTGAACTTGTCCCACCCGTTGTCCAGAGCGGCCACACTGCACATCATGTGTAAATAAGGTAGGGTTCTGTGGGGAGAGGGAAATGCTGTGCTGCTATGAGGACAGGAGTCTGCTATCTAAGGGGGTCTTTAAAAGGGGGGGGGTCTGTAAAGGGGAGACCAGTCTGATGGAGGGGGACCCAGCCTGTAAGGGGGACAAGTCTGTAATGGGGGGGGAGAGGAGGACCAGTCTGTGATGGGGGGGAGGAGGAGGACCAGTCTGTGATGGGGGGAGGAGGAGGACCAGTCTGTGATGGGGGGGGAGGAGGACCAGTCTGTGATGGGGGGGGACCAGTCTGTGATTGGGGGGGGACCAGTCTGTGATGGGGGGGACCAGTCTGTGATGGGGGGGGCAGTCTGTGATTGGGGGGGGGGACCAGTCTGGGATTGGGGGGGGGGACCAGTCTGGGATTGGGGGGGGAGGACCAGTCTGTGATGGGGGGGGACCAGTCTGTGATTGGGGGAGGACCAGTCTGTGATGGGGAGGGGACCAATCTGATAAGGGGACCAGTCAGTGACACTCGGACCTCCGCTAGAAGAAACATTTTCTGACCGGACCCCCGTGAATTCACTACCCCTGTGATAGACCAACACATAGATAATAATAATATATATATAGAATAAACTTTTATTTTTTTTTTCTTTACTTTTTTTGTTTTCTTTATTTATTAAACAAAGATATATAGATACATTGGGCCAGATTCAGAAAGGTGATACGACAGCGTATCTCCAGATACGCCGTTGAATCTCTGCGTCTGAGGCATCCTATCTATGCGCCTGATTCATAGAATCAGTTACGTATAGATTTGCCTTAGATCCGACTGGCGTAAGTCACTTACGCCGTCGTATCTAAGTTGCATATTTACGCTGGCCGCTAGGTGGCGTTCCCATCGATTTAGGCGTCGAATATGCTAATGAGCTAGATACACCGATTCACGAACGTAGTTGCGGCCCGTCGTATATTTTTACGTCGTTTGCGGAAGTGTAAGTCCGGCGTAAAGTTACCCCTGCTATATGAGGCGTACGTAACGTTAAGTATGGACGGCGGGCCGGCGTATAATTTTCCATCGTTTGCGTAAAACGTTCGCGAATAGGGCTTTGCGTAAGTGACGTTTACGTCGTTTTCATTGACTATTTGCGACGTGATTTGGAGCATGCAGCCTGGGCTACGTTCACGGCTGGCGCATGTGCAGTTCGTTTGGTGTGTCGATTACGTCGGGTCACGATTAGTTTACATAAAACACGCCCCCTACCTTGCCTATTTGAATAACGTGGGGATACGTCGGCCCATTTACGCTACGCCGCCGCAACTTACGGAGCAAGTACTTGCCCGTAAAAGTTGCGGAGGCGTAGCATAAATGGGATACGCTACGCCCGCCAATTTTTACGCCCCATCTACCTGAATCTAGCCCATTTTGTCTATATTGCATTTATTAAATGTAGACAGATAGCTAGATAGACAGAATAAACTTTGATATTTTTTTATTTTCTTTATTTAATAAATGTAGATAGATAGACAGACAGATACATGTTGTCGAAATTTTAGTGGCCAGACCTAGACTGAAGATGAGGAAGAACCTTTGTGAAGTTCATATACTTCTGTCTGGGGGGATCTTCCCTCTCACTTCCTGTCCAAGTGACCTCAGGGCAGGAAATGAGAGGGTGTGGGAGTCACTGGGACATAAATAGAGGGGGGGTTAAATCTTCCCACCTGGGACACACACAAGGAAAACATCTCTGTTCAGTTGAGAAGTCAATGCACTATACCTGTAATTATCTGCTCCTGCTTTCTCTTCAGGGTCCTCCTGGGCCAGTTGGCATTGCTGGACCACCGGGTGAAACGGGTCTCCAGGTATGTATGAATTATTGTTGTTATTATTATTATTATTATTATTATATAATGATCTGTGCTTCAGTGCATGAAAAGCTGTCCATACCACTGGTCAACTGGCCCAACCCTGAGCCTTATGTCTCCTCCCATCACCCTGAGCCCCATGTCTCCTCCCAATACCCTGAGCCCCATGTCTCCTCCCATCACCTTGAGCCCCATGTTCCTCCCATCACCCTGAGCCCCATGTTCCTCCCATCACCCTGAGCCCCATGTATCCTCCCATCACCCAGAACCCCATGTTCCTCCCATCACCCTGAGCCCCGTGTCTCCTCTCATCACCCTAAGGCCCATATCTCCCCCCATCACCCTGAGCCCCATGTCTCTTCCCATCACCCTGAGGCCCATGTTTCCTCCCATAACCCTGAGCCCCATGTCTCCTCCCATCACCCTGAGCCCCATGTCTCCGCCCGTCACCCTGAGCTCCATGTCTCCTCCCATCACCCTGAGGCCCATGTCTCCTCCCATCACCCTGAGGCCCATGTCTCCTCCCATCACCCTGAGGCCCATGTCTCCTCCCATCACCCTGAGGCCCATGTCTCCTCCCATCACCCTGAGCCCCATGTCTCCTCCCATCACCCTGAGCCCCATGTCTCCTCCCATCACCCTGAGCCCCATGTCTCCTCCCATCACCCTGAGCCCCAAATCTCCTCATCCTGATCCTTATGTCTCCTTCGATCGCCCCGAGCCCCTTGTCTCCTCCCATCACCCTGAGCCCTGTGTCTCCTCCCATCACCCTGAGGCCCATGTCTCCTCCCATCACCCTGAGGCCCATGTCTCCTCCCATCACCCTGAGGTCCATGTCTCCTCCCATCACCCTGAGGTCCATGTCTCCTCCCATCACCCTGAGGTCCATGTCTCCTCCCATCACCCTGAGGTCCATGTCTCCTCCCATCACCCTGAGGTCCATGTCTCCTCCCATCACCCTGAGGTCCATGTCTACTCCCATCACCCTGAGCCCCATGTCTCCTCCCATCACCCTAAGCCACATGTCTCCTCCCATCACCCTAAGCCCCATGTCTCCTCCCATAACCCTGAGCCCCATGTCTCCTCCCATCACCTTGAGCTCCATGTCTCCTCCCATCACCCTGAGCAGTTTTTACCTGATTTTAGCTGTGTTTTATATAATATAATTAGGATATATCAAGAATTAAAAATAATAATTATTATTATTTTTAGGGATATTATTATCGTTATTATTATTCAGGATTTATTTAGTATATAATTCTACTTTTGCCTTATTTTGTTTATTGATTGGTCATCTACGAAATACCGGGGGGGGGGGTGTCAAATGTTTTTTCCAGATCTTAGCTGTTTTTTATATAATATAATTAAGGTATATCAATAACAATAATAATAATATCAATTATTATTATCATTGTTATTATTATCATCGTTATTATAATTCAGGATTTATTTATAAAAATCAATTATTATTATCATTATTATTACTATAATTATTATTATTATTATTGTTGTTGTTATTAAGGATATTATCATTGTTATTATTATTATAATTCAGGATTCATTTAGTATATAATTCTACTTTTGTGTTATTTTGTTTATTGATTGGTGACCTATGAAATACCTGGGGGGGAAGGTCAAACGTTTTTACCAGATTTTAGTTGTTTTTTATATAATATAATTAAGATATTTCTATAATAATAATAATAACAATAATAATAATAATATCAATATTATTATCGTTATTATAATTCAGGATTTATTTAGTATATAATTCTACTTTTGTGTTATTTTGTTTATTGATTGGTGACCTACGAAATACCCGGTGGGGGGGGGGGGGGTCAAACTGTTTTTTATATAATATAATTAAGATATTTCTATAATAATAATAATATAAATTATTATTATTATTATTATAATTATTTTGTTGTTGTTATTAAGGATATTATTATTTTTATTATTATCATCTTTATTATAATTCAGGATTTATTTAATATATAATTCTACTTTTGAGTTATTTTATTTATTAGTTGGTCACCTATGTAGTACACATTAATTTATTTTTTTCTTATGCTTTTGGGTTGAGACACACATTATAGTTTTATCAGTGGTGGTGTTTACAATCTGAGATTATGACGTATGAGATTCGGACAGATTATTAAACACTTGGCCTCTTCCAGGACCCAGCTGCACAGAGATATATTAATACATTATAGGCGTCAAACTCCCACACATCTGATTCATACAATAGATAATTCTGTGAGTACGGGGGCTCTACTGTTCACCTGTATAGACTTACAGTATGTGTGTTTGAGCTTCAAACTCTGTACTGTATATTCAGTGCATCCGGGAAGTATTCACAGTGCTTCACTGTTCCACATTTTGTTATTTTAAAGCCTTATTTTGATATGTATTAAATTGATTATTTTCCTCAAAATTCTACAAACAATATCCCGTAATAAAAATGTGAAACAGATTTGCAAATATGCAAAGTTGTTAAAAAATAAAATAAAATAAAAAATCACATGTACATATGTATTCACAGCCTTTGCCATGACACCCAAAATTGAGCTCAGGTGTGTCCTGTTCCCACTGATCATCCTTGAGGTGTTTCTACAACTTGATTGGAGTCCACCTGTGGTAAATTCGGTTGATTGGACATGATTTGGAAAGGCACACACCTGTCTATATAAGGTCCCACAGTTATCAGTGCATGTCAGAGCACAAACCAAGCCATGAAGTCCAAATAATTGTCTGTAGACCTCCAAGACCGGATTGTATTGAGGCACAGATCTGGGGAAGGGTACATAAACATTTCTGCAGCACTGAAGGTCCCAATGAGCACAGTGACCTCCATCATCTGTAAATGGAAGAAGTTTGGAACCACCAGGACTCTTCCTAGAGCGGAACTCCGGCCAAAACTGAGTGATCGGGGAGAAGGGCCTTAGTCAGGGAGGTGACCAAGGACCCGATGGTCACTCTGACAGAGCTTCATCATTTCTCTGTGGAGAGAGAAGAACCTTCCAGAAGAACATCCATCTCTGCAGTGCTCCACCAATCAGACCTGTATGGGGGAGTGGCCAGACGGAAGCCACTGCTCAGTAAAAGAAACATGACAGCCGTCTGGAGTTTGCCAAAAGACACCTGAAGGACTCTCAGATCATGAGAAACAAAATTCTCTGATCTGATGAAACAAAAATTGAACCCTTTGGCCTGAATGGCAAGCGTTGTGTCTGGAGGAAACCAGGCACCGCTCATCACTTGGTCAATACCATCCCTACTGTAAAGCATGGTGGTGGAAGTATCATGCTGTGGGGATGTTTTTTAGCGCCAGGAACTGGGAAACTAGTCAGGATTGAGGGAAAGATGAATGCCGCCAATGTACAGAGACATCCTTGATGAAAACCTCCAGGGTGCTCTGGTCCTCAGACTGGGGTGAAGGTTCATCTTCCAACAGGACAAAGAAGAATGGGAGAAACTGCCCCAAAAATTGGTGAGCCGAGCTTGTAGCATCATACTTAGAAAGACCCGAGGCTGTAATTGGTGCCAAATGGAGCTTCACCAAAGTATTAACCACTTCCTTACTGGGCATGTAAACCCCCTTCCTGACCAGGTGAAATTTCAGCTTGCGGCACTGCGTCGCTTTAACTGACAATTGCGCGGTCGTGCGACATGGCTCCCAAACAAAATTGGCGTCCTTTTTTCCCCACAAATAGAGCTTTCTTTTGGTGGTATTTGGTCACCTCTGCGGTTTTTATTTTTTGCGCTATAAACAAAAAACGACGACAATTTTGAAAAAAAATACAATATTTTTTACTTGTTGCTATAAAAAAATAGCCCAATTTAAAAAAAAAAATTCAGTTTAGGCCGATACGTATTCTTCTACATATTTTTGGTAAAGAAAAAAAAAAAATCGCAATAAGCGACTGGTTTGCGCAAAAGTTATAGCACCTACAAAATAAGGGACAGAATTATTATTTTTTATTATTTATTTTTTTACTAGTAATGGCGGCGATCTGCGATTTTTATTGCGACTGCGACATCATGGCGGACACATCGGACACTTTTGACACATTTTTGGCACCATTCACATTTATACTGCAATCAGTGCTATAAATATGCACTAATTACTGTATAAATGTGACTGGCAGGGAAGGGGTTAACACAAGGGGGTGAGGAAGGGGTTAATGTGTATCCTGCATTGTGTTCTAACTGTGGGGGGAGGGGGGGTGACCGTTCTGTGTCCCTATGTATAAGGAACACAGATCGGTCTGCTCTCTCCAGTGACAGGACGCTGTCATTGTGAGAGCCGGCAATGAGAAATGATCTCATATGTTTACATATGAGATCATCTCTCATTGGCTGCACAGATCGCATCGCAAACGGCCACTCTGATTGGCCGTTCGCGGCGATCTGTGATTGGCTGTGTCCAAGGGACACGGCCAGTACACAAGTTCCCCGCTGCGCGCTCTGGAGCGCGCGCTGGGAACACAGAAAGAGGCTGCCGTGAAAACACGGCAGCCCAGAGATTTAGAACCACCCTGCGGCCGCATATAGTCGTACGGCCGTAGGGAAGTGGTTAAACAAAGGCTGTAAATATTTATGTACATGAGATTTTTTCTGTTTTTTTTTTGTTTTTTTAATAAATTTGCAAAGATTTCAAACAAACCTTTTTCACATTGTCATTATGGGGTCACGTTTGTAGAATTTTGAGGAAAGTTGTGAATGTAATTTATTTTGGAATAAGGATGTAACAAAATGTGGCGTTTCTGAATCGGAGGCAGAATCACGGCGATTCTCCCTGAAAATGGAACGCCATGGTGTGAATGGAGCCTTAATGCTTTTGTTTTCAAAAAAGAAAAAAGTACAATGTAACAAGTTTATTTTCTCCCTCTTCTTCTCTAGGGGTTACCTGGTGAAATTGGCTTTCCTGGCAAGCCTGGCAAAATTGGACCTGCGGTGAGTGTTGCAGATGATGGTGAATTATTTGTGCTGTATAAAAATGTATTTAATGAGGTATTCATACAGAATGTTTTATATATGTATATATATTTTTTTTTAAATCTGTGGTGGTGTAAAACATAGAACCAAAAAACCCGTAAATGTGTACAAAAAACGTGAATGTGAAAAACACTCGAAAGGGGTAGAACTTGTACCCTAACCCCAGGGGCACAAGGCTCCGGACGTGGACAAAGGTTTGCCTGGTATGTCTAGCCAGAAGTCCTGCCAGACCTAGGGCTGCCACCTGTCCAGGATTCACCCGGACAGTTCAGGCTTTGAATTACCGTATTTTTCGGACTATAAGACGCTGTTTTTCCCCCCAGAAACATGGGGAAAAATGTCCCTGCGTCCTATCGTCCGAATAGATGACAGGCTCTGCCCCCCACACCACTCGCATTGCCTCGCGCCGCCACTGGAAACGCCCCCCGCCACCGATGGCACCGCCCCCTACACCCCTGGCATCGCCTCCTGCCGCCGCTGTAAACTCCCCCCACCGCCGATGGCACTGCCCCCTACACCACTGTCATCGCCTCCTGCCGCCACTGTAAACTCCCCCCGCCGCCGATGGCACCGCCCCCTACACCACTGGCATCGCCTCCTGCCGCCGCTGTAAACTCCCCCCGCCGCCGATGGCACCGCCCCCTACACCACTGGCATCGCCTCCTGCCACCGCTGTAAACTCCCCCCGCTGCCGATGGTAACACCCCCCCCCACCGCCGCTCGCATCGCCTCCTGCCGCCTCCACCGGAAGAGAGGCAGGAGAGCGGATTACAGACTCCCAAACCCCCGTCAGTGCCAGGTGATCCTGAGGCAGAGGAGGGCGGAAGTGACGTAAAGGCTGTGTTTAAGCAATGGTCACTCTGCATTTTCTATGGCCGTGGTCACTGGAAAATATTGTAGTACACCATTTGGTACAGAATATTTTTTTTCTTGTTTTTCCTCCCCTAAAATCTAGGTGTGTCTTTTGGTCAGGGGCGTCTTATGGTGCGAAAAATACGGTATATGTCCGGGTTTTTATATATATAAACTGTATGCAGGGCTTTTTTTCAGTAGGTACATGGGGGAACGCAGTTCTGGTACCTTCAGCACTGAATGAATTTAATGGCAAGGTGTGT
The DNA here is from genome assembly GCA_029574335.1 of Rana kukunoris. Taxonomy (NCBI): domain Eukaryota; kingdom Metazoa; phylum Chordata; class Amphibia; order Anura; family Ranidae; genus Rana; species Rana kukunoris. The sequence goes on along the minus strand of CM056053.1, from coordinate 469,492,697 downwards.
TGGAGGAAAGGGGGTCTATTGTTGCTGGAGAGGTCTTCTGTTGCTCATGTGGGATCTATTGTTGCTAGGGTGGGTCTTATGTTGTACGTGTGTGTGTGGGGGGGGGGGGTCAGTTGTTTCTGAGAGGGATTTACTGTTGAGGGAGGGGTCTAATATTTCAGGCTGCTCGAGGGTCGATTGTTGCTGGCCATTGGGAGTCCATTGTCCACTGAGCATGCATGGATTTTTGACCGATGGACTTCCTCACAGACAATCGTTTTTTTCTATCGTTTTTTTATCCATAGGAAAATTGTAAAACGTTCTATTTTTTTTTCACCGATGGAGAAAAAAAACGATGGGGAGTACACGCGATCGGTTTGTCCGATGAAAACAGTCCATTGGTCTGATCCAAGTCTTTCCAAGGTTTTCAGAGTTCAGCTGAGCTGTCCTCGGGCCTTTCCAAGTGATTCCGAGGCTCTCCAGCGCCCCCCACCTCTGGCCACATGCGGTATTGCATGCCATTGAAGTAAATTATTTTAGTTTCCATTGACTTCTATGGGGAAACTCGCTTTGATATGCGAGTGCTTTGGATTACGAGCATTCTCCTGGAACAGATTATGCTCGTAATTCGAGGTTCTACTGTATGTGAATACCTTCTGCTTTAAGAAGGCTTTATTGTGCTAAGCTCCTACCTAAGAGCTGGTATCCCGAAGAGTGCCATTATATTTCTTACACTGGAATCAGTCTTCTGTGCCCCTCTCTGATTACGTTTCCCATTTTCCAGGACCTGACAGCCCTAGCCTTAGAGCTGAGCTCTGCAGGCTGCCTTCACCCTGTCTAATAAGAGCACCATTAATGATCACTGAAATGCTTTCACGGTCAGGAGGAGATGGCAGTTGAGTATGACGTAATCCAACATAAAAAACATGCTCTACCCAGTGGCAGCCCATCCATTAGGGGCGCCCAGGCGTCGCCCTTTCTATCCATGGCCGCCTCCCCCTCCACCTTCTATTAATGCGGTGATGCAATGCTCTATCCATCACCACCCCCTATTCATGTTTTCGGCCCCTTTCAGAGACAGGGGTGTTTTTTTGAAGCACCTGGTTAGAGCCGGAGACTCTAATAGGCTTCAAAATAGGGTGGGCTTGTGGCGCAGAGCCCACCCAGGTGTTACAACAGCAAACTAATATTCGCTGTTGCAACACTAATCCTCCTCCCAGCCAATCCGAAAGCAGGTCTGATACCCGTCACCCAATTGTCTGAAAAGACAGGCGATCCTTATTGGACGCCTAGGAGGAGGGGAGGAGACACACGGAAGAAGCGAGAAGGAGGGAAGGGTGACCACATTTCCAAACTACCATTCAGGGACACCCCCCCTTCCCAAAAATCAGCTTGTGCTGTAACGAATCACAGCACAGTGATTGGACACAAGAGGCGGGATTTATGATTTCTCCAATCACAAGCAGGGGGCGGGGATTGTGCTCCTCCAGGCATTCCCGGACAGGACAAGTACTGTCAGTGAGTAAAGCAGTGATGTGGCGGCCTTTTTTGTGTCAGTTTCATTCCGGGACACTGTATTGTCCTGGAATGAAGGTGCCCGGGACAGACCTGCAAAATGCGGGACTGTCCCAGGCAATCCGGGACACGTGGTCACCCTAGAAGGAGGGAGGAGGAGAAGACAAAGGAGCCACTACCCGGTGCCCCCTAATGTCAGCCGATGCCTCGATCCCCACCACTCCTTGATTTCTACCGCTGCCCGATCCCCACCACTGCCTGATGCCTGCCGCTGCCAACCGCCCGCTGCTGTCTGCTGCCTGACACTTTGATGAAGGAAGCAGACCGACCATCAGACAGCAAGCGCGGGGGAGTTGGGGAGTTGTCCGGTGATGGGCTTTGGGGTGCCATGGGTGAAACAAAAACCACGAGCCGCCACTGGCTCTACCACAGGTTACCTGGAAGACCAGGAATCGTTGCTCTGAAACATTCAAATCAACTAATTTGTCGAATTCGGAACTAAATAAATTGCACCTGTCTAAATACCCTGCATAAATACATGTTACCGTTTGCTATTGGTGAAAGCCTGCGTCACTCACTCACGTGTGAAACGTGAACTGACGTCACTTCCGCCCTCACCACGCACCGCTATGCCTGCCCTCGGTTGTGGCGGTGCTTGCTGGCGATCGGCTGGAGATGGCGTCCGTCGATCGACGCTACTTCCGCCCTGTTGGAGGGGTGGGGGGAGGAGTCCACCGCCGTCATGGAAGTAGACTGCGACGTGTAACCAATAGGACGGGCTTGCTTAGATTGACATTCCTATTTTAAGGAAACACACATACCCATCGACCAATCCCATGAATAAGTCGCTATCGACGAAACATGTCGGGGCATGGCCTATGAGAAATGTGTCTGAACTAACGTGACACAAGTTTGAGCATCCCGAGTGGCGTGTTTTAGTTTATTTTACTCCATTCATTAACTGATCCATCTAGCAACCTTCCCATCGGACCAAACTGCGAAGCAGTGAGACTTCTTAGACTGTTTATTAGTTTAGTGGGGGTCCGCCGTGACCAAATTGCCAACCAAAGAGGACCTGTCACTCTGTGTTTTGGAAAATTGCTACCTGGACAAGTGATGTGATACCATGCCGTTTTTACACGGGCATTTGTGAGTGTATTTTTGTTCACCTTTTTAGTGTATTAAAGGTGTTTTTTACAGTATTACACTATTGTGCTTCATTTTTATCTCACTATATGTGGAATGGTGTGGATCATCCTTGGATCGTGGATTTGAGAAGTTGTGGTGTTACAAGTTGGTTTGCCTGCACACGAGAGTGTGCGGCATCTTTATTTGGTAAATGAGCATTTTGACGGGTGACGGATGCACTGAACACTGGAGGTGTGGTGGAAGATTGTTTTGAAGATTTTTTGAAGATATATTATCTAAAACATATGGACCTTTTTTCACTTCTTTCTTGTGCACGGGTTCTTTAATAAGGATTGCCTACACTATTTATTTATTTAGTTATGTTGGTAATTTTATTTTATTTTTCATTTTTTCACTTTTATTTATGTTTATTGTCATAAGTTAAAAGTTTGGTTAGAGTGATTTGCACACAATTCACAGCGCTGTTTATAGGTACACATTACATTTGAAATATTTTGACCTATATCTACTTCCATACTTTCATTTAAAACAGCTGCTAGGCACATCTTTTCCAGCGCAGCGGAGGTTAAGTCTTAGGGGGCGGTTCATTAAGATTTATCCTACAGCTTTTTCATAAATGCACGTGTGGTAATACAGCACCGTGGACCGCAAAGGCCAGAAACGGGCCTCAATGTTTAAAAAAGGCTCAAGGGTTCATTTTAAGAAGCTGTTTTACTTTATTGTTCCAGCAGAGGGCGCACCTGGTTAATTCTTTATATCATGATTGCTTTAAACACTTTGGGCCAGATCCACGAAGAATTACGACGGCGTATCTCCAGATACGCCGCCATAATTTCAAATTTGCGCAAAACAAGATACGCCGGAATTACGCTAAAACACGACTGGTGTAAGTCTATTACGCCGTCGTATCTTAGTTGCATATTTACGCTGGACGCTAGGGGCGCTTCCGTTGTTGTTCCACGTAAAATACACAAATGAGCTAGATACGCCGATCCACGAACGTACGTACGCCCTTCGCAGTGTTTTTACGTCGTTTGCGTAAGTGCAGGTCCGGCGTAAAGTTACCCCTGCTGTATAGAGGCGTACGTAATGTTAAGTATGAACGTCGAGCCAGTGTCAAATTTTCCGTCGTTCGCGTAAACCGTTCGCGAATAGGGATTTTCGTAAGTTACGTTCACGTAGTTTTCATTGACGTTTTGCGACGTGATTTGGAGCATGCGCACTGGGATGCGTCCGCGGCCGGCGCATGCGCAGTTTAAAAAAAACGTAATTTACGTCGGGTCACGATTGATTTAAATAAAACACGCCCACCTCTTCCCCATTTGAATTGCGCGGGCTTACGCCGGCCCATTTACGCTACGCCGCCGTAACTTAGGACGCAAGTCCTTTGTGGATACGGAACTTGCCTTCCTAACGTACGGCCGGATCCACAATATAGGGCCGGATCCACAAACAAAGGCGTAACTTTGTTCCGGCGTAGCTTTTCTTGTTTACGCTACGCCGGAAGAAAGTTATGCCTTTGTTTGTGGATCCGGCCCAATATTCTCAATGTGTATGGATGATAACTATAGAATTAAGACTGAGAATCCATCGATTGGTATTGTGGGTATGTATCATGTTCAGAAGTCCTGTCCTGGACACATATAGAAGATGATAATGTAGCAGATGGAAAGGAACCAGCATTTTTTTTATTTAGGTTCACTTGTATGTTGTCCCATGCAAATTATATCTTTCAATTTAAGATGATATAAAGATATACGTATATGCTGTACCTATCAAATATATAATCATTGGAATTGTTTATGTTTAGGGATCTACTGGCAAAGACGGGACAGATGGTGTAGATGGGAAACCGGGACAAAAGGTGAGTTGACATAATTTTTTATTGATACAGAATTAGGTAATATTATAGCATATTTGTACTTTTTTTTTCTTCTTTATTTATTAATAAATGTAAAAAAAAAAAAAACATAATTGCATGTCTGTTAAAAACAGATATATTGTATATGTGATTGCATTACAGGTGAACATTAGCTTTGTATTTTAGTTTGCAGACGGCCATTTTCTACAATGACCCAAAAAGTTAGATTTTATTTCCATCATTTACACTTTCAAAATTACAGAAAACAAAAAATGGCATCTGCAAAAGTTTGGGCACCCTGCAGAATTTTTAGCACCCCTTTGCAAAGCTCAGACCTGCCAGTGTCATGGATTGTTCTCAATCATCGTCTGGGAAGACCAGGTGATGTCGATCTCAAAGGTTTTAAATGCCCAGACTCATCTGACCTTGCCCCAGCAATCGGCACCATGGGTTCTTCTAAGCAGTTGTCTAGAAAACTGAAAGTGAAAATAGTTGACGCTCACAAAGCTGGAGAAGGCTATAAGAAGATAGCAAAGCGTTTTCAGATGCCATTATCCTCTGTTCGGAATGTAATTAAGAAATGGCAGTCATCAAGAACAGTGGAAGTTAAAGCAAGATCTGGAAGACCAAGAAAAATATCAGACAGAACAGCTCGCAGGATTGTGAGAAAAGCAATTCAAAACCCACGTTTGACTGCACAATCCCTCCACAAAAATCTGGCAGACACTGGAGTTGTGGTACACTATTCCACTATAAAGAGATACTTGTACAAATATGGTCTTCATGGAAGAGTCATCAGAAGAAAACCTCTTCTACATCCTCACCACAAAAATCAGTGTTTGAACTTTGCAAATGAACATATAGACAAGCCTGATGCATTTTGGAAACAAGTTCTGTGGACCGATGAGATTAAAATATAACTTTTTGGCTGGAATGAGCAAAGGTACGTTTGGAGAAGAAAGAGCACAGAATTGAATGAAAAGAACCTCTGCCCAACTGTTAAGCATGGGGGTGCATTAATCATGCTTTGGGGTTGTATTGCAGCCAGTGGCACAGGGAACATTTCACAAGTAGAAGGAAAAATGGATTCAATAAAATTTCAGCAAATTTTGGATGGTAACTTGATGCCATCTGTGAAAAAGCTGAAGTTAAAGAGAGGATGGCTTCTACAAATGGATAATGATCCTAAACACACCTCAAAATCCACGGGGGATTACATCAAGAGGCGTAAACTGAAGGTGAACTGATGGCCTTCACAATCTCCTGACCTCAACATAATTGAAAATCTATGGATAGACCTTAAAAGAACAGTGCATGCCAGACAGCCCAGAGATCTCAAAGAACTGGAAGACTTTTGTAAGGAAGAATGGGCAAAGATACCTCAAACAAGAATTGAAAGACTCTTGGCTGGCTACAAAAAGTGTTTACAAGCTGTGATACTTGCCAAAGGGGGCAGTACAAGATATTAACTCTGCAGGGTGCCCAAACTTTTGCAGACACCATTTTTTTGTTTTCTGTAATTTTGAAAGTGTAAATGATGGAAATAAAATCAAACTTTTTTTGACATATTATAAGAATGTCTAATTTGTAATTTGATGCCTTTTGGAGATTTTTCCATCTTTCCTTGGCTTCGTTATGCATATTAATACAAATTTTTTCCTGGGGTGCCCAAACTTTCGATCCCCACTGTAATTATTTCCAATGAACACAAGTGTGAGGTGGCGTACACACGTACGAGAACCTCGAAGGGCAGAACACATCGTTCCGCCCGTCGAGGTTCTCGGCCGGCCGTCAGAATCGGAGGCCATCTCGTCGGGAAAGGCGATCAGCTAATAATCCCGACGGGCCGCCGAGAAAATAGAGAACCTGCTCTCTATTTTCTCTCGGCGGCTTTCCCGACGGGATGCTCGCCGAGAGTGTACACACGGCCGAGGTTCTCGGCAGAATGAGGATCCCAGCGAGCTTCTCGCTGTTTTCTGCCGAGAACCTCGGCCGTGTGTACGGGGCCTAAGGAGCACACTAACATATCATGAGTTCTAGATATAGTCATTTTTAACAGGGGTTCCCTGGGCCCGGAAAGTTATTTTAAGGGTTCCTCTGTGTTGAAAAGTTTTAAAAAGGCTGCTCTGGACATTTAATATGTAAAGAATAATTCCAGGTATATATATATATATATATATATATATATATATATATATATATATATATATATGTTTACATATAAGGTGACCAAATTTTTAACCACTTAAGGACCTTAGGTGTTTTTCAGATTTGGTGTTTGCAAGACTAAAACATTTTTTTCTGCTAGAAAATTACTTAAAACCCCCAAACATTATATATTTTTTTTCTAACACCCTAGAGAATAAAATAGTGGTCATTGCAATACTTTTTGTCACACCGTATTTGCGCAGCGGTCTTACAAGCGCACTTTTTTTGGAAAAAAATAACTTTTTTGAATTAAAAAATAAGACAACAATACATTTTGCCCAATTTTTTTATATATTGTTAAAGATAATGTTACGCCGAGTAAAATGACACCCAACATGTCACACTTAAAAATTGCGCCCGCTCGTGGCATGGCGTCAAACTTTTACCCTTAAAAATCTCGATAGGCGGTGTTTAAAACATTCTATAGGTTACATCTTTTGAGTTACAGGGGAGGTCTAGGGCTAGAATTATTGCTCTCGCTCTAACGATCGTGGTGATACCTCACTTGTGTAGTTTGAACACCGTTTTCATATGCGGACGCTACTCACGTATGCGTTCGCTTCTGCGTGCAAGCTCATCGGGACGGGGCACTTTAAAAAAAATGTTTTTGTTTTCTTATTTATTTTTATTTATATTATTTTTTACACTTAAAAAAAAAAGGCGCTGGGCGGGACCGGTGTTTTGAAGTCACCTCTGCCTAGTAGAGTTTTGGGGACTGGTAGGGGCCATGTTGCCCTCACTCGTATCCTGACACAGCATCAAAGAGGACCCGATCGCCTCCGCCGCTACCAACGGCACCGGTAAGCGTCGGAGGGCGCAAAAGAGCGGAACTCTTCCCGCCACCGACCGCCGTTATCGTTAACAGGACCGCTCACTGAAGAGATGGTTATCTCGGTTGTGGCAGCAGCTGCTGCCGTTACCGAGATATCCATCTTTAAAAAAAGGACGTATATATACAGTGCAGGGTCCTTAAGTGGTTAAATGAAATCCAGGGACATTTTTTTTTACTAGTAATGGCGGCAATCAGGACTCTCTGACCACCACCCACCTCACAGCCTGTCAAGTCTTACTCTCCGGGCCCCGGCTACTACTGGGTAGACCCCTCCGCCAGGGAAGGCAAGGAGATAAGCTGGCAGGCAGCTGGCCGGGACTGAGCCAAGGAGAAAGAACATGCAAGCGGAGCTGAATTGACATGCACCCGAAACTGAAGAAATATTCCCTCTGCTCCGACCATCACATGATCATCAGAAAGGGGGACAGATAATGGAATAAAATCCACCCCCCTAAGCTGACTGTCCCTGTTCAAATCCAATCCGGTGACAAAACCGGGACAGACTTGTTCCGGGGACAGTGTCCTCAATCAGGGGACTGCCACCTGAAATCAGGGATGTCTGGTCACCCTACATTAGCCTCACCCATTACATCACTAGAGGAGGGATTTCTCTAAAAGGGGAGCTAACACCCAATTACAACTTTCCATTTACCATACTGTAATGGGAACAAAGCCATTTAGTGCCAGGCAAGCTAACTGCAACTGCCAACAAGCTCCTGCACAGAGGTAAAGTGTCACTCTAGCTTACTGCACAGATGTGGAAGAAATACACAAAGTACACCTAAATGCAATGAAGAATACACACAATGAATGGATTTAGACATTATTTGATCATCCTGGGTTCAGCTTTAACTGTTGCATTTTCTAGACTTGGATGTTGTTTTGGTAAACCCGTCTTACTGACATCTGTCTATCTTACTCCCCCTACAGGGTGAACAGGGTGAGCGCGGCTTGGATGGAATTCCTGGACAAGTTGGCCCTAAGGTAACCATATCTGTTGTGATAAAACATTAAAGAAAATGGAAATGGTCTCCCCAATTCCGGTTATCAGAAGTGTACACAGCAGAGCAGCTTAAAGCCCAACTTTTTTCTTAGGGTACATTCCCACATGTGACAGCCCTTGCTCCTCCTATGAAAAGTGATCCACCATGACTTATGGTGGATCACTTTTCAGAGGGCAGTTGACAGGTGGATGGGAGATGATGTCACCTCCTTATGTCCTGTTTAACCCTAAAAAGACTGAATCACAATGTCGCAACTGCGTGCATTGCACATGGTTACTATGTGCCCTCCATTCATTTAGATGGGTTGCATTTGGTGGCCAGAAAAACTCAAGGGGGGGGGAGTGGGTGTTAGTTTTCCTCTGCTGCACAACCTTGAGTGGCTACATGCCTTTAGGTGGTCATTTTTGGTGCAACCATTTTGACCTGTTGTATAATGCTCCTATTGTTTCTGCCAGGGGAGTACATACAGGGAGTACATGCCATTGTGTTCTGGCCCATGCTCCAGGGGACCGTCTTGTCCCCTCTTTACACCTGGATGGGAGGCAGGGGGCTGCATGTAGAGAAACGGATCCCTCCATGCAGCGGCTGAATGCCTGCTTCTCCTTCTCTCCCACCTGCAGACATTAAGCAGCTGCAGGAAAGAAATGAAGGGTATTGGTTGCTCTACATGTTGCCACCACCACCTCCCTGTACCTTTCCTGCTGTCCCGGGCCCCTATGTGCTTCCCTGGACCCCCCCACCCTGCTGTCGGGTTTCCACCTTCCACCTCCCATTGGCTGTTGCGGGGATCTGTCAGCATGGAGAGCGCGAAAGAGACGGTAAATGTGTAATTTCCTGGCCTCTTCCTTGTCTTAATTAATGGAGTCAGTGATCTCTGTTTTTTTTTTTTTTTTATTTCTAGCTGAGGCACAGTAAACTTTGTTTACTATGCTTCAGTTTTTGAATGAACGGGAAGCCTCTGTACAGAGATATTCCTGTCCATTCGCTCTGTGCAGATGAGACTGAAGAGATGGAGATTGAGGGTTGTGTCCTCAATCTCCTTTCTCTGTCTCAAAGGGGAGACATCAGATGTTCTGTGTAGGCCCCTGATATCTCACCAAAGCTCCCCAACGGGAGTCCTAAAACATTATTTAACAAAAAAAAAAAATAAGATTGAAAAAAAAAATGGTACAAAAATAAAATAACAAAAACAAAAAAACTACTCAAACCAGTGGCCACAAAGGTTGCACTTGCGACCGGGCTCTGGTGTTCCGCCACCATGGGGGACTCCAAGGCATCAGGAGGGTGGCCAGGAGAGGGCTGGCAGGCTTAGGCCTGGGGGCAAGTCCAGTCATTGAACCGCCGAATGAGCTCACCATCCATGGTCCATCTGGTTTTTCAATGCAGCCTCACCAGTGCAGCCAACTCCAGTGCTCCTGGTCCTGGGGTCACGTTGCAGCTAGCGCCCAGCCCTGCATCCTGACTCCCTGGCATGCCCTGCTTCTTCCTGCTTCCAAGAATCCAGTCCCAGGGAGTTGTAGTTTCCTCTGCTCTGCTTTCCACCCACCGGGAGCTTGAGTGTGGACTACAACTTCTGGAATGCAACAGATAGTGGTCGCCCGACTTCCAAGACCAAAATAAAATGGTAGCGGGCATTTTGAACATAAGTTAGGGCGGCCCAGGAGGCAATTGCCACCCTGCCCCCCAGCACAGCCCTCCCCTGAAGGTGGCCCACTGCAGGACTGTAATAAAGGGTCCCACAGTGGGAGTCAAGGGCCCTGGGATTAGTGGGAAGGACATTGGCCCTGCATGGTTTCTTGCACTAGGGCCCTGAAGGTTCTAGTTACGCTTCTGGTTTTTGCCATCAATGTATTATACCTCTGGCTTGGAGAATCCATTCAGAAAGGTCCCACCTGACAATCCTCAATTAGAATTTCGGGATTAGACATCAGCAGTGGCAGCCTCCATGCTTTTCTCCAGAAATCTTTTATTTTGTCTTACAAATTAAAAAATTATCTTTAGTTTGTGTATACATTTGCTATTATTATTATTATGCTAGGAGGCAGTGTAATGCACGATTCAGCACATTGCAATGTTTTCTTTCTTTTTTTTGTGTGTGTGTGTTTTGTACAACCTTTATTTGAAGTGTACAAAATGAACACTTCTTTCACTCAAATCTCAGGCAGCTCGCGCCCTGAGCCCACCCAGTTGTGTGACATCAGCAAATAAATATTTGCTATTGTCACACTACATTTCCTCCCGGACAATCAGGAAGCGGTGTTCGAGACCTGTTTCCTGATTGGCCAAAAGGAGAAGCGATTCTATTGGCCAGGGAGGAGACGCACGGCCGCCATAATGCAGGCGAAGCCGCACCACCCGGAGGGAAGCACTGTCAGTCCCATTGATAATTGTCGAGCTGGTAACCAGACTGACCGACTGCCCAGGTGTTATGCGGGTGGGTGCATTGTTTGCCACCCCCCACCCCCCAAAAAAATATATATACCCACCAGCCGCCACTAATATACTGTATGTAAAGTGCTGTGTATTATTACCAGTGCTATATAAGTACCTGTAATAAATATAACTGTTTATTTTCCAGGGCCAACATGGTGAGCAGGGACTCCCCGGTACCCATGGCCGGAAGGTAACATTTGCCAGTCTTTGTTCTTATTTTTTTCTCAATTTCTTACAAGGAAAGAGGGTCATCATCTTCTGATGGCTCGGTGTATCGGCAAGACATGTGCGCTGCCGAAAAATTTGTTTATTTTCAGAGTCATTAGTTATGATCAAAAATTGTATATTCGTAAATTCGTAAATTTGAAAATCCGAAACCCTTAAATTCCAAAATTAGGAAATTCGGAAACCCGGAAATTCGAAAATCCGAAATCCATAAATTTGAAAATTCGTAAATTTGAAATCCGTAAATTCAGAGTTCTGTTAATTCGAAAATCCAAAATCCGGACACCCGGAAATTCCAAAATTTCAACATCCGAAATTCGGAAATGAGAAATTTCGAACTCTGGAAATTCTAAATAATAACTAACTAATAATAACTAACTATTAAATTATAGGTATTGGAATTTTCTTTAAAATGTGTCTGTTAGTGAACGTAACGAATACAAATTTATCCAAAGTTATGACTCCGAAATAACAAATGTCGCATCTAAACAAATGGATTGGAACAAATTAATAATTCATAATAATACTTTTTTATTGATTGTATTTATTATTATTAATTTGTTACGTTCCAGTCGTTTAAATGCAGCATTTGTTATTTTGGAAAATTATCCAAAGTTACGAATTTTCAAAAATAACAAATGCCGCATTTAAACGACTGGAATGTAACAAATTAGTAATAATAATTAACATTAATAAAAACTTTTTATTATTATTATTCATTTTTTTTTTATCCATTTGTTTAGATGCGACATTCGTTATTTTGTATAAGTCGTAACTTCGGATAAATTCTTATTCGTATTTGTTCACTAACAGCCAAATTTGATAGTAAATTCAAATACCTATAATTTAATAGTAAGTTATTAGTTATTATTTTTGATTTTTGAATTTTCATTTATTTTCGGATTTTTGAATTTCCAAATTTTTGGATTCTCAAATGTTCAAATTTACGGATTTACGCAATTTTGAATATTCGGAAGAATTCTTAAATCCGATATTTACAAATTATTCGAAATTTGACTATATAACACAATTTTTTTAAATGTTCATGATGTTGTGATTGAGATCATTTTTCCTGAATTATCATTTTTTAGGGAGACATTGGCCCTCCGGGATTGGCTGGAGCAGCTGGCTTGAAAGGCGAAAAGGGAGACCTGGTAAGAATTTTAAGGACACCATCACTAATGCAACAATATTACAGTATACAGCATGTGTTATGTGCAGGGCTTTTTCTCTCAGAGAAGTGCAATTACTTCCCCTTTCTGAGTCACCCCTTTTCTCTGACCCCTTCCCCATTTCCAAGCACCATCCTTTGGTTCCTCCCCCTACCCACCTCCAAGCACCATCCCTTGGTTCCTCTCTCTTACCACCTCCAAGCACCATCTTATGGTTCCTCCCCCTACCCACCTCCAAGCACTATCCCTTGGTTCCTCTCTCTACCCACCTCCAAGCACCATCCTTTGGTTCCTCTCTCTACCCACCTCCAGGCACCATCCTTTGGTTCCTCCCCCGACCCACTTTCAAGTACCATCCCTTGGTTCTTCCCCTACCCAAATCCAAGCACCATCCTTTGGTTCCTCCCCCAACCCACTTCAAAGCACCATCTCTTGTTTCCTCCCCCTCTCCAAGCACCATACCCTGGTTCCTCTCTCTACCTAACTCCAAGCACTATCCCTTGGTTCCTCTCCTTACCCACCTTCAAGCACCATCCCTTGGTTCCTCTCTCTACCCACCTCCAAGCACCATCCCTTGGTTCCTCTCTCTACCTAACTCCAAGCACTATGCCTTGGTTCCTCTCCTTACCCACCTTCAAGCACCATCCCTTGGTTCCTCTCTCTACCCACCTCCAAGCACCATCCCTTGGTTCCTCTCTCTACCCACCTCCAAGCACCATCCCTTGGTTTCTTTTTCCTACCCACCTCCAAGCACCATCCGTTCATCACTCTCCCTACCCATCTCCAAGCACCATCCCTTGGTTCCTCTCCCTACCCATCTCCAAGGACCATCCCTTGGTTCCTCCCCCTACCCACCACCAAGCACCATCCCTTGGTTCTTCTCCCTACCCATCTCCAAGAACCATCCCTTGGTTCCTCCCCCTACCCACCACCAAGCACCATCCCTTGGTTCTTCTCCCTACCCACCTCCAAGCACCATCACTTGGTTCCTAACCTTACCCACCTCCAAGTAACCCCCTTTTGGAGAATACAGAACCAAGTATAATTGTGTGGTGCTTTGAAATTTGGTAGCCAGCAACAATAGATCCCCCTTCTATGATCAATAGACCTTCCTGTAACAAATTACCCCAAGCAATGATAGGTCCCCCTCCAGCAATAATAGACCCTCCTGCAACAAAATACCCCCCACCCAAGAAACAATAGGTCCCCCTCCAGCAACAATAGACCCTCCTGCAACAAAATACCCCCCACCCGATAAAACAATAGCTCCCACTCTAGCAAAAATGGATCCTCCTGCAACAAATTACCCCCCAAGCAACAATACATTCCAACTCCAGTAACAAAAGATCCTTCTGTAACAAAATACCCCCTAAGCAACAATAGATTCCCCTCCAACATAAAAATACCCCCAAGCAAAAAAAAACCCCTATATCAATAATAGACCCTCCTTCAACAAAATAACACCCACCCGAGAAACAATAGGCCCCCCTCCAGCAATAATGCAACAATAGATCTCTCAGCAACAATAAACACCCATTAGCAACAATAGATCTCCCAGTAGTCAGCATCAGTATATCTTCCAGTAGCTGGTTACAATAGACACCCAACCAGTATCCCTCCCAGCCACAATTGAACCCCCCCCCCCAATTCCCCAGCAATAGATCTGAATGATGACAAAAGAACCCCCAATAGCTAGAAACAATAGACCTTCCAGCACACACCAGCACATCCATTCAGTGCTGAAGGTGCTGTTCCCCTGCATTCCTGCTGAAAAAATCCATTGGTTATGTAAAAGAAACTACTTCTGTGAAGGTTCTCATGTGTACTGGTCATGGCATCACTTGTGGTAGTTGGCCACATTAACTGGACTTGTTCTGTAGAGTTGAAGATGTTTCATTTGTTATCCAAGTGGTGGCCTTGGTTCTGAACTAGAACTGTGGGAGCCCTTTGGATCAATAGTGAAACATCTTCAAAAGAACAAATCCAATGGATTGTCATGCCAACAAGTATGCCCACTGCTACTAACTCGTGAGCAAGGTGCAGCGTGGTGTGGCTGGCAGTGAACACACAGGGCCAGATTCAGAAAGAAGTTACGTCGGCGTATCTCGAGATACGCCGCGTAACTTCTAGGATGCGGCGGCGTATCTTTCTTCTGTATTCAGAAAGCAAGATACGCTGGAATTTTGCTTAGATATGAGTGGCATAAGTCTCTTACGCCATCGTATCTTAGTTGCATATTTACGCTGGCCGCTAGGTGGTGCTTCTGTAGATTTCCGCGTCGAATATGCAAATAAGGGAGATACGCCGATTCCCGAACGTACGTGCGCCGGCGCATTTTTTTTTACGTCGTTTGCGTAAGGATTTTTCCGGCGTAAAGTTACCCCTGCTATATGAGGCGTACACAATATTAAGTATGGACGTCGGGACAGCATCGAATTTTCCGTCGTTTACGTCGTTGCGTAAAACATTCGTGAATAGGGCTTTGCGTAAGTTACGTTCACGTCGAAACCAATGAGTATTTGCGGCTTAATTTTAAACATGCGCACTGGGATACGTCCATGGACGGCGCATGCGCCGTTCGTTAGAAAAGTATTTTACGTGGGGTCATGGTTGATTACCATTCAACACGCCCACTCCAGGCCTACTTTGAATTACCCGGGCTTACGCCGGCCCATTTACGCTACGCCGCCGTAACTTAGGACGCAAGTGCTTTGTGAATACAGCACTTGCCTGACTAAGTTGCGACGGCGTAGCGTGAAGAAGATACACTGCGCCCAGGTACGTGAATCTGGGCCACAGAGTCTGAGTTAGGCAATACATTTATATTGTAGAAAAGTCACAATGCAACTTTTCTGTACAGCGTTCTTTTTTTCGCTTATTTTTTCTTCGTTTTTACAACATGCCTATTTTGTTTTCCTTGCCTTTATAATGTATGTGTTTTTTTTTTTTTTTTTAAGGGTGAAAAAGGAAATATTGGATCTTCAGGGCTGAAAGGTGAAAGAGGAGATAAGGTAGGTTATTATTATTTATTTTTTTCAAACACCTCCGTCACCTAAAGTCTAGGCATTCTTGGATGATGTGGTTTGCATGCCAGCTTATGCTATAGAACAGGGGTCTCCAAACTGTGGCCCGAGGGCCAGATGTGGTCCTTTGCTAGCTTTTATGCGGCCCTTGGGGCACTATTCCTCCAACTGATATGAGGCACTATTCCTCCCACTGACAACAACAAGGGGGCACTATTTCTTCTACTCATATCAATGATGGGATAGCACTGATAGGAGCCCTACTCCTCCTCCTTCTGACCACCAACCCTGAGGCCACATTTATTCTCACCGGTGCTGGAACCGGGACATCCCCCCCCCCCCCCCGCTAGTCACAATTTGGCCCTCCTAAAGTCTGAAGGACTATAAAGTGGCCCTTTGTTTAAAAAAGTTTGGAGACCCCTGCTCTAGAACAAGGGTCTCCAGACTTTTTAAAGGACCAGTTTATTGTCCTGCAGACTTGAGGAGGGGCAGATTTTGGCCAGCAGGGGCAGTAAATCATGGGCACGGCATGAGTGAGAATAAATATGGCCTTAGGGTTGATGGTCAATAGGAGTAGTGTCCCTATTAGTAAGAGGAATCACTGGAATCGGTGGAAAAAATAGTGCCCCATTGTTGGTGTCAGTGGGAGGAATAGTGCCTCATATTAGTGGGAGGAAAAGTGCCCTAAGGGCCGGATAAAGGCTAGTAAAGAGCCACATCAGACCACAGTTTGGAGACCCTTGCTCTAAGTACAGAGCTCCAGTAACTGATGCTTAGTGGGGCTGATTTATGAACAATAGCTTTACCTTCAAACATGGGCGTCCGCAGATTTTTTTTCAGGTGAAAGCTCTATTTGTGGGGAAAAATGAATGTAAATTTTGTTTGGGTGCAACGTCGCACAACCGCGCAATTGTCAGTTAAAGCGACGCAGTACAGAATCGCAAAAAATGTGCCAGTCATTGGGCAGCCAAATCCTGAAGTGGTTAATTATTCATAATTAGATCACATACAGTAAATCCAACACATTTTAGGGGCAACAGCTCCTTTTATCAGGGCATAGAAAAGTTAAAGGAGTACTTGAATTGAAACGCGAGAAATTTTAACCAAAGGGACTTCTCTTTTTTACTGCAATCACCCACTGCCGATAATTGCCAAGGTTTATATTCAACCCAATACAGATCCCTTTGGTTTTTATTTCTTGTAAGCTGTTGCCCTTGAAATGCATTGGTTGTTTTTGCAATCTAATTATTCGACTTGATTCTGAGCATGCGTGGATTTTTGACTGACTTCCACACAGATGATTGTTTTTTTCTATCGGTTTTTTTATCCATAGGAAAAATTTAAAACATGTTCTATTTTTTTTCACCGATGGAAAACAAACCGATGGGGCCCACACACGATCGGTTTGTCCGATGAAAACAGTTCATTGGTCTGTTTTCATCGGACAAACTGATCCTGTGTACAGGGCTTAACCCTTGAGAGGATACCAGCAAATGCCTAGCTAGCCAAAGTGGTTAGGAGACCCCCTTGTTGGCTTTTGCCTCTGGTCAAGCCAAGATAATTGAGATTGGTAATTGCCCTATTTTTCTTATACCGCCAGCAGAATAATCTTATTTTACAGCCTGTCTATGGTTTGTAGCTGATATCACACTCCAGTTCTCTAACCCTCAAGAGGACACCACCAAATACCTAGCAAGCCACAGTGGTCAGCAGACCTCATGTTGGCTTTTGCCTCTGGTCAAGCCAAGATAGGTGAGATTGGTAGTTAACCTCTTTTCCTATAACCCCTACTGTATGGTCACCTTTTCCCTTTGGACATGATGGCTTCTTATACTTGCAGATAAGGGGCCAGATTCTCAGCTGAGATACGACGGTGTATCTCCAGATACACCATCGTATCTCTGTTTCTGGCCCTGGGTATCTATGCGACTGATTCTTAGAATCAGTTACGCATCGATTTTTCTTAGATCTGACTTGCGTAAGTCACTTACACCATCGGATCTAAGTTGTTATGTTACGCTGACCGCTAGGTGGCGTTCCCGTCGATTTCTGTGTCAAATATGCAAATGAGCCTGATACGCCGATTCCCGAACGTATTTGCGCTCCGTCGTCGTAGTTTACGTAGTTTGCGTAAGCGTAAGGTTACCCCTGCTATATGAGAGGTAACCTTGCATAGGTCCAGCGTATGCCATGTTAAGTATAGACGTCAGGACAGCTTTGTGTTTTCTGTCGTTTACGTCGTTTACGTAACTCGTCGCGAATAGGGCTGTGCGTTAATTATGTTCACGTCGAAACCAATGTATTTGCAGCGTACTATGGAGCATGCGCACTGGGCTACGTTTACGGCCGGCGCATGCGCAGTTCGTTCGGCGCGGGGGCGCGATTAATTTAAATACAAACCACCCCCTTTGAATTACGCTGGTATACGCCGGGCCATTTACAGTACGCCGCCACAAATTACGGAGCAAGTGCTTTGAGAATACGACACTTGCTCCTGTAAGTTGCGGCGGCGTAGTGTAAATAGGAAACGCTACGCTACGCAGCCAGCAACGAGAATCTGGGCCATGGTGTTCAACATATAAGGTGGTTTAAAGTGGAGCCTTCAATATAGGAAAGTAACATTGTTAAGTTGTTGTTTTACGCTGTACTTATTTTCATAAAATCTGTTTTGTACTGAAATCATTCTTTTTCTTAAACAGGGTGTTGCCGGTCCACCTGGTTTACCAGGAACAGCGGGAACGGTATGTAGTTCTTAAAAATTGATTTAATGTCCATAGATCTATGGGGGAACTACTTGTATTGCAGTTCATGCAAAAGGTCTCATGGCGAAGTGTCGTGGCCAGGAAGCTTGTGGCCACTAAATAGCATAAAAACGTTCTAAGCTTGGGGGCTTAGTCTATAGGTGGGTGGTGCAACCAACCCTTTGGCTAAAATGTGGAATGTCAATGGCCTTATTGCCCCCAGCAGAACAATGGGTACCCTTAGAACTGACACATAGAGAAGAAAGGAGGGCGCACCAACCTTGTGCATTACCAAAGATAACATTTATTAAAAACAGTAACAGCAGTAGTAATACTCGCAAACAAATGTGATACAAAGGCTTGTTAGTACACCAACAAATGTAAACGTGGCTCTAGACACCTGCAACGTGGACCAGATATTGAGGGAGACCAGATGGCATCGCAACAAAGATATTTGCCAGCACACCATAGAACGATGAAAATAGCATCCATTAGTTTATTGCATGATAACAACACAAGGAGAGTGTAACCTTTCAGAGTCATGCAGGACCCCTTTTTCAGGCATGTGAGGGCATCACAAATGGCTTACATGTTATGAGAGAGAACCCTCTTCCTCAGAACCAAATCGGTGAACGACTTTGGCTCTGAGGAAGAGGGTTCTCCCTCGTAAAGCATAAGCCATTTGCAATGCCATCTGTTCCCCCCCCCTCAAGATCTGGTCCAGGTTGCAGGTGTCTAGAGGCACTGTTACATTTTCTTCTCTATAAGCTTGTGGCCACTGCCAGGGCTTACAATGAAATGACTTGGAAATGTATCATTAGTGCTTCATTGTAGTGAGTGAAGATAATAGAGTATTTGCAGTAAATGATTGAGTTGAGCATTTGGCATCTCGGGTTCTTGTGTCCAGTAGGTAACGGAGGTTGTAACGGAATGGCCCGTGGGACCCAGAGGCTCTTGCAGGGTGTGGGGTACTCCTGTTTCAGTTTCACCGATGAATCTTGTGTCTAAAGTCATCCTATGTCCACTAGGGGCATAGGATGACTGAGAAATGATATCTTGGATTACATGAGATGGGACAGTAATGATAATTCACAATGTATTCCAGGATATCTTGAAATATTACAGGTTGTTGATTCTAATCCCAACCGGTCAATAGAAAGAGTGATTCATTCAATGTGAGAACACAGACTGTTAAGGTGTTTAATGCTGTCTGCTACTGTCATGTAACTGAACCTTAGTCTGACTCTCAAGAACCTTTCATTGTGTGATGCTAATTGACACTGTATTGTGTGAATTTCTATTGATGATTAATGTATATTGTATAGCAGGTGTGAAGAGCTTATCTCTGAGTCACCTTGTCTGGGTAAATGATTAGTAATTAGCTTGTGTAGATTATCTCGGAGACAGAATGTCTGTCTCCTAAAAGATGTGTATTGAGATCCTTGTGTCATGTTGTGGGTGGAGTTAAGGCATTGCTCCTTGGGGTTTCTAACTGTATAAAAGCCTGAGTTTCCCATTAAAGTATCTATCCGTTTGGAACCAGAGAACAGAGCTGTGTGTCTCATTTCTGGGGAATCCATATGGGTCGTGTTCGTCTGCTGGATTGTGGAGTGTCGATAAGCTGTCGTGGGTTGGTGGAACGGAATATCGTAAAAGGCATTAACCCCTGTCCCGTTTGGGGTTCCGTTACAGGGGTGTATACCCCTGTGGTCTAGAAAATGACCTATGCGATGGAGGTCCTTTTTTCAGCCATCATTGAAATTCTTGTGGGCAAAGACCAGGTGGGAATTCCCGGGTTGATAAATATTGGTGCCACTGGTGAGTGAGGGGACTGGAACAAAACCTAATTTATGGGGGGGGGGAGTCCCACAAGTGTAAAGAGTGGGATAGAGTAGGGCAGAGAATTGATTTCCAATATTTGGGGGAGACCCACATCATAGGCCACATCCAAGACTTTCCAATCTGGTTTATAAGATTTCAAACACAAATGGGACAGTTTTTTTTAATCCGAGTGGCCTCATAGTATTTGCTAAGATATCAGACCCCAAACCTGCCGAATTTGCGCAGAGTTTATGACGTGCAGGTCTTTCACTCTGTGACCTCTGAGGCCCCAAATAAATGTTACAGTGCCTTGAAAAAGTATTCATACCCCTTGAAATTTTCCACATTTTGTCATGTTACAACCAAAAATGTAAATGTATTTTATTGAGATTTTATGTAAAAGACCAACACAAAGTGACACATAATTGTGAAGTGGAAGGAAAATTATAAATGCTTTAAAAAATGTTTTACAAATAAATATGTGAAAAGTGTGGCGTGCATTTGTATTCAGTCCCCTTTACTCTGATACCCCTAACTTAAATCTAGTGGAACCAATTGCCTCCAGAAGTCACCTAATTAGTAAATAGAGTCCACCTGTGTGTAATTTAATCTCAGTATAAATACTGCTGTTCTGTGAAGCCCTCAGATGTTTGTTAGAGAACCTTAGTGAACAAATAGTATCATGAAGACCGAGGAACACACCAGACAGGTCAGGGATAAAGTAGTGAATAAGTATAAAGCAGGGTTAGGTTATAAAAAAGCAGAGTTTTTTTTCTCAGAAAATAGGTGCAGGAACTCAGCCACGACCTGTTCAGATTTCACAAACAGTAGAAGGGTCTTAAAGGGACATTAAATACCAGAATTGCATAACATACAGAGTGCAGAGTCCAGGGGGTTACAAAGCTGTCCCTTGTAAACAAAGAAACCAGACTTCTGTGTTTACAAGTGATTGTGGTGAGCAGGCACCAAAGGGTCTGAGCCAAAGGTGGTGGAACTGAGTTCCCCCGAGTTCCCCCTGAAAAAAAGCCCTGTAAAAAAGTATCCCAAGTTTTTAACATCTCACGGAGCTCTGAAAATGGAAAGAGTATGGCACAACTGCAAACCTACCAAGATATGGCCGTCCACCTAAACTGACCAGGCCAGGCAAGGAGAGCATTCATCAGAGAAGCAGCCAAGAGGCCCATGGTAATTCTGGAGAAGCTGCAGATATCCACAGCTCAGGTGGGAGAATCTGTCCACAGGACAACTATTAGTCGTGCTCTCTGCAAATCTGCCCTTTATGGAAGAATGACAAGAAGAAAGACATTGTTGAGAGAAAGCCATAAGAAGTCCTGTTTGCAGTTTGTGAGAAGCCATGTGGGGGAGGGGACACAGCAAACATGTGGAAGAAGGTGCTCTGGTCAGATGAGACCAAAATTTAATTTTTGGCCTAAGAGCAAAACGCTATGTGTGGAGGAAAACTAACACTGCACATCACCCTGAACACACCATCCCCACTGTGAAACATGGTGGTGGCAGCATCATGTGGTGGGATGCTTTTCTTCAGGAGGGACAGGGAAGCTGGTCAGAGTTCAGTTTATGGGAAGATGGATGGAGCCAAATACAGGACAATCTTAAAAGAAAACCGTTTAGAGTCTGAAAAAGACTTGAGACTGGGGCGGAGGTTCTCCTTCCAGCAGCACAACGACCCTAAACATACAGCCAGAGCTACAATGGAATGGTTTAGATCAAAGCATATCCATGTGTTAGAATGGCCCAGTCACAGTCCAGACCTAAATCACATTGAGAATCTGTGGCCAGACTTGAATATTGCTGTTCACAGACGCTCTACGTCCAATCTGACAGAGCTTGAGGTATTTTGCAAAGAAGAATGGGCAAAAATGTTCCTCTCTAGATGTGCAAATCTGGTAGAGACATCCCCAAAAAGACTTGGAGCTGTAATTGCAACAAGAGGGGGTTATATAATGTATTGACTCAGGGGAGCGCCATACAAATGTACCCCCCACACTTTACACATATTTATTTGTAAAAAAAAAAATTAAAACCATTTATCATTTTCCTTTCACTTCACAATGATGTGCCACTTTGTGTTGGTCTATCACATAAAATCCCAATAAAATACATTTACGTTTTTTGGTTGTAACAAATTTGGGAAAATTTCAAGGGGTATGAATACTTTTTCAAGCCACTGTAATATTCTGTTCTGAAGCCTGTGAAGGTTAGTTGCAAGTTCAGCCATTTTATGGAATAGAAAACATTGCCATTCAAGAGATCCCGCTCCTTCTACAGGCAACAATGGCGTTAAAACTACCATCTTTCATCAAAGCAGTGTGGGATTTGCATGGTTGCTGTCTAGTAAGTTTTTACTGACACTTTGGTAGACAAGGCTCATTCATGTGTTAGGACAAACTCACATGAATGTGTGTCCGGAAAATGCACAAAAGTGCGCTGCCATGTAGCGCTCGCATGACAGTGCAATTAAATATTAATGGCACCCCTAGGCATCTGTAAATGCGTTCCCCAAGCCACACAATCCCTTATTTTCTATGTTTCTTGTGCATAGAAATGAATGGTGTGACCTTCAGGAACGTGCGAAAAGTGTGGAAACGTGCCAGTGCTTGGTCATATCTAGAGGTGTAAACAGGGCAGCCATCACAAATTTTGGGGCCCCTTACATAACTTTAGGCAGGGCCCCCCTGGAGCAGAGAACGGGGGGGGGGGGCTGACGGAAAAAAAACAAGTGTAATCTCTTCTCTCATGACGCAAGATAATAATTACAGGTGTAATGCAAAAAAAAAATGGGAGGGGGGCTGTCGGGGTCTGTAAGGGCCCCAGAGACCATTGGGCCCTTTACAGGTGTAATGCAAAAGAAAAAAAAATGGGAAGGGAGCAAGCCAGACATGTAAGGGCCCCTGGGGACCATTGAGCCCTTTAAAGGTGTAATCCATACGGAAAAAAAACGGGAAGGGGGGAAGCCAGGCCTGTAAGGGCCCCTGGGGACCATTGGGCCCTTTACAGGTGTAATGCAAAAGAAAAAAAAAATGGGAGGGGGGCAAGCCAGGCCTGTAAGGGCCCCTGGGGACCATTGGGCCCTTTACAGGTGTAATGCAAAAGAAAACAAATGGAAGGGGGGCAAGTCAGGCCTGTAAGGGCCCCTGGGGACCATTGGGCCCTTTGCAGGTGTAATGCAAAAGAAAAAAAACGGGAGGGGGCAAGCCAGGCCTCTAAGGGCCCCTGGGGACCATTGGGCCCTTTGCAGGTGTAATGCAAAAGAAAAAAAAATGGGAAGGGAGCAAGCCAGGCAAGTAAGGGCCCCTGGGGACCGTTGGGCCCTTTAAAGGTGTAATTCATAAGAAAAAAAACAGGAGGGAGCAAGCCAGGCCTCTAAGGGCCCCTGGGGACCATTGGGCCCTTTACAGGTGTAATGCAAAAGAAAAAAAGGAAGGGGGGAAAGCCAGGCCTGTAAGGGGCCCTGGGGACCATTGGGCCCTTTACAGGTGTAATGCAAAAGAAAAAAAGGGAGGGGGAAAGCCAGGCCTGTAAGGGGCCCTGGGGACCATTGGGCCCTTTACAGGTGTAATGCAAAAGGAAAAAAAAATGGGAAGGGAGCAAGCCAGACATGTAAGGGCCCCTGGGGACCATTGAGCCCTTTAAAGGTGTAATTCATACGGAAAAAAAACGGGAAGGGGGGAAGCCAGGCCTGTAAGGGCCCCTGGGGACCATTGGGCCCTTTACAGGTGTAATGCAAAAGAAAAAAAAACGGGAGGGGGGCAAGCCAGGCCTGTAAGGGCCCCTGGGGACCATTGGGCCCTTTACAGGTGTAATGCAAAAGAAAACAAATGGAAGGGGGGCAAGTCAGGCCTGTAAGGGCCCCTGGGGACCATTGGGCCCTTTGCAGGTGTAATGCAAAAGAAAAAAAACGGGAGGGGGCAAGCCAGGCCTCTAAGGGCCCCTGGGGACCATTGGGCCCTTTGCAGGTGTAATGCAAAAGAAAAAAAAATGGGAAGGGAGCAAACCAGGCAAGTAAGGGCCCCTGGGGACTGTTGGGCCCTTTAAAGGTGTAATTCATAAGAAAAAAAACGGGAGGGGGCAAGCCAGGCCTCTAAGGGCCCCTGGGGACCATTGGGCCCTTTACAGGTGTAATGCAAAAGAAAAAAAGGGAGGGGGGAAAGCCAGGCCTGTAAGGGGCCCTGGGGACCATTGGGCCCTTTACAGGTATAATGCAAAAGAAAAAAGGGAGGGGGGAAAGCCAGGCCTGTAAGGGGCCCTGGGGACCATTGGGCCCTTTACAGGTGTAATGAAAAATAAATAAATACAATTTAAAAAAAAAATTGGAGGGGGGCCAGCCGGGCCCCTGGGGACCATCAGCCAACTTACAGGTGTAATGCCTGTACCCCCATGATGGCAGACATGGGTGTAAACCATGCCCAACTGTGTTGATTTCAGGCTGTTTACGAACAAACTTTAACAAATCTGTTTTCTTTCAGACAGAAACGGTAGTCGGCGAGCCTGGAATTCCGGTAGGTTTCCAGAATACTTTACTATTTTATTTTTATTTTTCCCAAGTTACACATTCGAGTTACACAGGTAAAAAAAAAAAAAAATCCAAGGATGCTGCAGGCCGTCGTTGTCCAGTGCGGTAAAAACCTGCACGCCAGTTGCTGTGGCAACCAGTATGTCATCTTCACCGAGAGGCATCCGACGGCAAATAAGTTAATCCTGACAATGGTTAATGAGGCGGAGGGAGGAAAACAAACAGTTTAATTAGCCCTGGGCTGAGATGGAATGGATTGCCTGCTTCACCACCTCCTAACAACCCTATCCGTCCATCATCGTGGCTTACAGAGCTCATGAATAGACCATGATCCAAACCCAATCACTGAAATCTTATTTAATGTCACTTCAAAAGTTATTATAATCTAGGGTGACCACGTGTCCTGGATTGCCGGGACAGTCCCGCATTTTGCAGGTCTGTCCCGGGCACCTTCATTCCTGGACTATACAGTGTCCCCGAATAAAACTGACACAGCCATCCCCTGGGCCAATCTGATGCCCCCAAAAAAGGCCACCACATCACCGCTTTACTCACAGACAGTACTTGTCCTGGCTGGGAATGCCTGGAGGAGCACAATCCCCACCCCCTGCTTGTGATTGGAGAAATCATAAATCCCGCCTCTTGTGTCCAATCACTATGCTGTGATTGGTTACAGCACAAGCTGAGTTTTTTCGAAAGCGGGGGGTGGCCCTGAACTGTAGTTTGGAAATGTGGTCACCCTATTATAATCCCTGGGGATACTGCCATAAAGATCTTTTTCCCAGATACTTCCTGTTATGGGGTGACAACTGTCTTGCAGTTGTGGTCCTGTGCAGTGCTGTGTCTTGGCCGACAACATGATAAAATATGGGCACTAATCTACAGAGAGGTGGAGCACTAAGAGGAAAAGGTGGAACCGAAAGAGGAAGAGGTGTGGTTTACAGATAACAGGACTGATAGGCTGCAATGGTGGCCCCTGATGAGGCCGCACTGGTGGGGCTGCACTGATGGGTACTGATGCCCACTAATAAAGCGGAGGTCCCACGGACAAACTTTTTTTTTGGAGCATTCAATGTGGTTTCCCAATACAATTGTTTGGTGTATTCAAATCTCCCCTGTCCGTTTTCTTCTAAAACAAGAACTTTTAAAACAGTTTCCATTTTGCTTGTGGGCATTGTGAAGCCCACAAGCAATGACTTCCTGGAAGCGGTAAATGCTCATCTCCCAGCATTCACCACTGTTACTCGCGCATGCACAGTGTTTACGAGTAGCGCCGCCAACTTCCTTGTTGCCATCACAACGGGTGGCGTCATTGATAGTTCATGCTCTGTTGTGATGGTATTTTGCTGGACGGCGTAGAGCAATGTCTTCTGGGAAGCACGACGCTGTGGATAACTCCCAGATTACATTGCGGCACCGGGGGAAAGGAGTAGCAACGCCTACTCCCGCGGGAGTGAAAACCCGGAAGTCGCAATTCAACCAGCTGTACTGCGGTAATTACAACAAAACAAGAAAAAGTTATGTGGCTATTGAACATGTTTGTACAGTAAGGAATGTGATCCGATAGTTACTATTTTGGGTGAACCTCCGCTTTAACCACTTCAGCCCCGGAGGATTTGGCTGCCCAATGACCGGGCCATTTTTTGCGATTGGGCACTGCGTTGCTTTAACTGACAGCGATCGTGCGACGTTGCACCCAAACAAAATTGACGTTATTTCTTTCCCCACAAATAGAGCTTTCTTTTGGTGGAATTTGATCACCTCTGCATTTTTTTTTTTGTACTATAAACAAAAATAGAGTGACAATTTAAAAAATATCCCCCAAATATATATATATATATATATATATATATATATATATATACAGTACAGACCAAAAGTTTGGATACACCTTCTCATTCAAAGAGTTTTCTTTATTTTCATGACTCTGAAAATTGTAGATTCACACTGAAGGCATCACAACTATGAATGTAACACATGTGGAATTATATACATAACAAAAAAGTGTGAAACAACTGAAAATATGTCATATTCTAGGTCCTTCAAAGTAGCCACCTTTTGCAGCAGACACACCTCTAGAACAACTGATAAGAGGAGACTGTGTGAATCCGGCCTTCGTGGTAGAATATCTGCTAGGAAACCACTGCTAAAGAAAGGCAACAAGCAGAAGAGACTTGTTTGGGCTAAAGAACACAAGGGATGGACATTAGACCAATGGAAATCTGTGCTTTGGTCTGATGAGTCCAAACTTGAGATCTTTGGTTCCAACCACCGTGTCTTTGTGCGACGCAGAAAAGGTGAACGGATGGACTCTACATGCCTGGTTCCCACTGTGAAGCATGGAGGAGGAGGAGGTGTGATGGTGTGGGGGTGCTTTACTGGTGATACTGTTGGGGATTTATACTGAACCAGCATGGCTACCACAGCATCTTGCAGCGGCATGCTATTCCATCCGGTTTGCGTTTAGTTGGACCATCATTTATTTTTCAACAGGACAATGACCCCAAACACACCTCCAGGTGGGGGAAGGGCTATTTGACCAAAAAGGAGAGTGATGGGGTGCTGCGCCAGATGACCTGGCCTCCACAGTCACCGGACCTGAACCCAATCGAGATGGTTTGGGGTGAGCTGGACCGCAGAGTGAAGGCAAAAGGGCCAACAAGTGCTAAGCATCTCTGGGAACTCCTTCAAGACTGTTGGAAGACCATTTCAGGTGACAAGAGAATGCCAAGAGTGTGCAAAGCAGTAATCAAAGCAAAAGGACCTAGAATATGACATATTTTCAGTTGTTTCACACTTTTTTGTTATGTATATAATTCCACATGTGTTAATTCATAGTTTTGATGCCTTCAGTGTGACTCTACAATTTTCATAGTAATGAAAATAAAGAAAACTCTTTGAATGAGAAGGTGTGTCCAAACTTTTGGTCTGTACTGTATATATTCTGTAAATAAACCCCCTATGTGAGTTGTCTTAGCTATCTAAGCCCATTCACAGCTGCTGGATACAACATATGGCTTTCAGGCAACTAGACTATGAATGGCCATGCTTCAGTTTATTCCAGCCATCACAATCAAGGCTGCAACTCCTCCTTCTAACCACTAGATGCCGCACATAACACTGTTTCTTGAGCTAGTCACTGATCATTTTTAAAGGGCCAGTAACTTTAAACTTTCGCCTTATTTATAACAGATTTTAATAGCGCCAACAATTTTACACAGTTCTGTACATATTGTACTTTCCCATCAGTCCCCATCTTTAACCACTTGCCTACAGGGCACTTTCGCCCCATTCCTGCCCAGACCAATTTTCAGCTTTTAGCGCTGTCACACTTTGAATGACAATTGCAGTCATGCAACACTGTACCCAAATTATATTAAAAAAAAATAAAAATTCACCCACAAATAGAGCTTTCTTTTGGTGGTATTTGATCACCTCTGCGGTTTCTATTTCTTGCGCTATAAACAAAAGAAGAGGGACACGTTTGAAAAAAAAAAAAAAAAAAAACACAATATTTTTTACTTTTTGCTATAATAAATATCCATTTTTTTTTAAACAAATTTTTTCCTTTTTTCTTTCAATAATTGTATTTGGTATTTAGATTTTTTACATAGATAATTCAAATACAGTACAATATTATATGCAAATAATGCTATTAGTAGTAAAAAAAAAATATTAATAAAAATGTCATAAAACGATCCCCTATTTTGTAGACGCTATAAATTTTGCGCAAACCAATCAAATGCTTATTGGAAAAAAAATGTTTTACCAAAAATATGTAGAAGAATACGTATCGGCCTAAACTGAGGAAAAAATGTTTTTTTTTTCTTTATCTTTTTTGGGGATATTTTTTATAGCAAAAAGTAAAAAATATTGAATTTCTTTTCAAAAATGTCGCTCTATTTTTGTTTAAAGCGCAAAAAATAAAAACCGCAGAGGTGATCAAATACCACTAAAGGAAAGCTCTATTTGTGGGAAAAAAATACACCAATTTTGTTTGGGAGCCACGTCGCACGACCGTGCAATTGTCAGTTAAAGCAGTGCAGTGGCGAATCGCAAAAAGGGGCAAGGTCCTTAACCTGCATATTGGTCCGGGTCTTAAGTGGTTAATTCTATCAACTATTTATACTTTAATTCTTGAGTAGGTGTGTAAATTTGGGGCAGGCTGGCAGGGGCCCCAGTGCATTACTTTGCCCAGGGGCCCATGATGATGTTAAGACAGCCCTGCTCAGGGTTCCCTGAAAAGGATTCGGTTTATCAATACCCATGTGATATGTAAATTTTATTAAACCCCTTTATGTGTGTACAGATTATAAACTGACTAAATGTGTATGGAGAAGATAACAGTCAAAGGCAGCATCAAATATTCATGCCTCCAACTGTCATATTAAATATTAAAATATACATAGATGAGTCTGCTAACACAATACTATTGGCTCAATTCACAAAGCTTTAGAGTTTATGTAACATTAAACAATAAATGTCTCTTCTTGGCCCACTTTTGGTCTGTTATTTATTCCATTAACCACTTAAGACCCGGACCATTATGCTGCAGGTAAAGGACCTTGCCCCTTTTTGCGTTTCGGCAATGCGTAGTTTTAACTGACAATTGCGCTGTCGTGCGACGTTGCTCCCAAACAAAGTTTTTTCCCCCTCAAATAGAGCTTTCTTTTGGTGGTATTTGATCACCTTTGCGGTTTTTAGTTTTTGCACTATAAACAAAAATAGATCAATAAAATATCTATAACTTGTATATGTGCCTTCAAAGTCCATGGCCCGGATTCACAAAGCCTTACGCCGACGTATCTCAAATGTGTACAAATGTGCGCCGTCGTATCTATGCGCCGATTCCCAAAGCTAGATTCGTCGAATAGGCTTCAGCTGCCCGACGTAATTTGCTTACGCCGGCGTATCGTGGGCGCATAGTTACGCTGGACGCATTTGGCATTGCCATTTTAAATATGCAAATGAGTGAGATACGCCGATTCACGAACGTACATGCGACCGGCGCATGTTTAAGCAATTTGCGTAAAGGTTATGTCCGGCGTAAAGTTATTCCCCATATAGGATACGCAAATCATGCAAAGGTATGGACCAGGGAACGAACGCCGTCGATTTTTACGCCGTTTACGTAGTACGTGAATATGGCTGGGCGTACACCTCGTAGGCAGTTATATCAACGTGACTGTGAGCATGCGCACTGGGATGCGTCCAAGATACAACGCATGCGCCATTCGTTTTTAGTACTTGTTTGAAGCTCAGCCCATCATTTGCATGGGGTCACGCTTCATTTAAATGTATCACGCCCACTTCCAGCCCACTTCCACCTACTTTGACTTACGTCGGCGCAACGTTGGGAGCATTTGCTTTGTGAATTCCATGCTTCCCTCCCAGGGTTGCGCCGGCGTAGCGTAAAGAAGATACGCTACGCCCGCATAAAGATGCGCCCAGGTATGTGAATCCGGGCCCATCATTCTAATTCCTATCCAATTAACATTTTTTTAGTCCTCCTACCCTTGTATTTGGTACAGGTTTCCTTTAAGGATTTTTACATTTTGCAGGCAATTGTGACAGTCTCATATTTCAGGCAGTTGGGTGGGGAGGCACTTAAAGTGGATTTCACAATGTAGAGTATAAGATTTCCTATCATCTGTGCCCAGTCTTGCCACACAGAGTTAATCCAGCTCTGAGCAATCCTCTTATTGTTCAGTGAAAATGAACAGACTTTCAGATAAAAACCTAAGTCTAAATAAAAAGTATTTTCCTCTCTCCTTGCTTTGAGTGAGAGGTTATTTACATATCTAGCTTGGACATGTTTATCATATGTTATGTTATGCTATCATTAGGGTTGTCCCGATACCGATACCAGTATCGGTATCGGGACCGATACCGAGTATTTGCGGGAGTACTTGTACTCCCGCAAATACCCCCGATACCAGAATAGAGTACTTTTTCCGTCCCCATTCGCTGCCGCCGAACGCCGCCGCATCGAAACCCGCCGCCGCATGGGTTAAACATTGTGCAGGAACATCACAGCATTCATTTGAATAGCTGTAGTGTTCCCGCCCGTATAGACACTCCCCCTTGCTCGGGATTGGATGGGTGATCGTGATCTGTCCAATCCCGAGCAAGGGGAAGTGTCTATACGGGCGGGAACACTACAGCTATTCAAATGAATGCTGTGATGTTCCCCGGGCGGCGGTGGCTAGGTAGGGGTGACATGGCTGCATTTGTGGGGGACATGGCTGCATTTGTGGGGGACATTTAAAAAAAGTATCGGTATTCGGTATCGGCGACTACTTGAAAAAAAGTATAGGTACTTGTACTCGGTCCTAAAAAAGTGGTATCGGGACAACCCTATTTATCATAATATGAGGTGATCCACAGTATAAAAAGTGAGAAATCCTCCCTCTCCTACATAATGCCGCCTATACACGATCACTTTATGTGATGAAAAAAAATGGCGTTTTTAAAAACGTCAATTTCATTGACCGTGTGTGGGGGAAAATGTTTTAGGTCTTGTAAAAAACGACAAAAAAAAAATTGAAGCATGCTTCAATTTTTTGTGTCGTTTTTCAAAGCGTTGTTTTTGTTTCACAAAAAGTCACCGTGTGTAGCAAAAAACGTCATTTAAAACGACGTTTTTCAACCCGCGCATGCCCAGAAGCTAGTTATGAAGAGAGCTTCAATGGAAAAGAGTGGTGAACGTAACCTCGCTTTGCTAGAGCATTGTGAAAAAAACGATGGTGTGTAGGCAATAGTGTTGCTCACGAATATTCGCATTGCGAATATTTGCTACGAATATTGCATATTCGAGTATTCGCGAATAACTCGAATATTGCGGCGAATATTCGTATTTTTTCAAATTTATTTTTAAAACAGATCACATCCTAGTGATCTCCATCGACGTCTAAAAGCATTGCTGATTAGAGAGAGACCCTGGGCTGAGTAGCTGATGCGATTCTTTTATGTTGCCGAAAATTCGCATTGCGAATTTTCGGCAACATAAAAGAATCGCATCAGCTACTCGGCCCTTCTTTTGCATCAGAGCCAATCAGAATAACTTGAATATTCGGCAAAAGGAATATTGCGCAATATTCCTTTTGCCGAATATTCGAGTTATTCTGATTGGCTCTGATGCAAAAGAAGGGCGGAGAAGATAATCGCGCAATATTCCTTTTGCCGAATATTCAAGTTATTCTGATTGGCTCTGATGCGCCCTTCTTTTGCATCAGAGCCAATCAGAATAACTCGAATATTCGGCAAACGGAATATTGCGCGATTATCTTCTCCGCCCTTCTTTTGCATCAGAGCCAATCAGAATAACTCAAATATTCGGCAAAAGGAATATTGCGCGATATTCCTTTTGCCGAATATTCAAGTTATTCTGATTGGCTCTGATGCAAAAGAAGGGCGGAGAAGATAATCGCGCAATAGGAATATTGCGCGATTATCTTCTCCGCCCTTCTTTTGCCCCCTTATTCTCCTTTCTTTTAAGTAGAGTTAGTGTAGAGTTAGTGTTTAGTGCATATTAGTTTAGTAATACAGGAAATGATCTCCGTTTATGAGAATTTCGCAATCATTTTCACATTAGCGAAATTTCGCAAAATTTATTTTGGATAAAATATCACGAATATTCAATATTAGTGAATATTCGCGAATATTCTTCTATATATTCGCGCAATATCGCGAAACCGAATATGGCGTATTCCGCTCAACACTAGTAGGCAACAACAATTTAAGTTTCAAAAACGTCGTTTTTTACTTCACAGAAAACGTCCTTTTTTTTCATCACATAAAGTGATCGTGTGTACGCGGCATTACACATCCTGATAATATACAATGAACTTTGGATCACCTCATGTTATGATAAACATCACATAACATATGATAAACATGTCCAAGCTAGATATGTAAATAACCTGTCAGGCGCCGTACACACGGCCGAGGTTCTCGCTGAAAATCAGCGAGAACCTCGCTGGAATGCACATTCCAGCGAGGACCTCGGCCGTGTGTACGGTCTCAGCGAGCTTCCCGTCGGGAAGCCCGTCGAGCCGAAATAGAGAGCACGCTCTCTATTTCCTCGACGGCCCGCCTGGAAGAATGGCTGGTTGCCATTCCCGACGGGCGGGTCGTCGATTTCGACGGCCGTCAGAGAACCTCGACGGGCGGAACGATGTGTTCTGCCCGTCGAGGTTCTCTGCCGTGTGTACGTGACCTCACTCAAAGCAAGAAGAGAGAAACTGACTTTTTATTTAGACAGGTTTTTATCTGAAAGTCTGTTCATTTTCACTGAACAATAAAAGAGGATTAATCAGCGCTGGATTAACTCTGTGTGGCAAGACTGGGCACAGATGATAGGAAATCGTATACTCTACATTGTGACATAATAAAAAAAAAATGGGTTTACATCCACTTTAAGGGTTATAGACACATTGATCTTTATTTCACATTTATTTTTCAGGGTCTTCCAGGAGAAAAAGGAGACAAAGGAGAACAAGGAAATGAGGGCGATACAGTAAGTAGCTTTTTTAGTACTAGTTGCTGTGATCTGGTCACTCAGTGTGATGACGGTGACAAGCTTTTTAAGGGAGTGTTACAATGATTAGCTTAATCTCACGCTTCCTCTTGTAGCTGTTGGAATGTGTGATGGTGGAGACGTAGGCTATGGAAATGCCTGCTCTCATATGTGATGAACATTGATAAACGTGGGGCCATGCACGGCCCATTTCCCTTTGGAGCCAGCAGTATTTGCCAGCTCTCGCCCCGCTATACTTGTGCTCTTGAGCACAGACAGCCAACCAGTGATATACAGGGCTGGACTGGGACAACATTTTTACCCTGGACTTCATCCAGACTGGTCCAGGGCACAACACATCAGGGTACAGTGCACATCAGGGCACAGAGCTCTGGCTCAGCACATCAGGGTACAGGGCATTGCACATCAGGGTACAGCACATCAGGGTACAGGGCACAGAACATCATGGTACAGAGCCCAGCATATCAGGGCATGGGGCACATCACATCAGGGTACAGGGCACAGCACATCAGGGCCCATCACAACACATCAGGGCACACCACATTGAGGTGCAGCGCATCAGGGCATGGGGCACATCAGGGCACATAGCACATCAGGGCATGGGGCACATAACACATCAGGGCACGGAGCACATCGTTTACCAGCCAGCCTGCAGAGTAGCGCAGGAAGCGTGTGTTCTCTCTCAAGTCAAAGCTGCGGCTGCGGCGCCAGCTGACGGCGATTGACGGGTAGATCGCCACGGACCTCTGACCGGCCCACTGAGCCATCGGCCCACCGGGAATCTCCCAGTAGTCCCGATGGCCAGTCCATCCCTGGTTATATGTGTTCCTCAGGGGACCCTTCAGATGATCTCATATGAGCACTTTGCTTTTTTTATGGTTTGTTCACACCTACCTGCAATGCAGTAATGCATGTGCCTCATTGTGTTTTATTGCAGTGCTTTATTTTGAAAGGCCTTCAGCTCACTCTGGTTCCATTTTTCTTGCCTGCAATGCAGCTGGGTTTTGGAGATGTGTTAGGAGGCCATTCAAAATGAATGACATCACAATGCATTGCGTCCTGCTTGGTGCCCTGCTGCATTTTGCAGTAATACGCTTATTAAACAGCACAATATTGTGAAACTATGGTGAGAAAGAGCCTTACGTTCATCAGAACACTTTAGTGTGTCGTGGACAGGGTGCTGTAATCACAGGAAGAGAGAAAGTGCACAAGAGCACTAGGGGCACGGAGACACTGGGGTCACTGAAGTGCACAGGAGCACTATGGGCAGTAAGAGACACTAAGGGTCACAGGAGTGCACAGGAGCACTAGGGGTACTGAGAAACACTGGGGTCACTGGAATGCATAGGAACATAGGGAGGCACTAAGGTCACTGAAATGCTGTAGAGAATTAGGGGAACTGGAGACACTGGGTTTACTGGAGTACACAGGAGCACTAGTAGCACTGGGAGACACAAGTGTCACTGGAATGCACAAGAGCACTAGGGACATGGAGACACTGGGGTCACCAGAGTACACAGGATCACTATGGTCACTGGGGTCACTGGAGTGCACAGGAGCACTAGGGACACTGGCGTCACTGAAGTGCACAGGAGCACTATGGACACTGGGAGATACTAAGGGTCACAGGGGTGCACAGGAGCACTAGGGGCACTGGAAGACACTGGGGTCACTGGAGTGCACAGCAACACTAGGGGCACTGGAGTGCACAGAAGCACCACCGGCACTGGGAAACACTGGGGTCACTGGAATGCACAGGAGCTCAGGGATGCACTAAGGTCACTGGAATGCAGTAGAACACTAGTGGGAACTGGAGACACTGAGGTCACTGGGGTGCACAGGAGCACTAAGGGCACTGGAGACACTGGTCAATGGAGTGCACAGGAGACCTGGTAGACACAGAGGACACTGGAATGCAGGGGGGCACTAGGGGTGCTGGGGTCATTGGAGTGGACGGGGCACTAGGAGACACTGGGGTCACTGGAGTGCACAGGAGCATCAGGGGAACTGGAAACAAGGGGGGTCACTGGAGTGCATAGGAACATCAGGGGCACTGGAGACACTGGGGGTCACTGGAGTGCACAGGAGCACTGGGGTCACTGAAGTACATGGGAGCACTAGGGGCACTGGAGACACTGGAGTGCACAGGAGCACTAGGGACACTGGAGTCAAGTGTCTCCAGTGCCCCTAGCAGTAAGGGGCTTGGCTTGAATTCTTCTGAATTCAATTAGACTTCATTGACAGAAGCATTTGACCTGCTTCTAATTGCTTTTTGATCTGCTTCAAGCAGGTTTGGCATTCCCATATACTTATCTACAGTAGGTATTCAAAATCTTTTAGGGCAAGCAATATCTAATCAGCACATATCCTAAAGTATCAGTTGTTTGTTTTCTTTTCAGGGACCCAAGGGACCTCCGGGAGACATAGGACCTATCGGGCCTGTAGGACCACAGGTATGCAGTTTATTTTTAAGTTATTTGTATCCTGTTCTTTCAGTTTTTGAAAATGTGAGTCCACCCCCCTTCCCCCAACATGAGAACACTGATGCCATGCTAGACACCCAACACTGTCACATGGGGGTGAAGAGAGAATCCTTAGTATAGTGGGGAGGAGCCCGGGAGAGTTAGGAGGCTCATCCCTACACGGTCATGGAGGAGGTGTCCTGGAACAGAGGGGCTGGGGACACAGGCGTTGCTAGGGGGGTGCGGGGGGTGCGGCCCGCACCCGGGTGACACCCTTAGAGGGGTGACACCATCCCGAAATTTAAAAAAAATAAAAACAATTTTTTTTTTTTTTTTACATTTTTTTTTTTTGCTGACATGCCCAGAGCCTGTGTCGTTGCTATGGGAGTGCGGCCCGAACCCAGGTGACACCCGCCAGAGGGTAACACCCGGCTCAGACTGGCGCCACATTGAGAGGGGCGCGGTGGTTTCCTCCTTCCCTTCCAAGATCTCCTCTGCTCAATATGATGTGCAGGGAGAATGGGGGAGGAGGGAGTAAGGCAGAAGCAGACTGGGGATCCCTCCGGGATCTCCTCTGCGTGCTCAATGCAATGTGCGGGGACAGTGGGGGAGGAGCCGGCACGGCTGCATGCTGTGATGCTGTCCTTGTCTCCTCTCCAGACTCCCGGAACATGTGTGAGTACAGTACAGCCGGGAGGGAAGTGAACTAGTAAAGGGTGACACTCAGCTTGCGAGGGGGTTTCATGGTGTCCACCGCCGGCCTGAACCCAAGGTTAGGTGGGGGGGTTGCCATGGTACTGGCAGGTCGTCTGAGAGATAGTGTGGGAGGACTCTCAAACACAGGGCCGGACTAACATAGGGGCTGTTGGAGCTGCAGCTCCAGGCCCCTTTCTCAAGATAGGCCCATTTGCCCAAAAAAAATAAAAAATCGTAAAAAAAAAAAGATTGACTTCGGGGGTTGTGGCTCGACGACCAGAGGTCACATAAACCCCACATTTGGGGGGGGGGGGGGTAGTTGAAGACCTACCCCACCACCAGTCAAAATATGGGATGGCTATCATTTATGGTTCCGGAGATACGGACCTGCTTGCACAGCCTGTCAGAAGCTACATACAGAGCAGCCATTATAAATACAAGCTGACACACTGCAGCAGACTGAGAAAAAAAATCATCATTTGTTTTTTGCTATAAAATTACTCTATGGTGGTCTTTGCAACTTTTTATGTTGCACGGTATAGAACTGCACGATTCTGGCTAAAATGACAATTGCAATTTTTTTGCTTAGAAGATAGATCACGATTCTCTCACAATTCGTGCGGCATAACATCATCTTTCACATTAAAATGAAAAAAAAAAAAAAAAATGGGCTAACTTTACTGTTTTGTTTTTATGGTTTTTATTATTCATTGAAGTAGGCAAATGCAGTGTGACATAAAATATTGCAGCAATTGCCATTTTTGTCTCTGCTAAAATATATATAATGTTTGGCGGTTCCAAGTAATTTTCTAGCAAAAAATATTGCTTTTTAACTTAAACAAGTGTTGGACTTTAAGTGGTTACATTTCTTGCATTTACACACAGAAGTTTGATCTAAAAAGGAAGTTGGTTACAATGTTTCATGTTGTTTACAAACTTGGCAGACAGTCGGATATTTTCTTTACACACAGAAGTTTATCCCTTTGATCTAAGAAGAAAGCGTTAGTTACATTGTTTCCTGATAAGAACTTAGCAGACTGCCCAGATATTTTCTTTTGACAGCTGAAAGTCTCTCCACTTGTTATATGAAAGAATCAGCAAACTCTGCATTGGAGATGTCAGGGGGGAGGGGAATCGACATCACAATTTTTTAACGATTAATTGTGCAGCTCTAGCACGTGTAAGCTGGGGATAGGTAGCGGGTACAAAAGCTCCCTGGGATGAGCAGGCACAGATACCAAAGTCCATAGGATAAGTGAACAACAGTGGGATTTTTATTGGTGCTATACAAAGTCTATTTACAGGTGCTGTACAGTGTGCAGAAAACAAAACAAACAAAAGTAGTTTAAACAAACACCTAGCCGTGTCTCGGCTCTAACTACACGATATGTAGGCCCTAACTACTAAGCTAAACAAGCCTACCGCTTGTTAGCTCAAAATACAAACTGCTCACCAGTCTTTTAACAACCTCCTTGCTCCTACAGATCCACACTATCTGTTTTCCCAGGACAGAGCAATGGCTGTTAGCTCAGGTGAGCTTAAATTGGCCTGGGGGAGAGGGCCAACACCTGACCTGGATCAGGGATCAGAGATCCCTGAACGTGTAAGAGAGGAGCCTGGGAGAGGTATAAACCCCGAACTGGACTTTCCCAGGCTCTCTCTGGGACGCTCTGCTACACACCCTCCCCTCTTGTTTCAACCCAGGGTTGGAACACCTGTAGCCCAACAGGAGTGAACACGGGACAGGGCATCTACATTACCCATCTCAACCCCTGGCCTGTGTTTTACCGAAAAGGAATAATCCTGGAGGGCCAAAAACCACCGGTTCACCCGCCTATTAGTCTCCTTCTTTTGGGCCATCCATTTCAGGGGAGCATGGTCAGTTATTAACTCAAACTGGCGCCCTAACAGGTAGTACCTGAGCGCGTCCACAGCCCACTTTATGGCTAAACATTCCTTTTCAATGACTGCATATTTTTTCTCATGATCATTGAGCTTTCTGCTTAGGTAGACCACAGGGTGTTCTTCCCCATTGTATACCTGTGATAGTACTGCCCCGATACCTACATCAGAGGCATCTGTCTGAACCAAAAAATCTTTGGAGAAATCGGGGGAGTATAGCACTGGCTGTGCACAAAGAGCCTTCTTCAGGACTTGGAAAGATTCTTCTGCTACTGGGGACCATTTTATCATTACGGAGTCTTTCCCTTTCGTCAGGTCTGTCAGTGGGGCAGCTATAGTGGCAAAATTTGGAATAAACCTTCTATAATATCCCGCAATGCCAAGAAAGGCCCTGACCTGCTTCTTGTTTGCAGGACGTGGCCACTCCTGGATGGCTTCTACTTTATTCACTTGGGGTTTAATAACTCCACGGCCAATAGTGTAGCCCAAATACTTGGCTTCCTCCAAACCAATGGCACATTTTTTGGGATTTGCCGTAAAACCTTCCTTGAAGAGGGAATCAAGGACAGCTTGGACACGGGGCAAGTGAGACTCCCAGTCAGTGCTATGCACCACTATGTCATCTAAATAAGCTGCAGCATACTGCTGGTGCGGTCTTAGGGTCCTGTCCATGGCCCTCTGAAAGGTTGCAGGGGCATTTTGCAACCCAAAAGGCATTTTCTTATACTGGAATGATCCCTCCGGGGTCACAAACGCAGTCTTTTCTTTGGCACTATTAGTCAGGGGTATTTGCCAATATCCTTTGGTCAAGTCCAAAGTGGTCAGATAACGGGCCTTGCCCAGTCGGTCTATAAGTTCATCTACCCTGGGCATCGGGTACGTGTCAAACTTTGTTACTGCATTGAGCTTTCTGAAGTCGTTACAAAACCTCCAAGTGCCATCCGGTTTTGGGACCAACACGATGGGGCTAGACCAGTCACTATTGGATTCCTCAATGACATCTAGTTCCAACATCCTTCTAACTTCATCACTGATGTCCTTTCTCCTCGCTTCAGGAATTCGGTATGGTTTGAGCTTGACACGGACCCCAGGTTCAGTAACAATATCATGCTGAACCGCTGAAGTCGTGCCAGGCAACTCTGAAAATTTCTCTCTATTCCTTATTAGGAACTCTCTAGCTTCCTGTTTTTGGGAATATGACAGGGTGTCTGGAATCGTGACCTCAGGGATCAGAGGGGATTCAGTACCCTTAGGCGTTACCGGTAGGGACCTCACAGTTAACGCCAGTCTATCCTTCCAGGGCTTTAACAGGTTCACGTGGTAAATCTGTTCGGGCTTCCTTTTACCTGGTTGATACACCTTGTAATTGACTTCCCCAACTCTTTCAATTACTTCAAAGGGCCCTGCCACTTAGCCAGGAACTTGCTCTCAACAGTAGGAACTAAAACGAGGACCCTGTCACCCGGTGAGAAAACACGGAGTTGGGCCCCCCGGTTGTATATTCTCTGTTGGGCTGCTTGAGCCTGTAGTAAATGTTCTTTCACCACTGGTATTACGGCTGCAATCCTGTCCTGCATTTGAGCGATATGCTCAATTACACTTTTGTGGGGTGTCTGTTCCCCCTCCCAAGTTTCCTTGGCTATGTCCAAGAGTCCC
Organism: Rana kukunoris; assembly: GCA_029574335.1. Taxonomy (NCBI): domain Eukaryota; kingdom Metazoa; phylum Chordata; class Amphibia; order Anura; family Ranidae; genus Rana; species Rana kukunoris. Next base: position 469,452,945 of record CM056053.1, on the reverse strand, counting down.
CGAGGGTGTCTCCCATAAAGCAACTCAAATGGAGAGTACCCTGTAGAGGACTGGGGAACCTCCCTGATAGCAAACATCAGGTACGGTATCAGGAAGTCCCAGTCTTTCCCATCTTTGTCAACAACCTTTTTTAACATGCCCTTTAACGTCTTATTGAAACGTTCCACCAAGCCATCCGTTTGCGGATGATACACAGAGGTTCGCAACTGCGTCACCTTAAATAACTTGCACAGCTCCCTAGTTATCCGTGACATAAATGGGGTACCCTGGTCTGTCAGGATTTCTTTAGGGATGCCCACCCGACTGAACACCATAAACAGCTCTTTGGCAATATTTTTAGCAGATGCGGCGCGTAAGGGAACGGCCTCAGGGTAACGGGTAGCGTAGTCCATAATCACGAGGATATGCTGATGACCACGGGCGGATTTGGGGAGGGGCCCCACAAGGTCCATGGCAATCCTCTCGAAGGGCACTTCAATAATGGGCAAGGGCACTAAAGGACTTCGGAAGTGGGGCTGGGGGGCTGACATCTGACACACAGGACAGGATTGACAATAATTCTCAATATTTTTCTGTATCCCAGGCCAGTAAAACCTGCGCAACACTCTTTCAGTGGTTTTCTCAACCCCTAAATGGCCTCCTAGCAAGTGCCCATGGGCAAGTTCCAACACCACCCTTCTGTAAGGCTTGGGGACCACCAACTGTTCAGTAACTTCATCATTCTTTTTACATACACGATACAGTAAATCATCATTGCTGCTGAAATAAGGAAAACAGGGCCTATCCTCTGGTTCAACAGGTACATCATTAATCACCATTACATTTTCCCAGGCCCTGGCAAGGGTAGGGTCTTTTCTCTGCTCAGTACCAAAATTTTCCTTGTGCACATTAAGGTCAGTAAACTCCAACATAGGCTCCGAGTCGGCAGACGGCTGTCCGGCTCTACTGGTTGTGGGGACTTCCTCAGGCTCCTCCAGCTCTCCTGCCATAACCGAGAAAGGAAAACTCGGAGAGCCCCGAGATGAGTCCCCTGAACCCACAATATCGGAAGTAGCCAGGAGCTCTGGCTCTGCGACTGAGTCAGGTACTGCGACCGGGTCGGGACGATCCCACAGTTCCCAAAACTTAGGGAAGTCCCTACCAATGATGGCCTCGTGCACCAAGTGGGGCACAAGTCCGACCGCATGGGACACCGTACCTAAGCCAGTTTTAAACTGAACTGTGGCTATAGGATACTCCCGGGTATCCCCATGTACACAGATCACAGCAACTTTTTTAGCATGAAAATTCACAGTTTCAACCATCTCAGCTGTAACCAAAGTAACCAGACTTCCAGAGTCCAGTAAGGCCGTAATAGGCTTATCATTAACAGTCATGTGACACATGTGTTTCCCCACATTTGGCGCTGCAGCGCATGAAACAGCAGCAAACATAGACTGCCTTCTAATAGACAGATCACACTGCATTGGTTCATCAGTCAATGGACAGTTTGCTGCAACATGTCCCAGCTCTTGGCAACGAAAACACCTGATGTTTCCCCAAGTTGGTTTGCTGACAGGCAGTGGTTTCCCTTGCTTGGGACGCCAAACTTCAGTCCTGGCACCAAAAATCCTCCCCCCTATTTCCTTGCCATGCTTACCACCCACTTCCCCTGGAACAGTCTTACCGGTTGCCTGGGGAGACCGTGGCTTTGGGTGGAAAGTCCGTGCGGTTGTTGGGGTGGTGACCAGGTTCTCTGCAGCAAAGTATCTTTCGACGAGTTCCACCAGGTTATCTGCCGACTTGGGGTCCCCTTGACTCACCCACTTCTGCAGGGGAATTGGGAGTGACCTCAGGAATTGGTCCATGACCACACGCTCCACTATTTGTGGCGCAGACAGGGACTCAGGCTGTAGCCATTTTCGCACCAGGTGGATTAGGTCGAACATCTGCGATCTTGGGGCCTCTCGATTTTGAAGAACCAGCTGTGGACCCGTTGGGCTCGAACGGCCAAGGTGACGCCGAGTCGCGCCAGAATTTCCTGCTTGACCTTTTCGTAGTCTTCTGCTTCTGCTGACTCCAGATCATAGTAGGCCTTCTGCGATTCACCAGAAAGTAAGGGGGCAATCAGTCCTGCCCACTTGGTTTTAGGCCAACATTCCCTCTCAGCGGTCCGTTCAAACGTTAACAGGAAGGCCTCTGGATCATCATCCGTAGTCATTTTAGACAGAAAGCGAGCCACATGGATGGCTGAAGGCTTGTCTCCCATATCCTTAATTTCCGCAGGTGCCCACTGTGCTAGCGTCTCTGCAACCTTAGTCAGGGTTTTCCTATCCACTTCTGCAGCAGTGGCAAGCTGTTCAAACAGCCTCTGCGATTGCTCCTGTACAGCACTAATCTGCCTCTGCGATTGCTCCTGTGCAGCACCAATCTGTTTGTACAGCGCCTTGGTTTGCTCCTGTGCGATAGCATTGGCTTGCTGCAATGCAGCGTTAGTTTGCTGTTGTGCAGCATTGGATAACATCATTTGTTTGAGGATTTCCTCCATGTTGTCACTTTAGGTACTGGCCTTTTAAAATAGTAACTTACTACTGCTGATCGCAGCCTCCACCATATGTAAGCTGGGGATAGGTAGCGGGTACAAAAGCTCCCTGGGATGAGCAGGCACAGATACCAAAGTCCATAGGATAAGTGAACAACAGTGGGATTTTTATTGGTGCTATACAAAGTCTATTTACAGGTGCTGTACAGTGTGCAGAAAACAAAACAAACAAAAGTAGTTTAAACAAACACCTAGCCGTGTCTCGGCTCTAACTACACGATATGTAGGCCCTAACTACTAAGCTAAACAAGCCTACCGCTTGTTAGCTCAAAATACAAACTGCTCACCAGTCTTTTAACAACCTCCTTGCTCCTACAGATCCACACTATCTGTTTCCCAGGACAGAGCAATGGCTGTTAGCTCAGGTGAGCTTAAATTGGCCTGGGGGAGAGGGCCAACACCTGACCTGGATCAGGGATCAGAGATCCCTGAACGTGTAAGAGAGGAGCCTGGGAGAGGTATAAACCCCGAACTGGACTTTCCCAGGCTCTCTCTGGGACGCTCTGCTACACACGGTACTGTATTTGCGCAGCAATTTTTCAAAACATTTTTTGGAAATAAACCGTTTAATTCATTTAAAAAAAACACTAAAGTTAGCACGATTTTTTTTGGTATCCTAAGTGATGCTTTAAAAATGTTTTAGGTTACATGTTTAGAGTTACAGAGGAGGTCTAGTGCTAGAATTATTGCTCTCGCTCTAACGATCGCGACGTATGTAACCTGTGTGTATCTGGATCTGATACTAGCCAGTGCCTACCCAGCCACTGACTGGTATCTCTCCCCAGCCTGTCCTTACACACCCTCTCACCTGCTGACCTGTGGATGGGGGAATCACTCCTGTAGTGTTGTTGTGTTCTGCCAGTGAGTACAATGATCAGTGTTGCTATCTATAGCTGGCAGCACTGATTGTTTTGGGAAAAACAGGCTGGTTGTACTCAAGTCGATTAATAGATTGACTTGTGTAAAACCAGCTAGCCCATACATAGATCGACTATGGCTGGTCTCTGCATAATTGGTGTAATTTCAATCCATGTATGACCCGCTTAACCACTACGCAGTCCCTAAACATCCTTCCACTCCTATACATTGTGCCCACTGTCATACCCTCCACACTCCTCTCCTGTACATAGTGCCCACTATCATACCCTCCACACTCCTCTCCTATACATAGTGCCCACTGTCATACCCTCCACACTCCTCTCCTGTACATACTGCCCACTATCATACCCTCCACACTCCTCTCCTGTACATAGTGACCACTATCATACCCTCCTCTCCTATACAGAGCACCCACTGTCATACCCCCCTCATTCCTCTCCTGTACATAGTGCCTGCTGTCATACACTTCTCTCCTGTACATAGTGCCCACTGTCGCACCCTCCACACTCCTCTCCTATACTTAGTGCCCACTATCATACATCCCCATTCCTCTCCTGTACATACTTCCCACTGTCATACCCTTCACACTCCTCTCCTGTACATAGTACCTGCTCTCATACACTTCTCTCCTGTACATATCGCCCACTGTCATACCCTCCACACTTCTCTCCTGTACATAGTGTTGAGCAGAATATGCCATATTCGATTTCGCGATATATCTCGAATATATAGTCGAATATTCGAGATATATTCGCTAAATACGAATATTCGTGATATTTTTTGGAAATGAAATGATTGCAAAATTTCGCTATTGCGAATGCGAATGTGAAATTTCGAGAAATGCGGAAGGAGCACTCTGATTGGCTCAGAATATTCGTGATATTTTACAATACAAAATAATTGCGAATATTCGAGAAATGCGGAAGGAGCACTCTGATTGGCTCAGAATATTCGTGATATATTACAATACACAATAATTGCGAATATTCGGCAAATGCGGAAGGAGCACTCTGATTGGCTCAGAATATTCGTGATATATTACAATACAAAATAATTGCGAATATTCGAGAAATGCGGAAGGAGCACTCTGATTGGCTCAGAATATTCGTTATATATTACAATACACAATAATTGCGAATATTCGGCAAATGCTGAAGGAGCACTCTGATTGGCTCAGAATATTCGTGATATATTACAATACAAAATAATTGCGAATATTCAAGAAATGCGGAAGGAGCACTCTGATTGGCTCAGAATATTCGTGATATATTACAATACAAAATAATTGCGAATATTCGAGAAATGCGGAATGGAGCACTCTGATTGGCTCAGAATATTCGTGATATTTCACAATACAAAATAATTGCGAAATTTCGAGAAATGCGGAATGGAGCACTCTGATTGGCTCAGAATATTCGTGATATATTACAATACAAAATAATCGCGCGATATCGCTATTGCCGAATAATCATTGCGATTTTTCGGCAATATAAAATGAGCGCTGCAGCTACTCGGCCCAAGGTCTCTAATCATACCAGCAATGCTTTTAGACGTCGATGGGGATCTCTAGGATGTGATCTGTTCTAAAAAAAAAAATTGAAAAAATACGAATATTCGAAATAGCGAATATTCGCCGCGATATTCGAGTTATTCGCGAATACTCGAATATGCAATATTCGTAGCGAATATTCGCAATGCGAATATTCGTGAGCAACACTACCTGTACATACTGCTCACTGTAATCCCCTCCACACTCCTCTTCTGTACATACTGCCCACTGTCAAAGCCTCCACACTCCTCTCCTGTACATAGTGCCCACTGTTAGACCCTCCACATTCCTCTCCTGTACATAGTGGCCACTGTCATACCCTCCACACTCCTCTCCTGTACATAGTGCCCACTGTCATACCCTCCACACTCCTCTCCTGTACATACTGCCTACTGTCATACCCTCCACACTCCTCTCCTATACATAGTGCCCACTGTCATACCCTCCACACTTCTCTCCTGTACATACTGCCCACTGTCATACCCTCCACACTCCTCTCCTGTACATTGTGCCTTTTGCCGTACCCTTTACACTCTTCTCCTGTACATAGTGCCCAATGTTAGACCCTCCACATTCCTCTCCCTCACCTGCACATACTTCCCATTTATATACCATCCGTACTCCTCCCCTATGTCGCTTACCCGCAAAAACAGTTCTTTAAAATGATACTGAATACCCTCAATGTTACCAGCTCTAGAATAGACACACTTTTGTTAGTTCAACTAAAGGAAATCCAGCTACACCAGCTATACAGCTACCCCAGCCTGCTGTATACCACCCCAGCCTGCCCTGTGCCATACCAGCATGCCCCACACCACCCCAGCCTGCCCTGTGCCACCCCAGCCTGCTGTATACCACCCCAGCCTGTTGTATACCACCCCAGCCTGCCCTGTGCCATACCAGCCTGCCCCATACCACCCCAGCCTGCCGTATACCACCCCAGCCTGTCCTGTGCCACCCCAGCCTGCCCCATACCACCCAGCCTGCAGTGTAACACCCCAGCCCAGCCTGCCCCAAAACACCCCAGCCTGCCCTGTGCCACCCCAGCCTGCCCTGTGCCACCCCAGCCTGCTGTATACCACCCCAGCCTGTCCTGTGCCACCCCAGCCTGCCCCATACCACCCAGCCTGCAGTGTAACACCCCAGCCTGCCCCATACCACCCCAGTCTGCCCTGTGCCACCCCAGCCTGCCGTATACCACCCCAGCCTGCCCTGTGCCAACGCATGCTGTGTACCACCCCAGCCTGCCCTGTTCTACCCTAGCCTGCTGTATACCACCCCAGCCTGCCCTGTGCCATACCAGCCTGCCCCTTACCACCCTTAGTCTGCCCTGTACCACCCCAGCCTGTCCTGTGCCACCCCAGCCTACTCCATACTACCCAGCCTGCTGTGTACCACCCTAGCCTGCCCAGTGCCATACCAGCCTGCCCCATACCACCCCAGCCTGCCCTGTGCCACCCCAGCCTGCTGTATACCACCCCAGCCTGCCCTGTGTCACCCCAACCTGCCTTATACCACCCCAGCCTGCCCTGTGTCACCGCATCTTGCCCTATTCCAACCCAACCTGTCTTATACCACCCCAACCTGCCCTTTCCCACCCTCATTTTCCTGTACCACCCTAACTTGCACAATACCACCCCAACCTGCCCTATGCCACCCTAACTTGCCCTATAACACCCCAACCTGCCCCATACTACCTTAACCTGCCCTGTACCACCTTAACCTGCCATATACCACATCAACCTGTCACTATACCACCCTATTCTACCCTAACCTGCCACTATACCGCCCTATACTATCATTTACAGGGGCTGGTTTGGAGTGCGCCCCGTGACTGTGCACTTCCTGCATGGTGCTAGGCAGCCTAGATGGGGGGGGGGTGACACCATGTTTTACCGCACCAGGTGACACCAACCCTAGTGACGCCACTGGCTGGGGAAGCTATTGGAACGCATGTCCAGTTAAAGTTCTCCATCATGGGCTCAGGGCAGAAGATCGGTGAGTGTGACACAGTGGAGTTCTGGAGGAGGCATGCCAGGCGAGCTGGGTACAAAGCCAGAGGAGAGACTGTGGGGTTTTGTGTCAAATCGATTGCGGCCTGTGGGCACAGGTATTGCAAGTTGGGATAGCTGGGATGAGCAGTCCAACAGCTAATATAAACTGCTGAACAACTAGGCCACCGGCGAGGGGTACTGCAGACCCCAAGCCTAGTAACAAGACAGCAAATTCAGCCGGCATCTGGGATTATTGAGAGTGATCTGATTTGTAAAGTGAAGATGATGGGACAGGAAGACTAATAGTTTACAGTGGAAGTTTTGTGCAGGAGGAGAGAAGGCCTGGGAGCAACAGTTCTGCAGGAGCTATGCAGAGGAGGAGTAATAGTCTCCCTCTGTCCCTCATTCTGCTCATTTGTCCCTCATTTTGGTCTGATCTATATACAGTAGTTGTATATAAAATGCACTTTTTTCTATCAAAAAGTGTTTTCCAGATGTTCTCCATCTCAAAAAGTTGGGAGGTATGTAGTCTGCATGGGTTATGCAGGGGAAGTGACTGTAAATGTTAGAGTGCAACTTATATGTCTTTAACCACTTGCGGACCGCTGCATGTACATTTACGTCGGCAGAATGGCACCGACAGGCACATCAACGTATATATATACGTTGGTGCCTTGAGGGGGTTACCTGGCCGAGCGATCCGTGCAGAGGGGGCGGCGGTTGGTTTTTGTCCGCCCCCTCCGGATCGCTCTCAGCCAATGCGCGCGCTCCCCCTGCGTGTCATTTCCTCCTCCTGTGTAAACACAGGAAGGAGGAAGTGATGTGATCGCTCCCTCGGTGGTTTTTTCGACCACCACTGAGGAGAGATCACATCACATAGTATGTCTGTACAACCCTACACTGACACACACTAGACATAGGAACATTTAACCCCGCCGATCGTCCCCACCCCCTTATATGTATGATCACTGTATTTAGTGTCAGTGTGACAGGCAGTTAGTGTTAGGTTCAGGGTATCCCCCTACCCCCCCCCTAATAAAGTTTTAACCCCTTGATCACCGCCCTAGTTAACCCTTTCACTCCCTATTGCCAGCGTCACTAAGCGATCATTTTTCTGATCGCTGTATTAGTGTCGCTGTTCCCGCTAGGTAGCTATTTTTTTTTTTTTATTGAGATTTTTTTTTTTTTTTTACTAAAGACATGTGGCTAAATAAATTTTGGCCTAAATGTTTGACTAAAATTTAGTTTATTTGATTTTTCTTATAACAAAAAGTAAAAAATATTGATTTTTTTTTCAAAAATGTTGCTCTATTTTTGTATATAGCGCAAAAAATAAAAATCGCAGAGGCGATCAAATACCACCAAAAGAAAGCTCTATTTGTGAGAAGAAAAGGACACAAATTTTGTTTGGGAGCCACGTCGCACGACCGCGCAATTGTCAGTTAAAGCGACGCAGTGCCGAATCGCAAAAAGGGGCCTGGTCATTTACCTGCATTTTGGTCTGGGTCTTAAGTGGTTAAATATGATGGCAAGTAATCCATTCTATGGGCACCCCACATTCCATTCCCCCCAACCAAGCTATATCACCCAATAAACAAAAACAAAACAACGCAAATGACAGTTCATTGTCTCTGAGATTGATATAGGGAGGTCTGGCAGCAGGGTGATATGATGGATGTTAGTAACTAGTAGCAACCATCCACTACATGTGCATTTCTTGGGTCCATTTAATCAGGAGATGTGGTTCCCAATTGCTACAGAGGGAGTAAAGCCCTGTACACACGGTCGGGAATCCCGTCAGGAAAAAAAAACGTTGGTTTTCCTGACGGGATTCCTGTCAAGCTTGCCTTGCCAAGCCCTGTGTACAGACGGCCACTCAAAATAACCGCCGTTCTTTTGATTGCCAAGAACGCTGTGATGTCATCGACTACGATGAGCCAGCGCTCGTCACATTCGATGCCATCGACCTGCCATCGTGCTACGACCCACACTAACCTTGTATGCTACCGTGCATGCGTCGAAGGTAAGCATAGAGACAACCTTTTTCTTGGCAGGAAACACTCTGCCTGGAAACCCGAGGAGAAAATAGAGAGCCGTGTTCTCTATTTTCCCGTTGGGATTCCATCTGTTTTCCTGACAGGAAAACTGCTAGGGAGCATACACACGGCCCAAATGCTCTACTGGCAGTTTTGCTGCCAAGAAAACAGGTCGTGTGTATGAGGCTTAAGAGAGAGGCCAAGGCTGACTTCCCAGCAGTGTTGCCAACCTACCAGATTGAAATTTACTGGCATGACACCCGAAATTTACTGGCGCAGCCACGTTTTTACTGGCATTTCACAAAAGTTACTAAATTACATTTTTAGGTGCAAATTTCAGTATTTAGGCTACAGACAAGTACACTAGGCAAATAGCAATGTGATTTAAGGTAGATATTAAGGTAAAAAAACATATTTTTGTTATTTTGGATATAATAAGAGCAAATTATTTAGTCACAGCACCTGGGCTCAAGTCCTGCGGGAACGCGTGGGAACGGAGTTTCTGCACTTTTTTCACAGCAGGAACTCAGTTCCCTTTGCAGAATTAGAGCAGCCGAGAGCAGCCGAGCCGCCCAAGCCGATCCTTCACTAAGAGGCGATGCCCAGCTCGAGTCACTGTCAGGGGCAGGCGAAACTTGGTAATCCTTTATGTTACTGACCACTTCCTGTATATGGATTCATCGGGTATTCCCTCACTTCCTCGATGCCGCAATGTCTCCTGGGAGCTTTTGTCATTGTTCCCAGGAGACGTTGCGGAGGTCTGCCGCGAATTATCGCGAGATTTAGAAAGAACTTTAAGCGAGTTCTTTCTAAATCCCGCGATAACTCGCAGCAGACCTCCGCAATGTCTCCTGGAATCGAAAAAATAAATAAAACATGCGGTTTAGTAATTATGCATATGAGCATATCATTTTTTTTTTGGGTGGGGGAGTGGATCTTGGGTGGAAGTTCCCACACTTTTTTCCCCAGGACTTGACCCCTGCACATCACCCCCTGCCTCCATCCCCCTCTGCCACCAACACCCCCTGCCTTCACCCCCCTCTGCCACCAACACCCCCTGCCTCCATCCCCCTCTACCACCAACACCCCCTGCCTTCACCCCCCTCTGCCACCAACACCCCCTGCCTCCATCCCCCTCTGCCACCAACACCCCTGCCTTCACCTCCTCTTCCACCAACACCCCCTGCCTCCATCCCCCTCTGCCACCAACACCCCCTGCTTCCACCCCCCTCTGCCACCAACACCCCCTGCCTCCATCCCCATCTGCCACCAACACCCCCTGCCTCCATCCCCCTCTGCCACCAACACCCCCTGCTTCCAACACCCCCTGCTTCCACCCCCCTCTGCCACCAACACCCCCTGCCTCCATCCCCCTCTGCCACCAACACCCCCTGCCTCCATCCCCCTCTGCCACCAACACCCTCTGCTTCCAACACCCCCTGCCTCCACCCCCCTCTGCCACCAACACCCCCTGCCTCCATCCCCCTCTGCCACCAACACCCCCTGCCTCCATCCCCCTCTGCCACCAACACCCCCTGCTTCCACCTCCCTCTTCCACCAACACCCCCTGCCTCCATCCCCCTCTTCCACCAACACCCCCTGCCTTCACGCCCCTCTGTGGTGCCACAATCTCCCCCGGCCTCCAATCACTCCCTGCCTCCATCGTCCCCTGCCTACATCCCCCTTTGCGATGCCACCAACGACCCCTGTCTCAATCCCCCACCCTCTGCGGTGCCACCATCCCCCTCTGCAGTGCCTCTAATGTCCCCCTGCCTCAAATCTCCCCCTGCCTCAAATCTCCCCCTGCCTCCAATCTCCCCCTGCCTCCAATCCCCCCCTGCCTCCAATCCCCCCCTGCCTCCAATCACCATCTGCCTCCAATCTCCATGCGCAGTTCCAAGCCGAACCGATCTTGGCTTTTTTTTTACTGGCACAATCCCGAAACCACAGACATTTACGTACGTGGGGGAAAAGGTGTCCGTTTTAAAAATACAGACGGCTTGCAACACTGCTTCCCAGTAATTTTATAAGCTTGGTGATGATGATGTCATAGGAAAGCTGTGTTTCTCACTTACAGGAACTAAAAACAAAATACTGCTGGGACATGATCTAGAGAGGAAGAGGAATGTTTGGGGGTAAATTTGGGTAAAATTTGAGATACATTTTAGACAGGTGACAATTGAGCTTGCCTGCATGCACCATCATGGCCAGAAGGTGGTGCCAGCTGACACTCCGTATTCATTCTATAGTCTCATCCCCATTATGTTGGTTGAAGCAGATGCTTTTCTAACCGTCTTTGTAGCAATGATATTACTTAGGAAAATGTGACCTTGCCTCTATTATTCCGTATCTGGGCAGCATAACGAGGTTGTGAATGAAATGCATCAGCTCAGCACTTTCTGCACACAGAGCAATCACGTTGGCCCCATCACTTTGCATGACAGTAGCTTCCCGGTACGACGCCTGTATTCGAAATCTGCTCCTGAAAGAGGACCCTCGGGGGGAGACAGATAAATAAGTCAGTGGTAATAAAACCTGAAACCTGTCAGATCCATACATCCAATCTACCTGCCCCTTTTATTATCGTGATGAAAAATCCCCGACACATGGTCTCCTGGGTATGCATATTTCAGCCATAGCCCAGCTTTGCTTCTTCATATTCCATTCTTTGTTATGTCGGCGGTACATGCTTCATTATTTGGTTATATGTAAAGGGAACCTCTCAGAATAGAGATATGGAAACTGCCACTGCGGATTTCGTGTAAAAACCGCAAGCGCAATCTCAGGGCCGGGGCAAGCGGTGGGCAGAAGGGGCTGCTGCTCTGGGCACTGCAGTATCATGTGAGGTTTGGGGGGGGGGGCACTATAAGGAGATTGGGGGAAGGGAATTGTGTTGAGAAGGGATTTTTTTTTGGGGGGGGGGGGGGGGGGGATAAGAATTGTTCTAGTCCAAAAGCAAACAGAGAGAAAGGATCACCGCTCAAGGATCCCGATTAAGAATCTCCTCACCAAATCCGAAGCCATGGGTGCTGGCAATGCACAGGATAATGCAAAATTAAAGATTTCTGGAAAAATGAAAAACACAGGATACATGCGACAGCAAATGGGGTACAAACTAATTATGATTAAGCACTAAAGTTTAGTGTGTTAAATTTTAAAAGACAAAAACATACTTGGGGGGCAATACACGCAGGATACACGCGACAGCAAACAGGGTACAAGCTGACACATTTCACACTAAACTTTAGTGCTTAATTATGATTAAGCACTAAAGTTTAGTGTGTTACATTTTAAAAGCACTACAGTTTAGTGTGTTACATTTTAAAAGACAAAAACATACTTGGGGGGGCAATACACGCAGGATACACGCGACAGCAAACAGGGTACAAGCTGACACATTTCACACTAAACTTTAGTGCTTAATCATGATTAAGCACTAAAGTTTAGTGTGTTACATTTTAAAAGACAAAAACATACTTGGGGGGCACACTCTAAAAATGCTATATATCTAAGATGGTACTGCTATAAGACCAAAGACAGTACAAAACAGATTATAGCGCACACATGCAACAATGACATGTATCCTGCAAGGCTATTTAAAAACACCTGCAGTATCATGTGAGGTTTGGGGGGGCACCATAAGGAGATTGGGGAAGGGAATTTGTGTTGAGAGGGGAATTTGGGGGTGGGGGGATAGTCCTAAGGCTCCATTCACATCTAGGCGTTTTGTCGCCTTACGCCCGACGCTGCAGCAGCCTGTGATACGCTGGAGGGGCGAATTAACATTGTCGGCTATGGAGATGGTTCACATCTCCACGCCGAACACCCAAACGCCCGTACGCCTGAAGCTCAAACAAGTCCCGGACCCTTTTTTTCAGGCGTATCGGGCGTTTGTCCATAGCCGACAGTGTAAATTCTGCCCTCCAGCAAAAAAGCAATAGGCGTTTTGTCGCCCGCAAATCGCGGGGACAAAACGCCTATTGCATGTCGCCCGAATACGCCCGCTGCCGCCGACGCCTAGATGTGAATGCAGCCTAAAGCAAATAGAGAGAAAGAATCACTGCTCAAGGATACCGATTAAGAATCTCCTCACCAAATCCGAAGCCATGGGTGCTGGCAATGCACAGGATAATGCAAAATTAAAGATTTCTGGAAAAATGAAAAACACAGGATACATGCGACAGCAAATGGGGTACAAACTAATTATGATTAAGCACTAAAGTTTAGTGTGTTAAATTTTAAAAGACAAAAACATACTTGGGGGGCAATACACGCAGGATACACGCGACAGCAAACAGGGTACAAGCTGACACATTTCACACTAAACTTTAGTGCTTAATTATGATTAAGCACTAAAGTTTAGTGTGTTACATTTTAAAAGCACTACAGTTTAGTGTGTTACATTTTAAAAGACAAAAACATACTTGGGGGGCAATACACGCAGGATACACGCGACAGCAAACAGGGTACAAGCTGACACATTTCACACTAAACTTTAGTGCTTAATCATGATTAAGCACTAAAGTTTAGTGTGTTACATTTTAAAAGACAAAAACATACTTGGGGGGCACACTCTAAAAATGCTATATATCTAAGATGGTACTGCTATAAGACCAAAGACAGTACAAAACAGATTATAGCGCACACATGCAACAATGACATGTATCCTGCAAGGCTATTTAAAAACACCTGCAGTATCATGTGAGGTTTGGGGGGGCACCATAAGGAGATTGGGGAAGGGAATTTGTGTTGAGAGGGGAATTTGGGGGTGGGGGGATAGTCCTAAGGCTCCATTCACATCTAGGCGTTTTGTCGCCTTACGCCCGACGCTGCAGCAGCCTGTGATACGCTGGAGGGGCGAATTAACATTGTCGGCTATGGAGATGGTTCACATCTCCACGCCGAACACCCAAACGCCCGTACGCCTGAAGCTCAAACAAGTCCCGGACCCTTTTTTTCAGGCGTATCGGGCGTTTGTCCATAGCCGACAGTGTAAATTCTGCCCTCCAGCAAAAAAGCAATAGGCGTTTTGTCGCCCGCAAATCGCGGGGACAAAACGCCTATTGCATGTCGCCCGAATACGCCCGCTGCCGCCGACGCCTAGATGTGAATGCAGCCTAAAGCAAATAGAGAGAAAGAATCACTGCTCAAGGATACCGATTAAGAATCTCCTCACCAAATCCGAAGCCAGGGGTGCTGGCAATGCACAGGATAATGCAAAATGAAGGATTTCTGGAAAAATTCAAAATGCAGGATACATGCGACCAGTGTTGTTCATCTTCCTTTAAAAAAAGTAACTAGTTACAATTACAAGTTACTTGCCCGAAAAAGTAAGTGAGTTAGTGACTCAGTTACTTTATTGGCAAAGTAACTAGTTACTCGGAAAAGTAACTGAGATTTTTTTTTTATATTCTACAATGCAATTACGTTCTATAACATCTTTAATGTCAAAGATGTTTATATTAACTGATTGAAGAATAAAAACACTATATACAGTATTTTAGAACATTTCGTACTGTGTACAATTATTAATATCATCATCACACTTCACCTGCCCAAGCTGACACATTTCACACTAAACTTTGGTGCTTAATCATGATTAAGCACTAAAGTTTAGTGTGTTCAATTTTAAAAGACAACATAAAGGGATAGTAGTGGTAAAAAAAAGCACTTGTGGGTTTCACCAATCTTATTTTTTTGGGGGGAAAATTTCTCCTATAACCACTTAAGACCCGGACCAAAATGCAGCGAAAGGACCTTGCCCCTTTTTGCGATTCGGCACTGCGTCACTTTAACTGACAATTGTGCGGTCGTGCGACGTGCCTCCCAAACAAAATTGGTGTCCTTTTTTCCCCACAAATAGAGCTTTCTTTTGGTGGTATTTGATCACCTCTGCGTTTTTTATTTTTTTTGCGCTATAAACAAAAATAGAGCGACAATTTTGAAAAAAAAGCAATATTTTTTACTTTTTGCTATAATAAATATGCCCCAAAAATATATATATAAAAAAAAAAAAATGTCCCTCAGTTTAGGCCGATACGTATTCTTCTACCTATTTTTGGTATAAAAAAAAACGCAATAAGCGTTTATCGGTTGGTTTGCGCAAAATTTATTGCGCTTACAAAATAGGGGATAGTTTTATTGCATTTTTATTAATTTTTTTTTTACTACTAATGGCGGCGATCAGCGATTTTTTTTTCGTGACTGCGACATTATGGCGGCACTTCGGACAATTTTGACACATTTTTGGAACCATTTTCACAGCAAAAAAGGCATTGTTTACTGTGGAAATGACAGTTGCAGTTTGGGAGTTAACCACAAGGGGGCGCTGAAGGGGATATGTGTGACCTGAAGTGTGTTTACAACTGTAGGGGGGTGTGGCTGTAGGTGTGACGTCATCAATTGTGTCTCCCTATAAAAGGGAACACACGATCGATGCTGCCGCCACAGTGAAGAACGGAGAAACCGTGTTTACACACGGCTCTCCCCGTTCTTCAGCTCCGGGGACCGATCGCCGCACTCCAGCGGCGATCGGGTCCGCGAGTACCACGGTCCCGGAGCTTCGGACCGGGTCACAGGAGCGCACGCCCGTGACCAACGGCTGGGTATTAGCACAGCCGTGCCATTCTGCTGACGTATATGTGCAGTAGGCGGTCCTTAAGTGGTTAAGAGGGCGTGGCATGGGGCGTGTCCTATTCCTGCATACGTTTGCTGATAGGTGTCCCTCATTACCATCTCAGGAAGTTGGGAGGTATGGTTACATGCTTACAAATCAGCAAGGATGCGATTGAGCAGTGTCTGGACAAGGGCATCTGGAGCACAGGGTGAATATGCCAAACTGCACCCCCCAAAATGTAGGATTATGTGTCAGCAAAAATCCCCCACCAAATATAAATAAATTTGAGCACTAAACTACATGCTCTTGCCTCCTAAGAATAAGTCCCCCCTTCCAGTACAAATCCGTCCCCTGCTGAAATCCCCCCTCCTGGCACACATTTTGGTCCAATCCCAGCTCAAATCCTCTCTCTCCCTATATTCCCCCAGCACAACCCCCCCCCCCCAAAAAAAAAAACTTTCCCCTCCTAGCACAAATCCTTTACCCCTCAAATTTCCTCTCTGAGCACAAATCCAAACCCCCACTCCGAACCCCCTCCTAGCATGAATATCCCCCCCCCCCCCCAAAATGTTATCCTCCTAGCACATGTACAGTACCCCTTGATCAGCTCTACTTGTTCAAATCCCCCCCCAACCCCCCTCTTAGCACAAATCCCCCCATCACATTACATTTTCTAGCATAAATCTTACCTCCTAGCACAAAACCTCTTCCCCCATGACCCCTCGCAACACAAATCCCCCATATCACCACTGCTAGCACACGCTCAAATCCTTTCTCCCTCTATATAATTCCAGCACAACCCCCAGCCCCTCAAAAAATGTTCCCCTCCTAGCACAAATCTTCTACCCCTCAAATTTCCTCTCTGAGCACAAATCCTCTCCCAACCAATTTTAAACCCTCTCCTAGCACAAATAACCCCCGCCCCCAAATGTTCTCCTCCTAGCACATATACCCCTCAATCATCTCTACTAGCTCAATACCCCCCCAAAACTCCCCCCTTAGCACAAATCCCCCTCATCACATTACCTTTTCTAGCAGAAATCCCCCCTCCTCCTAATAAACGATAAGTGATAAGGGGAGAGAGGTAGGAAAGTCTCCCCCGCAGGCTGGAGGGAGGAGAAAGCCTAATTCTCTCTCCAGCAAGTGACAGCGGCTGCTCCTCCTGACCGGAGTGAAACCGTGATCACTCACTGTCAGAATAGTCCCGATGGCCAGTACATGACTTTTACAAAGTAGAAAAAGCATGATTGCAAAAAAAAAGTAAAACACTGATATAAAAGCATTTTGAATGTGAATGAGGACAGAGAGTTAGAAGTGTAAAGTTGTCTGGATCCCGGAGTTCAGCTTTAATATTCATCAAGGACTCCGTCCGATGCGTTTCATCATTCTCGGGAAGCAGTAAAACCTTTGTGAACGTGGATGGTGTGCTGAAGACGCTGGACTGAGCAATACGCCATCACATTCACACCGATAACTAATGACTTTTATTGCTGTTCCAAGAAGAACGCACATCGCTGGAACGCTCCGCAGGTTTATTATCCGGCTGGTCTTTCTCTTGGGGCCCTTTTTTAAGATGCTGAGTAATGAAGATTTCTTTAAAGCTGAACTCCAGGCAAACAGCCAGATATAGTTAAAATAATATATATTGGAGCCGTTTTATCTGCCAAAGATTTAGATTTTCTGCCCAAATGGTCCTGAAATTTGCAACAGCCCCACCAGACTGTACAGCCAGCTTTATGAGCTGAAAGAGCCAAGTCACCTTCAACCTGTGATTGAAGAATGAAGGGGCAGCTACTGACTGATGAGGTCATCTCTCTGCTCCTTCAGATATTCAGCATGTCCTCTGTCGGCTCAGATATTAGACTGATCCAAAGTACAGCGCCTCCTTCTACCAATCTGAGTACTGCTACTGAGTATACACAGAAATACACATTTGCATCCATTGTTGAAAAGTGAGTCACATAGGGATTGTTCTGACAGATAACACTGTATGTAGCGACAGAAGGGGGGCAGTTAGGTGAACCTGTTTCTCTGCTGTGCATAGTAAAGAAAATGTCTTGTTTTAAAGAATGTTTTATAAACTGTTTTACAGATCCTCCCTGTTCAAGTTTTCTTTACTTTCGACTCTTTTCCTTCTCTCCCCTCTTCCTTTCTATTCCTCTCCCCTACCTTTCCTTTCCTATCTTTTCCTCCAGCACCCCTCCCCTCCTCTCGTCTCCTCTCTCTCTTCTCTTCTCTTCTCTTCTCTCTCCTCTCTCCTCTCTCCTCTCCTCCAGCACCCCTCTCCTTCTCTCATCTCCTCCCTCTCCTTTACTCTCTTTTTTGCTCTCCTCTCTCTCCTTTGCTTCTCTCCTTCAACGATTTCCAACTTCTCTCCTCTGCTCTAACACCTTTCCCCTTCTCTCTTCTCTTCTTCTTTTCTCTACTTTTCTTTCCTCCAGCACCACTTCCCTTCTCTGCCCTCCTCCAGTGCCCCTCCCTTTCTCCCCTCCATCCAGCACCCCTCCCCCTTCTCTCATCCCCTGTCTCTCCTTTGCTTTTCTCTTCTTCTCTTCCCTTCTCTCATCTTTTCTTCTGTTCTCTCCTCTTTTCTTCTCTCCTCGTTTCTTCTCTTCTTCTCTCTCCTCTCCTCCAGCACCCCTCCCCTTCTCTCATCTCCTCCCTCTCATTTGCTCTTTTCCTCTCTCTCCTTTGCTTCTCTCCTCTCCTCCAACAATTTCCAACTTCTCTCCTCTGCTCCAGCACATCTCCCCTTCTCTCTTCTTCCTTTCTCTACTTTTCTTTCCTCCGGTGCCCCTTCCCTTCTCTCCCCTCCTCCAGTGCCCTTCCCCTTCTCTCCTCCCCTCCAGCACCCCTCCCTTTCTCTCATTTCCTCTCTCTCCTTTGCTTTTCTACTCTCCTTCTCTTCTCTTCTCTTCTCTCCTCTCTTCTTCTCTCCTCTTCTCTCTCCTCTCCTCAAGCACCCCTCCCCTTCTCTCTTCTCCTCTCTCTTCTTTGCTCTTCTCCTCTCTCTCCTTTGCTCTTCTCCTCTCTTTCCTTTGCTCTCCTCCTCTCTCTCTCTCTTGCTTCTCTCCTCTCCTCCAACAATTTCCCACTTCTCTCCTATGCTCCAGCACCTCTCCCCTTCTCTCTTCTCTACTCCTTTTCTCTACTTTTCTTTCTTCCAGCACCCCTTCCCCTCTCTCCCCTCCTCCAGTGCCCATCCCCTTCTCTCCTCTCCTCCAGCACCCTTCCCATTCTCTCATCCCCTCTCTCTCCTTCTCTCCTCTTCTCTTCCCTTCTCTCCTCTCTTCTTCTGTTCTCTCCTCTCCTCTTTTCGTCTCTCCTCATCTCTTCTCTTCTTCTCTCCTCTTCTATCTCCTCTCCTCAAGCACCCCTCCCCTTCTCTCTTCTCCTCTCTCCTTTGTTCTCCTCCTCTCTCTTCTTTGCTCTCCTCCTCTCTCTCCTTTGCTTCTCTCCTCTCCTCCAACAATTTCCTACTTCTCTCCTCTGCTCCATCACCTCTCCCCTTCTCTCTTTTCTTCTCCTTTTCTCTACTTTTCTTTCCTCCAGCACCTCTTCCCTTCTCCCCCCTCCTCCAGTGTCCATCCCCGTCTCTCCTGCCCTTCAGCACCCCTCCTCTTCTCTCATCCCCTCTCTCTCTCCTTTGCTTTTCTACTCTCCTTCTCTCCTCTCCTCTTCTCTTCCCATCTCTCCTCTCCTCTTTTCTTCTCTCCTCGTCTATTCTCTTCTTCTCTCCTTTTCTCTCTCCTCTCCTCCAGCACTCCTCCCCTTCTCTCATCTTCTCTCTCTCTCTCTCATTTGCTCTTCTATTTTCTCTCCTTTGCTCTCCTCCTCTCTCTCCTCTCCTCCAACAATTTCCCACTTCTC